>CM065128.1:19853374-20265874 GCA_033026305.1 Cirrhinus molitorella
AATTCTGTCAATAATTACTCATCCTTATGTCGTTCCAAACCCATAAGACCTTTGTTCGTCTTTAGAATACAAATTAGGATATTTTGATTAAATCTGAGAGTTTTCTTTACAAACACATTCTGGGGACTCCCAAGACCAATATCTTGTGAAAAGGAGCATAATAGGTGCCCTTTAAAAACAACCAACAAGTCATTCTACTGAGAACCAGACTCTAGTGGTTGCTCTATCTTTTTTTATTCACTGAGGGTGCGTTCACACTTGTCATGTTTGGTTCAATTAAAACGAACCCTGGTACGATTGCCCTGTTAGTGCGGTTCATTTGAACATATGTGAATGCTTCCAAAGGAACCCAGGTGTGGTTCGAATGATATGTGAACGCTACACGGACCAAAGACACGTAAATGAACCAAAACCGTGATGTCACAAGATGCGACGCTACAAGTCAGTCAACTGTTTGAGTTTTCCTTTCAATTTTATATTAGCAGCAGTTAACTTTGTTCATTCAGGGCTGTGCAATTTATCGAAATTCAATTTCGATTCGGCTTCAAACGATTCTGAAAATACAATAATCGAGATAAAATGATGCATGCATTCAGAGACAGAACCGTTTCGTTTTTTTATAAAGTTAATTTGGAAAGTTGTTGGAAGGATTTTTTTGTTCGTTAAATATAAATGTTTTTTTTTTTTTAAGTAACGAACAGTGGCCAGCGGTACACTGTTCAGTGTGTTTGATCAGTTTGCCTTCTCAAATCAACACGTCTTGACTAAAATAAAATCTATGTACACTACCGTTCAAAAGTTTGGGGTCAGTAAATGTTTATTCATTCTTTTTTTTAATAAAAAGTGACATAATAGATTTACCTTGCTAGAAAAGATTTATAGTTTGAATAAATGTTGTTCTTGAAAGAAAAAAATACAGGTTAAAAAAAACAAACAAAAAAAAACATTGGCGGCACAACTGTTTCCAAAACTGATAATTCTACTAATAATTCAGAATATCTGAATGATTTCTGAGAGATCATGTGACACTTAAGCCTGGGAAGCCTGATGAAAAATCAGCATTGCATCACAGGAATAAATTATATTTTAAAGTATATGAAAATAAAAACCATTATTTTCTATTGTAATAACATTTTATAATATTACAGTTTATTTTCTGTATTTTTGATAAAATAAATGCAGCCTTGAGTTCATTAAAAAAAATTGCAAGTCTTACTGACCCCAAACTTTTGAACGGTAGTGTATATAAAACAGTTGAAGTATAAAACAATGTTGGTTTAAACGTTAAACCTATAAAATGTACATGGAGGTGCCAGCGCAGTCACTTGCATTTTTTTAAGTGGAAACAGCTTAAAATTATCTATCAAAACAATACATGCCTTACAGACATGATAAATAGGCCTACATATATAGAAAGCTTTAAATTATTGCGTAACGAAATAAAACAAAACAAAAACTTTAATTAAAGTTTGATCCAAAAATTTAATTATGTAGCTAATCCGTAAATATGCATTTCTCTCTAGGCGCGTCAAAGAGGAGATTTTGAGCTTTTAAATAACTTGTAAAAGCGCCATGGCATTTTACTTTCACTTTTAAATTAGCGGCATTAACGAAACAGAACAAACTTTTATTTACCAAACGAATAAAAATAGCCTACACCATGTTACATGCCTAATATAAAATAGCAAATAACTTACATGAAGTTTAAACGGGTAGACTGAAAATCAGTATACACTGTGGAACCAAATAAATAAGAATCGTAGAACGTTTATTAGCAAAACTACTAAGAAAGCTTGCCTCCAAGCTTGTCTGTTTTCTAACTGAACGAAATTATTTTTATTACTATAAAAATCAAAATGACGGTGGGGGCGGTGCCGCGGTGAACACGTGACTAAACCGGTGTTGCGGACTCCCACCAGTATCACAACAAGCCTCCAGCCCACAGCATTGTTTTGAATGTTAGGTAAGCAAGCTCCGTCGCGAAATATACGTCATAAAATCCAACCAATCAGGTTGTGGCCCTATCCCTATTCCTTTGGTTCGGTTACTTTAGGTTCACTGTTAAAAATGACAATGTGAACGCTAAGCGGACCAGGACTAAATGTTTTGTTTTGTCTTTTGGTCCGGACCAAACGAACCGAACTACAAGTGTGAACGCACCCTAAAATCCCGACTCAATCGTTCAGGAATCAGACTAGACAGGTATCGGCACACCCCTAAAATAGGAATTGTCCTTCTCGCCATCAACCGGTGCCTTCCCGTCAAATGATACTAGATCTTCACCACATTCACTTTGAAGGTGAGAGAGAGAGAAAGAGGGGGAGAGAGTGCACAGATGGCTTGTGGGTAATTGAGGGCACACATCAGACAGTGAGAGGGTGTCCTTGACCTTCAGTGCTGCCACTGGAGCGCCTGAGTAAACCTGCTGAACAAACACTCGTACACACTCACATTTTGAACAGATTTTTGGCAGATCGCATGTGCTACTACTAACATTAACATTTTTTGAAAGGAGACTGTAACACAAAATTTCACAAGCGCTAAAGATGAGATCATGCTTTGTTGCTCAAATAACCCGCGGCGCTGCCTTACATCACCACTGCTAACAAGCTGAATGACAGCTCTAATTCGGAGAAACTCTATTGAATCGTGAGTGTTTGAGATGACGTTGTGCTGGCCTATGAGTCAGAGTCCCTCGGCAGGCACCACAAACGCACACACATGCATACATATTCTTGAAGTATTTCTGCATTTGTACCTGTTCTTCCTGTGTGCATTAGCTGATTAGCGGCGTTCATTTGGCGGCTCTCTCTGCGGATTCGGCTTTATTTCTTATCAGAGGAGGACAGTGGGTGGATGGATGTTTGGGAGCGTTCAGCAGAGGTCCTGAACCTCGAGTCTGCCCCAGAAGCCTGAATCTAACGCACACACTCACACACACATGCATACTGGAGTGTCTAATCAGTGGAACGGCACTGCACAAGGCTGACCTGCAAATTACATAAGCTCAGCTTGTCCCAGCTTCTGTAGAAGATTCTGTAGTCATCTTCTGTAGTCCTTGCCCTCTTTCTTTCATCCCTTCTCTCTACATTTACATTTCTCCATTTAGCAGATGCTTTTATCCAAAAGGACGTACAAATGAGGATGCAAGTGAAGCATATTCTTTGCATTTGTTCCTTCATGCATTTTCTTTTGTGTATGCACATTTGTTTTTGTGGTTGCTGTCTTGCGTCGTGTACATTCTCATATGTTTCTTTCTTTTGTTTGCATGTTTTTGGTTCTTGTGTTTGTTTGGTCATGCAATTGTTAGTTATTTGGTTTGCTTTTTGTCCTTATGTATCTTTTGTCTGAGCTACGATTAAATTTGTTGTTCTAAAAGATTTGGTTCTTACATGTGATTTTTTTATTTATTTTTTATTTTTTAGTTCTTCTTATATATATGCCAATAAAAAATAAAAAAGGTTATTGCAACATTTTATCGCACAATTTTATCTTTTTTTTCTCAGAATGTGTAATACAAACTTGCAATTCTGAATTTGGGAATTGGGAGATATAAACTCGCAATTGCAAGTTATAGTCAGACTTTTTTTTAGAATTGGTATATAAACTTACAGTTGTGAATTATAAAGTTGGAATTGTGTGATATAAACACACAATTATGAGTTATATAGTGAGAATTGCATGATAAAAACTCACAATTCTGACATTTTTCTCAGAGTGCGTGATACAAACTTGCAATTCTGGGAATTGGGAGGTATAAACTCGCAATTGCAAGTTATGAAGTCAGAATTTCATTATGATTTTTTTTTCTTCACAGATGCGAGTTTATATCTTTTTTTTCTCACAAATGCGAGTTTTTTTTTTCTCAGAAGGAGATATAAACTCAATTGCAAGTTATAGTCAGAATTTCAAATCAGACTTTTTTCCTCAAATGTGAGAATCTCACAATTCTGACTTTTTTTTAGAATTGGTAGATATAAACACAATTCACAATTGTGAATTATAAAGTGATATAATATGTGATATAAACTCAGAATTATGAGTTATATAGTGAGAATTGCGTGATATAAATTCACAATTCTGAGAATGTGTGATACAATAACTCTCAATTGCAAGTTATAGTCAGAATTTCAATTAGAGTTTTTTTCTTCACAGATGCAAGTTTATATCTTCTTTTTCTCACAAATGCGAGTTTATATCTTGCAATTCTGACTTTTTTCTCAGAATTAGGAGATACAAACTCAATTGCGAGTTATAAAGTCAGAATTTCTTGCCATAAACTCGCAATTTCAAGTTATAGTCAGAATTTGAATTCAGACTTTTTTTCTCAAATGCGAGTTAATATCTCACAATTCGGACGTTTTTTTTTTTTTTTTTTTTTAGAATTGGTAGATATAAACTCACAATTGTGAATTATAAAGTCGGAATCGTGTGATATAATCTCACAATTACGAGTTATATAGTGAAAATTGCGTGATATAAACTCAAAATTCTGACATTTTTTCTCAGAATTGGAAGATATAAACTCACAATTGCAAGTTACAAAGTCTAAATTTAAAATCAGACTTTTTGCCTGCAAGTTCAGTTTGTATTTTTAATTTCTATTTTTTATTTAATGGGAGAAACAGGTTTCCATAGTTGTGCTTTATTCTTGTCACACATTCTATTTATGTTTGTTCTTTTGTTTGAGCTTTTGCTTGTTCTTTTAACACAGTTCTGACAAGAACAATGCACAGACAACTTAACAAACATAATTATGTTTGTTCATTTGCTTGTGATTTGTTCTTGTCACACATTTCTGGTTCTTGTGTTTGTTTTTTGTTCAAGCTTTCATCTGTTCTTTCAACAGTTTAACTGGTTCTTTGTTCTTTTCTTTGTGCTTTGTTCTTGTCACATTCTGTTTATGTTTTTGCTTCTCCTTTCAACACAGTTCTGGTTCTAGTGTTTGTTACTTTGTTGTGCTTTGTTCTTGTCATACTTTTCTGCTTTTTGTGTTTGTTTTTTGTACAAGCTTTCATCTGTTCTGGTTCTTATTGGTTCTTATGTTTATTCTTTTGTTCAATCTTTCCCTTGTTCTTTTAACACAGTTCTAGTTCTTACATTTGTTTATTTGTGCTTTGCCGTCATCACATTTCTGGTTCTTATATTGTTTTTCTTTTGTTTGAGCTTTTGTTTGTTCTTTTAACAGGTCTGATTTTTATGTTTGTTGTTTTGTTCAAGCTTCAAGCTTCCTTTTGTTCTTTTTGGCAGATTGTAGTCATTTGTATATGCTTTCTTCTTGTCACACATTTCTGTTCTTATGTTTTTTCTTTTGTTCACATTTTTGTTGCTCATTTATTTTTTTTTATTTTTTTGTTCTTATGTTTGTCTATTTGAGCATTAAGCTGTTTGGTTCTCATGTTTATTCTTGCATTTGTGTGTTTGCTCTTTCACACATTTCTTGTTGCCTCATTCTTTGAGGAGTGTATGTTTGGTGAGTTCATTTATACTTTTATTCTTTTGTTCTTTTTCACATTATTTGTATATTTCTGATTACAATATTCATTTGTTTCATGATCTCTCTATTCAGCATCTTTTTAGAACATGTGATACACATTAAATGTTTTAATTTTAGTACATAAGGAAAGCAGCCAACAAACGTCCAGCATGTTTGGAAACTCCCTCAGCATTGTTTTAACCTCAAGTTGATTAAAAGAATGTCTAGGGTGTGAAGAGCTGGAATCTAGACAAAGATCATCAAATGTAGGGTCTTTGCTTTGTTTAATGTATTTGGTCACTATATAATTCCCACAATTCCATTTGTGTTATTTCATAGTTGGATGACTTTACTATTTTTTTAGGATGTTGAAATAGTCAAATTAAAGAATGAGGAGATCTGGCAAATGTTTAATTTGTATCGTGTAATCGTTTACAGAATGAAAGAGAGAGAGTATACGTCTGTGTATATGTGTGCTTATGTGCATGGAGATTGTTCACAGCCCAGACCATCTGTTAGTCGTTTGTAGCTCCCTCTTGTGGCCAGATGTATAACATCTACTACTGTCCTCTGTCTCTCTCGCTCAGTCTTGTCCCACATTCTCCTGACAGCGATAGATTTGTGTTCTTGGCAAACACTTTCTTACCGGCAGCTTACAAGAAAAGTGGACATAGACAAGTTACGTCTCAGTGTTTGCGTGATTTGCAGCAGTTGAGACTTCAGCAGTCAATTTGCCTGAGAGGAGATTGTCCAAATTTCTTCGCATAAGAAAGAAATACATTGGAGTGTTTGCCATTACTCTTGCTTTTTGACTGGAGGAAAGGTCATGGTGTTCATTTTTTTTTCTTATCATGAAGTCATGGGACTGTCAGACTTCAGAGGCATTGTGGGAAGTCATAGATATGCTTGTTCGTGCGATGAGTGGATTAGGACATTTAGCTCCAGGAGCTTCCTGAGGGCCTTATAAAGTTTTAAAGAAGATTCAGTACTCTTATATCTGCTGAAACAACAAAAAACATTTGATAAATCTTTTAAAGATTTCGTTTAGCCTCTGGAATAGTTTGCTCAGGAAAAAGTAGACCTTTTCCCATCAGGTACACAGAATAAACAATACTTTTATGTAAATCTCAAGTTGTATTTACATATGATGAGATAAAATGATAGATTAGTATTGCGTTTTCTAACAACAGAGCTAATTCATTAATGACTGGCTCATAATGAGCTGGTTCTTTTAATGTATTGGTCATTAAAGACTTGCACGTTATTGGTTGGAATCAGTCTATCACAATCTTCTCTGAATGAACTCACTGAGTCCATCAGAGCGGTTACTGAATTGAATCGACTCACTGAACTGCAGATCATTACTTTCAGTTATGGCTGACTCTAAATGAGAAGGGGCAACAACAGAATTTGACACAATTGATGCCATTGTACATTAAGCATTTCTTTCTGATTTTCTGATCTTTGTTTTTTGTCTCTCTTGTCTCTTTTGCCTTTTGGTGATGATGACCTTCATTGACCATGTCTGTTTTCTTGAAAAAGGTAAGAGACCATCCTTTTTGTTTCTTCTCTTTAGTACAATGATGATATAAAAGCCACATTGTACAGTCTTAAAAAAAATCATGCTTACTACATTTCCAGTTCAGTATAAATAGGCCTGAAATTGTAAGCTTACAGCAGCCTACAGGTGACTTATTGCTGATATAAAAGAAAAAGCTCAAGTGTGGTTTTCCTGTGTTTTTTTGTTAAGTCTTTGTCATGCTCAGTATAATGTGTGTGTATATATGCAAGCATGTGCAGTGTACTGTGCTCAGGTCAGCTAAACTGCCACAAAAGAAAGTACAGTATGTGCAGTAGAAATGCAGACTAATCAGCACTGGCCTACAAACAAACAAACACACACACACACACACACACACACACACACACACACACACACACACACACACACATCTTTACATCAGCAGTTTCATAGCTTCTGAACCATGAACTCCCATAATAGCTCTCCAACAATGGGTCATCCAAAGTACAACCGCTAAATGAGTTTACTTCATGGAATTTCCATGTAGTTTTTTCTCTGTCAAGCTACAGAAAATCCATTCCCGTAAAGAAATTGAAGGAAGCAAGTTCATTTGGATGTGAAGGAGTGCATATAGCATTGTCTTAGAACATTCACTGTAACAAGGCTAATCAGAAACTGTAAATGAACACAAATGAATTTTCGAGAAAAAATATGCAAATGCAAAAATCACTGAAGGCTTTCGATTATACAGGGGACAGCTGAATTCTGGAAAGATACTTTCTTTAGTGGTGTTACTCTGCCCTCTAGAGTTCATAAAGAGGAATGCAAGTTAAAGTTGTATGTATTTTTTCATAAAAAATAGTATTGCAAAATTTTTCATGATAGTTACAGTGAATAGATCTGTAATTTTGGAATAGTTAATAAAAGGAAAATTATATACAGTCAAAAGTTTACATACACCTTGCAGAATCTGCAAAATGTTAGTTTTTTCACCAAAATGAGAGGGATCATACAAAATGCATGTTTTTTTTTTTTTATTTGTTACTGATCTGAATAAGATATTTCACATAAAAGACGTTTACATATAGTCCACAAGAGAAAATAATAGCTGAATTCATAACAATTACTCTGTTGAAAAGTTCACATACATGTGATTCTTCAGAAAATCCTCCAGGTCCCACAAATTCTTTGGTTTTTCAGCATTTTTTGTGTACTCTTTCCAACAATGACTGTATGATTTTGAGATCCATCTTTTTACACTGAGGGCAACTAAGGGACTCATATGCAACTATTACAGAAGGGTAAAATGCTCACTGATGCTTCAGAAGGAAACACAATGCATTAAAGAGCTGGGGGGGGGGGTGAAAACTTTTGAACACAATGAAGATGGGAAGAGTTCAGATGCAAAACCCCCTAAAAACATTTGAATTTGAAGATCCGGGTAAATATGTGTGAAAAGATGGATCTCAAAATCATAAAGTCTTTGTTGGAAAGGGTTCAAATACACAAAAATGCTGAAAAAAAATGTGGGACCTGAAGGATTTGGTAACACTTTATTTTGATAGTCCACTTTAGATATTCTACTAACAGTAATTAACTTTGCAACAAAATGTCAACTAGCAGTTAGTAGAGTATTAGTAGACTGTCTGCTTAATATCTTCTAACACTTTCTTTGTCAACTTATTCAACTAACCCTAAACCTACCCTAAACTAACCCTAAAGTCTACTCTGAGAGTTAGTGGACATGTAGTTGCAAATAATGAGATTTAGTTGATATGTAGTTGACAAGTAGTTGACATGTAGCTACAAAGTTACTTGCACTTAGTAGAATGTCTAAAGTGGACTATCAAAATAAAGTGTAACCAAGGATTTTTCTGAAGAACAGTGGGCAGTCTTTTATGTGAAATATCCTATTCAGGTCAGTAGCAAACAAAAAACAACATGCATTTTGTATGATCCCTCTTATTTTGGTCAAATAATTAACATTTTGCAGATTCTGCAAGGTGTATGTAAACTTTCTACTTCTAATTATTTGATAGTTAACTGAATTAAATATACACACAATTGCATAATTTAAATGAACAGTCATTTATTTATATTATTGAAATGTACTAATCTGATTGAAATGTGCATTGACAAGGCTATTGGTAGATTTTGAATTTGTAATCGGTTAGTTAATAATTTCAAAAATTGCCAAATTCTCTATTTCTGCAAAAGTCATACAGGTAAACCTAAAACACAACACAATCCAGTAAGTAATTAAAATTATGGGTAAAATCAAAATTTCTTCATATTAACAATACATCGCCCTATTTGTAGTGTATCCTCTATATCACAAATGGCCAGCAGAGGGTGCCATGATTTGTGAAATATTTTTGCAGTCCCACTAGCCTGTTTACAGTACATCAAACAACAGATTATTTGTGTGTACTTAATATTCAATTGCACTTTCGCCTCAGAACCCTATACATCTCCTGTAAGCCTTTAGCAATGTGTTCTGTAATGAAGCTCATGTCTTTAAAGAGCCAGAATGAATCGATTCATCTGTTAGAGGCACTGTGCGAGGTCCTCTGTTTTTTTCTGATATCTCTGTATTACCAAACTGTAATATGAATTACTCCATGTTAGAAAGGCTAGCTATTGAATCAAAGCAGTAAATCACAGGTCATTACTGTCAGAGACAGGCCCGAACTCAACAATCAGGTTAAAAGAGATGCTTATCGTCAACAGTCATAACAGACTTTTCTCTTCCCTTTGTTTCATCTCTATTGAAGAACACACTATTTACTATACTCCACAATTCCCCGCATATCCTGATGTACTGCATTGTCTGAAGGCACAGCCATTTGTGGTTGTGTCTGAAACCATTGTGGACCCTTGTCTCAGTGGAAGATTTTGTCCTGTCCACAGCCTTTCCAGTGCACTTAGTGTTCGAATTTGCTTATTTCATTTGCTACTATAAGTGGACTATATTAGTAATGCAGGGAATAGTGAATGAGGGTTATTTTGTTTAAAACCTCTGAATGCTGTTGGGTTAACGTCAGAAAGATGCATTGTCACAGTCGATGCTGATGCAAATAATCAAGAGACTATCTGTTGTTTTTCAGCTGACTGGCTGCTTTTTGTCTATATTAATAGAATGAACAGTTTTGTCTGAACACAATGTTATAGTCTCTAATCAAGCAAAGTGGACTACATTTTATTTAATGTGTCCTTCAAGCCTTGTGTGATGACTAAGACCTGTTCCTGCTTAAAAAACAACTGAAACCAGCCCAAGCTAGTTGTGTGGTTCTAGCTTCCAATATTCATAGCTGGTTTAGCAGGCTAGTTTCGACCTGAGGGGTTTTGACCATTTCTTTAGCTGGTCAGACTGGGAGACAGCTGACTAACCAGCTTAAACCAGCTATGTCCATCTTAAAGGAACACTCCACTTTTTTGAAAATAGGCTCATTTTCCAACTCCCCTAGAGTTACACAGATAAGTTTTATCATTTTTGAATCCATTCAGTCGATCTCCGAGTCTGCCGTTAGCACTTTTAGCATAGCTTAGCATAAATCACTGAATCTGATTAGACCATTAGCATCTCGTTCAAAAATGACCAAATATTTTCGATATTTTTCATATTTAAAACTTGACCATTCTGTAGTTACATTGTGTACGAAGGCTGACAGAAAATGAAAAGCTGCGATTTTCCAAGCTGATATGGATAGGAACTATACTCTCATTTTGGCATAATAATTAAGGAACTTTGCTGCAGTGATATTACGCAACACCTGAAAATAGTCCCCAGCTAGGTACCTTCCAACATGACAAGCACCCATGGTACGGCAGCAAAGTTTCCTGATTATTACGGCAAAATAAGAGTATAGCTCCTATCCATATCAGCTTGGAAAATCACAACTTTTCATTTTCTGTTGGTCTTAATACACAGTGCAACTACAGAAGAGCCAAGTTTTAAATAGGAAAAATATTGAAAATATTTGGTCATTTTGGAACGAGATGCTAATGGTTTAGTCTGATTCAATGGTTTATGCTAAGCTATGCTAAAAGTGCTACCGTCAGACCCAGAGATCGACTGAATGGATTCAAAAACAGTAAAACTCATCTGTTTAACTCTAGGGGAGTTGGAAAATGAGCCTATTTTCAAAAAAGTGGAGTGTTCCTTTAAACCAGCCCTTACAAAAAATAACCATGGTTTTATTGTTGTAAAAGTGTAGTAAACATGTCTTTTTGGTGTATTGATTTCCATTTGTATAACCACAGTTTTACTCCACATATCATGGTTAAACTGTGGTTAGTGTAGAAAAACCTTGGCTGTTTCAAAAATCTGTCTGCATGTTTTGCATCCTTGAGTTATCTTGTTCGGGCGAATTGCAAGGCTGCATTACATCATTACTTTGGGGTGGAAATAATCCCAGAATGCATTGATGAATGGATCTGAGAGAAGTGTAGACTAGAAACATATTTCATTCAGTACTGAAAAGCTGAGATGACGTGACATGTTGGATCATTTCGCAATAACAACCTGATCTCATTGGAAACCATAACTATTTCACAAGGTGGTGATTTTGTATTAATTAGTAAAATGTGAATCGCTGGTGCGCAAGTGTACAAAAATGAGAATGAGATCATACAAATTCAAATGAATTAGCCACCAATTCGCAAAAACGTTGAAATAGTTTATGAACCGCTATGAGACTGTGTTGGCAATATTCATTATATTTGATATGCATTACAGTTTTGATTGGCTGCAGTGTATAACCAGTCACGTGGAACAGCAGCTTTAGGATTAGAAGCACAATCCAACAAACAATTAATCAAACAAATCAATGAAAAGAATGAAAGGACAATCAATAAGCTGTAATCCTAATATGGACAAACATTCTGTCACCTAATTAAAATTCATGAAACAGTCTGATAGGGTTTTTAAAAAGTCCCTTTTACTTTTTTTTTTTTTTTTTAGATCATTTCTACCAGTGTCATCTAAAACACAAACTATTAAAAAGAAAATAATTTTCAAACATTTAAACCAGGCAGGGTTAACCTTACAATAGTACACAACCCTGATTACTGTTGGACTTTCAAAATCTTTCATCACTTGAATTAAAATGATAAAAATGTCATTTTAAAGCACAGTCACGACAAAATCAGACTAAAAAGCCCTCTTGTCTTTAATTTTCTGTCAAAATAGGTAACAATGAGGCACTTACAATATGAGCTGTGTAAAATCCTTACTGTTTTAATAGTATAGCCGCAAGATTTTTTTTAAAAAAAGACTTGAATATGGAAGCAGTTTTAAGCTTAAGGTTGTTTTAAAAGGTGGTAGCATGTTTTAGCACAATGCTAGCATGTTTTAACATGTTGCTAGCATGATAACATTTGTTTACACATTGCTAACATACTTATTAATATGCCTGTTTTAGTACATTGCTAACATTGAAATGAAGCTAAAAAGCTTTACCTGTTTCTATAACTTGCTAGCGTTTTCAAGCATGTTTAGCACATTCTTAATCCTGTAGCTTGCTTGTAGTTAACACAATGCTAGCATGTTTTAAAATGTTGTTATGATGTTTTAGCCTGTTCATAGCATGTTCTTAGAACATTGATTGTTGTCGACTGAGCTTAACGACTGAACTTGTAGTAAACATCTGCCACAAAGTCAGACTTTAGCACCTCGTTTTACTGTTGCTACATTTAAAACTATGCTAACAACATGTTAATACATGCTAGAAATGTTATCAACATCTTAAAACATGCTAGCTTTGTACATTTTAGTACATTAATAACATTTCCACATGAAGCTGAAAAGGTTTAACATGAAGCTAACGTGCTATAACCTGTTTCTAGAAGTTGCTAGCATGTTTTAAAATGTAGATAGCATTTCTAGCCTGTTTTAACATGTTGTTAAAGTAGTTTAACATGTTGCTAGCACAATAACATCTTATTACACATTACTAACATATTATAACATGAAGATAATCAGTTTTAGTACATTAATAACATTTTCACATGAAAATAAAAAAGGTTTAACATGACGCTAACATGCTATAACCTGTTTCTAGAAGTTGCTAGCATTTTCCAACATGTTTAGCACGTTCTTAAACATGTAGATTGTTTGGCGCTGTTTTAAAAGATGGTATATTTTAGCACAAAGCGTGTTTTAAGATGTTGATAACATTTCTAGCCTGTTTTAGCATGTTGTTAGCATAGTTTAACATGTTGATAGCATGGTAACATCTTATTACACATTGCTAACATGGCAATGTAGCATGTAGCTAACCTGTTTTAGTACATTAATAACATTTTCACATGAAGCTAAAAAGGTTTAACATGAAGCTAACATGCTATAACCTGTTTAGCACATTATTAAACTTGTAGCTTGTTTGTCACTGTTTTAAAAGCTGGTGGAATATTTTAGCATAAAGCTAGCATGTTTTAACATATTGACAACACAATTCCAACCTGTTTTAACAAGTTGCTAGCATAGTTTAACATATTGCTAGCACAATAACATCTTATTACACAATGCTAACATATTATAACTTAAAGTTAACCTGTTTTAGTACAACATTTTCACATGAAGTTAAACATTTTTAACATGTATCTAACATGCTATAACCTGTTTCTAGAAGTTCCTAGCATTCCCCAAAATGTTTAGCACATTCTTAAACTTGTAGCTTGTTTGTCGTTGTTTTACCATGTTGTTAGCATAGTTTAGCATGTTGCTAGCATGATGGCATTTTATTACACATTGCTAACATATTATAACATGAAGCTAACCTGTTTTAGAAGCTAAAAAGGTTTAATACATGAAGCTAGCATGCTATAGCCTGTTTCTAGCAGTTGTTTAGCACAGATCGCTTGTGCCTAATTTCACACAGCACATTGTTGATAATCTCTTCCTCTTTAGTAATTATATCATGAAATAAACATGAATTAATACAAATATATCCAAGGAAAGATGTCAGCACACACAATTTTTAATGTTTAAGTCCAACGACGTTAATCTACTCTCCTGTCTGGTTTGTTTGTTTGTGAAGCCTCTGAATTACCTGCTGGTTTTCTTTTTATTATTTGTTAAAGCACAGGTTATTGTTAACTCATGGCTTTATAAAACAATAGAAACCAGAATTTAGAGGGGGCAATGTTGCTGTAAATTATTGTGATCAATCTTCAGCGGTGTAAAAACACATCTCTGCCCGTCTTGCCTCACACTGGTCTGTGGGCGTCTCCATGGCAGCAGCTTTTGATTGCTTTTACTTTATTTGCAAGTTGAAAGTCATCACTCTTGGGTTGGTGCTAGGAGATCATCTCATAACTTTCACATTAATGCCCTCGAAACGATGATAAATGCATCTGCGCTTCCATTCGCAGACTGCTTTTGGGAGAACAACGTCGTTCTGCATCGTTTTTGTGTGTCTGTTTTCTACAAGATGGAATTAAAAACTCATAACTTGTTGCCAAAAGCAGGATAAATGAGCGTTTTGGAGCTGTGTAAGCAGGTGGTGTCCACACAGCAGGCGAAAATAGAAATCTGAAGGCCACTCAATTAGATGCTGCTGGGGTCGAACCCATGATTCAAAGGCACAAAGAACTTGCTCATCACAAATAGGAGCCTACACAGCGTACAAGTTTCTAAGGTTGTGTCCTAATTTGAATACTCATGCAGTACACTAAAAGTGCTTACTTTGCTAATCTCTAAGTTTGAGATTAAACTGCTGTGATATTAAAGGAATATTGCAGGTTCAGTAGGCTAAAGCCCACTTGTCCACTTTGTATTGTGATGCATATACAATACAAGCTGTGTAAACAGTGAAACACGTACTATTCAATATTAGCCACAAGACATAAACTAGATTTTTAAAACAGATTTTTTGATGTTGGCTTGAGAAAGTCTAGCCAGAAAGTTTAAAGTAGTTTAAAACACTTGACAATAGAAGCTTGAAGCTTTTAGCACAAGTTAAAAAAGCATTCTATAGCCTGTTTCTAGAAGTTCCTAGCATTTTTTCAACATGTTTAGCACAAAGCTAGCATGTTTTAACATGTTGATAACACAGTTCCAGCCTGTGTTAACATGTTGCTAGCATAGTTAAGCATGCTAGCATGAAAACATTTTATTACATATTGTTAACATACTATAACATGAAGCTAACCTGTTTTAATACATCGTTAACATTCTGACATGAAGCTAAATGGCTTTGACATGAAGCTAACATGCTATAGCCTCTTTCTAGAAGTTCCTAGCATTTTCCAACATGTTTGGCACATTCTTGTAGCTTGTTGTTGCTGTTTTAAAAAGCCGGAAGCATGTTTTACCACAAAGCTAGCAAATTTTAACATGTTACTAGCATAGTTAAGCATGCTAGCATGAAAACATTGTATTACATATTGTTAACATACTATAACATGAAGCTAACATGTTTTAGTACATTGCTAACATTCTGACATGAAGCTAAAAAAGGTTT
This sequence comes from Cirrhinus molitorella, assembly GCA_033026305.1. Classification (NCBI taxonomy): domain Eukaryota; kingdom Metazoa; phylum Chordata; class Actinopteri; order Cypriniformes; family Cyprinidae; genus Cirrhinus; species Cirrhinus molitorella. The sequence continues at coordinate 19,868,838 of CM065128.1, forward strand.
TACACGTAGCTAACATGCTATAGCCTGTTTCTAGAAGTTCCTAACTCTTTTTTTCAACATGTTTAGCACAAAGCTAGCATGTTTTATCATGTTGATAACATTGTTCTAACTTGTGTTAACATGTTGCTAGCATAGTTAAGCATGCTAGCATGAAAACATTTTATTACATATTGTTAACATACTATGACATGAAGCTAACCTGTTTTAGTACATCGCTAACATTCTGACATGAAGCTAAAAAGCTTTGACACATAGCTAACATAGCTAGCTTTAACACATAGCTAGCCTGTTTCTAGAAGTTCCTAGCTTTTTTCCCAACATGTTTAGCACATTCTTAGCCTTGTAGCTTGTTTGTCACTGTTTTAAAAGCTGAAAGCATGTTTTAACATGATGATAAAACAAATCTAGCCTGTTTTAACATGTTGCTAACATATTTTAGCATGTTGCTAGCACAATAACATTTTATTACACATTGCTAACATATTATAATATGAAGCTAACCTGTCTGTTTTTGAAGCTAAAAAGGTTTAACATGAAGCTAACATGATATAGCCTGTTTCTAGAAGTTTCTAGGATTTTCCAACAATGTTTAGCACATTCTTAACCTTGTAGCTTGTTTGTTGCTGTTTTAAAAGCTGGTAGCATATTCTAGCACAAATCTAGCATGTTTTAACATGTTGACAACACAATTCTAACCTGTTGTAACATAGTGTTAACGTTTTCACATGAAGCTAAAAAGGTTTAACAAGAAAGCTAACATGTTATAGCCTGTTTATAGAAGTTGCTAGCATTTTAAAACATGTAGTACATTCTTAACCTTGTAGCTTGTTTGTCACTGTTTAAAAACTGGAAACATGTTTTAACACAAAGCTAGCATGGTTTAATATGTTGCTAACACAATTCTAGCCTGTTTTAACATGTTGTTAGCATAGTTTAACATGTTGCTAGCGTGATAACATCTTACTACTCATTGCTAACATATTATAACATGCTTGAAGATAACATGTTTTAGTACGTTACTAACATTTTCACAGAACACTAAATAGGTTTAACATGAAGCTAACATGCTGTTTCAAGAAGTTGTTGGCATTTTCCAACAAGTTTAGCACATTCTTATCCTTGTAGTTTGTTTGTTTTGATTTTAAAAGCTGGAAGCATGTTTTAACACAAAGCTAGCATGTTTTAACGTTCTTAACAGCTTAACTTGTTTCTAGCACGATAACATTTTATTACATATTGTTAACATACTATAACATGTTATAGCCTGTTTCTAGAAGTTGTTTAGCACATATTCTTAACCCAGTAGCTTGTTTGTTGTTATTTTAGTAAATATAGCTTTCTTAAAAGCTGTTATGTTTTAACATGTTGCTAATTGTTGCTAGCATGTTTTAGCATGTTGCTGAGGTGATTGTGTTGACTAAGCTTAACTTGTACTAAACAGCTTAAAAAAAACTAACTCAGAAAATAAAATACTGATACAATGATAAGAAGAGGAGAAAAGAATGGGAAGATACCTGTGGACGAATTAAACTTTCTAAAGTCTTTGTTCTCTCCACTTTAGCCCTGATGCCTTTGAGGCTATATGTAGACCACAGCTACTGAAAGAGCTTACAAATGGCACAGACAAGAAACGCTAGATGCCATCCTGGCAGGATGTAAACATGCCGATGTTTGTCATAACTCCGCAGCCACTGAAGGAGTTTCTCAGTGCAGATTTCACTTGATATCCGGTGCGTTTAGACTCCTTGTGGGGAAAATCGATGGTACTACATTTTGCTATCACCACCTGTAAGCTCAGTAGCTGAGGTCATCGTTTTATTATTTTATATTCACAGTTGTGTTGCGGTAAACATAGCAACAGATAGCGCCAGTAGCTCACCAAGTGCAACCATTTCATGTCATAATGGCACCCTGCATAGACAAAATATGTATAAATCAATGCAATTTTTTTTAAAGAACGTAAATCTTTCATAGGTTTTCTACTACATATTTTAGTAAGAGACATAATTTATGTTATATTAAGCCATACATGTCATAATACCCAGGGTTCCCTTTAAAATACTGTCTAACTAGGTGGCTCTCTCGGTTTCAGAACAGCTAATGTGACCCATCAGCCCATGGGCCATTTTAAACCTGTCTAAATGACATCACTGTCTGTGCATCCCGCCCCCACGCCTCCCTCTATTAAATCACCATCACTCTTGCTGATGAGGATCACTAACTCAAAAGGAACATGGAGATCAGGGCCAGGCATTAGCAGAAGCGTCTCCTCTCAGGCCATTAGAGTCTCCAGGCGCACATAAATAATCCAGCAGTGTTAAACTGCTCTGGCTGGAGAAATGGCAGTGGAAACGCCCCTCTAATTCCATTGTTGCTGTTGTTCAAGCCCTAGCCCTGCATAACCACATCCATTGCTTATTCAAGACCAAGAGCCACTTGGACAGGAAAAAACCAACTGCAGTTTTGGTTGTTGATAGGATAGTTCACACAAAAAAGAAAATTCTGTCATTAATTACTCACTCTCATGTCATTCCAAACCTGTAAGACCTTCATTCATCTTCAGAACAAAAATTAGGATATTTTTGATGAAATCCAAGAGCTTTCTGACCCTGCATAGACAGCAACTCAACTGACAAGTCCAAGGCGAAAAAAGGTAGTAAGGACATTGTTAAAATAGTCCATGTGACCTCATTGGTTTAACCTTAATAAAACAACCAAAAAATGACTTTATTCAACAATTTCTTCTCTTCCGCATCAGTCTTCGGTGTGAACAAATGTCATACATGTCAGGCATAAAGTGAGTGAATTATGACACATTACCATTGTGTTTAAATAACTCAATCTAACCATATGTTCGATTCTGTGAACTTGGCTTGAGCTCTGAATACTCATATTGCCCATTCATTTTCTAGTATTCTTAAATGGTTATGGGTCGTTAAAGTGAATAAAAGTGTGAAGTAGCTTTAATTGAGCGTGGGCATGCTGTTTAAATGAGTTTGTATAAATAGTACAGGCAGGGATTTTATGAGAGTCGCTGACCGTGTGCAGAACTTTCTCTTCTGTGAGCATGTTTGAATGTTTTGTGTGCTGGTCCACCCACACAGCATTAGTGTTATAAGAACAAATATACAACACAACACAAGTCCCCCAGAGCATGTTCTACATCGTGACTTCAGTCGTGCAGTGTTTCGAAACTTGAAATAATAACCAAACTTTTACAATTAAAGGGACAATTAAAAGATACTCCAATTAAAAGCTTTCTCCATTGTAATTGAATCAGATTCTGCTCTCAAAATAAGCCATCTGTCATCATTTTTTCACCCTCATGTCAAATAAATAATGTTAAACACCAGCAAATCAGCATATTGGAATGATTTTTGAAGGATCATGTGACACTGAAGACTGGAGTGATGATGCTGAAAATTCAGCTTTGCATCACAGGAATAAATAGCATTTTGCAATGTATTAAAATAGACAATATTTTCCATTGTAATTATATTTTACAATATTATTGTTTTACTGTGTTTTTGATAAAAAAATGCAGCCTTTTCACAACAGCTTGTACCCTTTTAAATTTTCTTACAATTCTGACTTTTTTTAGCAGTTCGGATTTTGACTTTGACTCTTTTTCTTGCAATTCTGAGTTGATAAAAACTTGCAATTGCGAGTTATATAGTCGGAATAGCGGGATTATGGCTTTTTTTCTGTCATTATTTTCTCACTTTTTTTTATTTTATTTATTTTTTTAAATTATTTATTTGTACTTTTTAAACATACATAAAAAAATATAATAATGTTAAACACCAGCACTGGAGAAATGATGCTGAAAATTCAGCTTTGCGTCACAGGAATAAATAGCATTTTGCAAAATATTACAATAGACAATATTTTAAATTATAATTTTATTTCACAGCATTAGTGTTTGATTTGAAAAAAAAAATGCTGCCTTTTCACAACAGCCTGTACCGTTTTAAATTTTCGGCAAGGATAAACTCGCAATTATGAGAAATAAAGTCAGAATTGTGAGATTGCATTTTTCCCACAATTCTGACTTTTTTCTCAGAAGAGTGAGATAGAAACCTGCAATTCAGACTTTTTTTCACATAATTGTAAGATATAAACTCGCAATTGTGAGAAATAAAGTCAGAATTGTGAGATTATATTAATATTAAACACCAGCACTGGAGTAATGATGCTGAAAATTCAGCTTTGCATCACAGGAATAAATTGCATTTTGCAATATATTAAAATAGACAATATTTTGAATTGTAATAATATTTCACAATATTACTGTTTTACTGTGTTAAAATTTTCAGCAAGGATAAACTCACACTTGTGTGAAATAAAGTCAGAATTGTGAGATAGAAACTCACAATTCTGACTTTTTTCAGAATTCAGAATTTGTACTTTTTCTGTCATAATTTTTTCATCCTCTTGTCTTTTTAAAAATGATTTATTTGTAATTTTTTAAACATACATAATAATAATAATAATAATAATAATAATAATAATAATAAACACCAGCACTGAAGTATGATACTGAAAATTCAGCTTTGCATCACAAGAATAATTGCATTTTGCAATATATTAAAATAAACAATATTTTAAATTGTAATAATATTTCACAATATTACTGTTTTACTGTGTTGAAATTTTCAGCAAGAAAAAACTCACACTTGTGTGAAATAAAGTCAGAATTGTGAGATAAATTCTAACTTTTTCTCTCAGAAGTATGATAGAAACTTGCTATTCTGAATTTTTTTCTTAGAATTGTAAGTTAGAATCTCGCAGTTGTAAGAAGTCAGAATAGCGGGTCATGTCTTTTTTTAAAGATTTTTTTTGTACTTTTTAAACATACATATAAACATAATAATGCAACACCAGCAAATCAGCATATTAGAATGATTTCTGCAGGGTCATGTTGAATGATGCTTAAAATTCAGCTTTGCATCACTGGAATAAATTTCATTTTACAATATATTCAAATAGATACTGTGATCAAATAAATGGTTCCTTTGTGAGCGTAAGGGACTTCTTTCAAAAACATTCAAGAATCTTACACACCAAACTGTAGTGTATTTCTTTATTCATTTCTTTATTTTTTCACATACTTGTCACAGCCTGTACCCTTTTAAATTTTCAGCAAGGATTTACTTAGAATCTCTTGCTTGTGCACCATGTCCTCACCTAATCAGAAATGATTAAATAGTTCTTGACAGCTGCACACGTCCAATCAATATAGAGCATCCTGATTACCCACAAGGCCTGTATGAAGTACCTAAAATGTACATTTTTAAAACATAGCTCATCCATAAATTAAAATGCCCAATGTTTACTCACCAATATATGGCAGTTTTTGAAAAATAACCAAGTCACTCTTACACAGCGTGGAAGACATAAGGCATCTTCTCTTTTTGCCTCTCTCCAGATTGTGGCAGACTGCTCTCTGTCTCTGCATTCTAATGCGTTATGTGTGGTGATGTATTTTGGCAGACTTGAGGGTGACTCATACTTTTGGGTACTTGTGCAACCTCTCGTTTCTCTGGAACTTTGCTCAGTGCGTGCTGTGAAATCTCTATGTTGAGCCGATTTTGCCCAAACACAATGAGCAGAAAAAGAGGATTGAGGTTGATCATCGCCAGAGGATGATTTGGCATGTGTATGTGCATGTGTGTATATGTGAGAACACATGCCGGAATTTAGCTTTTTCGTGTGGGAGAATTTGGTTTTCTGACTGGAAGCACCTGTCTTGCATAAATTCGGCACTGATGGCAAAGTACGACTCTGAGCTGATTGGCTGTCTTCCACAAATGACTGGTTAAAACGTTCAGGGTTAATTTTAGTGAAACGCCTGACTATGGAAGCCTGTTTCCATCACTGAATAAAAAAATGTAAAAAGAAAATAAAAAATTGTGACTTTTTTTCTCACAATTCTGTAATGCAAATTTGCAATTTCTGACTTTTTTCTCAGAATTATGAGATATAAACTCAAGATTGGAAGTTATAAAGGCAGAATAACAAGATATAAAGTTATTGGTTTGATCTGAAAGCGTGCTATAAACTGACAATTGCGAGTTATAAAGTCAGAATAGCGGGATATAAATTCAAAACTGTGAGAAATAAAGTCAGAATTGTGAGATAAAAACTTGCAATTCTGACTATTTCTCGCAATTCTGCCTTTTTTCTGAATTATATAAACTCGCAATTCTGCCTTTTTTTTTGTGAAAATGCAATTTTGTATTTTGCAATTCTGACTTTTTTTCTCAGAATTAAATGATGTAAACTCACAATTACGAGTTATAAAGTCAGAATAGCGGGATATGAATTCAAAACTGTGAGAAAAAAATGTGCAATTATGACTTTATTTCTCGCAGTTTGGACTTTTTTAAAGAATTGATGTGTACTTACAATTCTGGCTTTTTTTCTCGCAAATGCGAGTGTGTATCTGGCAATTCAGACTGTTTTCTTGCAATTCTGACTTTCTTTCTCAGAATTGATATTAACTTGCAATTCAGAATTTTTTGTCTTGCAAATGTGAGTTTGTATCTCACAATTCTGACTTTTTTTCTCCGAATTACATGATAAATTCAAAATTGCGAGTTATAAAGTCAGAATAACGGTATACAAATTAAACATTGTGAGAAATTAAGTCAGAATTGTGAGATAAAAACTTGCGATTCTGACTTTATTTCTCACAATTCAGACTGTTTTTCCTTAGTCAAAAATTCAAAATTGTGAGAAATAAACGATATAAACTCACAATTGCAAGTTCTAAAGTCAGAATAGTGGGATATAAATTTGCAGTTGTGAAAAAATAAAGTCAGAATTGTAAGATAAAAACAATTTTGACTTATTTTTTTTCTCAAAATTTATATAAGCTCGCAATTCTGCCTTTTTTTTCCTCACAAATGTTTGTATCTTGCAATTCTGAATTTTTCCATATATACATAAATAAATAATCTGTTTGACAATATGTCTGGTATGGAAGCCTGTTTCCACCACTGAATAAAATAAAAAGTCAGAACTTAATAACTCTTAATAACTCACAATTGGATAATATAAACCCACAATGTGTCTCAGAATTGGACTTTGTAATCAAAATTGCGAGTTTATATCTCAATTCAGAGGAAAAAAGTCAGAATTGAGTTTATATCTTACAATTCTGAGAAAAATTCAAGATATAAGAGATTAAATTAATAAAAAAACAAAAATCACACACACACACACACACAAAATACTAAAACTGACTAAAATTGACATGAACACAGAAAATATATATAAAAAATCAATTCAAATGATTTATACATGTCATAATTAACATGCCATGTATCCAAACACACGTTTTTTCCCCATACAGTGAATATGGCTTTCACTAATATTGACTACACTGCCTAAACAAATGAATCAGATTTCATCAGATCTAAAATGTAAGCGCATATACTGTAGTAAGGTTGATTAAATGTGAAAACAAGTTGGAATTGGGTTATAAATGTGAGGCAAAAAATGATGTGTATGAGGACAGAAACGTTGGATGGGTTACTCTTCTGAGAGCCCTGCTGTTCAGCTCTGATTAGTGTGATGTATATGCATTAATGTGCAGAAGCCTTCATTAGCATGCAGATTTAAAACATCATCTCATTATCCAGGCAACCAGGGACAACGTGAGAGAATTCTACAACTGGAATTTCCTATAAAAGGTCTCAAGTCTTAATTTCTACAGCAAACATGTTTTGTAGTTATTCTGCTTTTAAAAAATAATCCAGAAACTACCTGTGTGACTCATTGGGCTGGCTAACTGTTTACTATGGGACACAAAGTGATCATCAATATACATCAATAATTATTGAAAGGGTCCTTGGCTTTTAAAAAGTCCAACCTGTACAAAGTGAATTTAAAAATCTTTATCCAATAATCCCATATGAATGGAAAATACATGGAAATTTGATTGGGAATTGAAGGGAACCTTGCTATCGTATCTGAGTAATGGCAAACAATTAAACACAAAATACACCAATATTAACCCACCAAACTCAAGACTATAGCAACATTGAAGCAGTTTACCTTATTTAGTAGATCATCAATCATGAATGCCTAAAGTTTCAAGAGATGCTGTTTGGATAATCATAATCATATTCATAGTATGAAATAATACTAAAATTCATACATTATATAGTTTGTTTGGTTTGCAATGGCCTGTACTGCTGTTTGCTGTCACATATATAGCACTCATGATATGAAAATATTAACACTACTCTCCTCTGTAATATCCTGCCTACATAAGATTGCTATGCTGACACTGCTTCCCTGGCAATATTATCTGCTAGATATGAAATCTTTTTATTTGCACAAGTCAAAATGCATCACCTGTCGCAGTCCAACAGCAGTCAGTTTTTATGGTAGGCTCATCTTTGGTGTGAAAACATGAAAATGTCAATCTTTTTGTCTCGTGCCATCTACATCTACATAATTGTTGCTGCAATGTCTCTCTATACCAAAATTTAAATTCTGATACAAAATTCTGATACAAAAAACCCGGTGTTTTTATTTTTGGTAACACTTTATTTACTGGTTACTTAGTAGCATGTACCGGTACATCTCAATAAATTAGAATGTTGTGGAAAAGGTTCATTTATTTCAGTAATTCAACTCGAATTGTGAAACTCGTGTAATTAAATAAATTCAGTGCACACAGACTGAAGTAGTTTGTCTTCTTCTTTTAATTGTGATGATTTTGGCTCACATTTAACAAAAACCCACCTATTCACTATCTCAACAAATTAGAATACTTCATAAGATCAATAAAAAAAGTTTTTTTAGTGAATTGTTGGCCTTCTGGAAAGTATGTTCATTTACTGTATATGTACTCAATACTTGGTAGGGGCTCCTTTTGCTCTAATTACTGCCTCAGTTCAGCGTGGCATAGAGGTGGTCAGTCTGTGGCACTGCTGAGGTGGTATGGAAGCCCAGGTTTCTTTGACAGTGGCCTTCAGCTCGCCTGCATTTTTTGGTCTCTTGTTTCTCATTTTCCTCTTGACATTCAGGTCTGGTGAGTTTGCTGGTGAGTCTGGCCAGACAAGCACACCAACATCATGTTCATTTAACCAACTTTTGGTGCTTTTGGCAGTGTGGGCTGGTGCCAAATCCTGCTGGAAAATTAAATCAGCATCTTTAAAAAGCTGGTGAGCAGAAGGAAGCATGAAGTGCTCTAAAATTCCTTGGTAAACGGGTGCAGTGACTTTGGTTTTCAAAAAACACAGTGGACCAACACCAGCAGATGACCCAAAGCACCCCAAATCATCACAGACTGTGGAAACTTAACACTGGACTTTAAGCAACTTGGGCTATGAGCTTCTCCACCCTTCCTCCAGACTCTAGTACCTTGGTTTCCAAATGAAATACAAAACTCTCATCTGAAAAGAGGACCTTGGACCACTGGGCAAGAGTCCAGTTCTTCTTCTCCTTAACCCAGGTGAGACGCATCTGACGTCTGTGGTTCAGGAGTGGCTTAACAAGAGGAATATGACAACTGTAGCCAAATTCCTTGACACGTCTGTGTGTGGTGGCTTTTGATGCCTTGACCCCAGCCTCAATCCGTTCCTTGTGAAGTTCACACAAATTCTTTCATCGATCTTGTATGACAAGCCTCTAAAGGCTGCGGTTCTCTCGGTTGGTTGTGCATCTGTCTCAACTTTCTGTTAACATGCTTGGATACAGCACTCTATGAACAGCCAGCTTCTTTGGCAATGAATTTTTGTGGCTTACCCTCCTTGTGAAGGGTGTCAATGATTGTCTTCTGGACAATGATTTCCCCATGATTGTGTAGCCTAGTGAAGCAAACTGAGAGACCATTTTGAAGGCTAAGGACACCTTGACAGTTTTGAGATGATTAGCTGATTGGCATGTCACCATTTTTTAATTTGTTAAGATATTGAATTGGTGGGTTTTTGTTAAATGTCAGCCAAAATCATCACAATTAAAATAACCAAAGACTTAAACTACTTCAGTCTGTGTGCAGTGAATTTATTTAATACACAAGTTCCACGACAGTACATATTAAAGCAAATACAGCCCTGATTTTGCACAGGTAAACACCCTTTTGTTAGACAGTGCAGCCTTTAATTAGTCTAGACAACTATCGACCTTTAGTCTTCTTATAATGTGTCTCCATAGGCCTCTCTGGAGATTTATGTTCCCTAAATATATACTACATATGAAGAACTGACATTAAAAGCCTACTGTATACAGAGTATTAACCCTGCTCCAAATGTATGAATCAATAATCCTGGTATACTGTAACTATAGATGATTGTGATAAGAGAATGTTGTAGATGATTTTCTGCTACTAGCTTCTACAATCAATATGTGTTAATATTGCATGTGTGGACTGGGAGGTTGTGTCTCTGCAGGCAGCGCTGGTGACTTTAATAAGGACCGTTTACCTGGCTGGAACAAGCTCTCGTAAAGAAAGGTTACATGTTTCCTTTTAATTAGACATCAGCTTTGCTCCATAGCGCAGCATCACAAAACACACACCCGCTGACATGCTATTGAATAACGCCTCTAATTGTGGTGTAGTGTTTTCAGGCACAGATGCTTGTTAGTCCTTATGGAATCAGACGGATGAGTGGCCACCTAGAAACAGGAAATTGATTTGTTTTGCCCATTTGATTGTTGTGAGAGGTCGTGTTTTGTTCATCTTGTTAGGGCTTAGAGCGAAGTGTGTGTAGGAGATGATCAAGCTAATTTGGACGAGGGGGGTCTTGTTTTTGTTCTGTGCCTGAGGTCGTTGGTACTGCATTGACGTTGTGGAATGTATATTCTTTGACTTTAAATGTAGTTGTTCCAAACCCATAAGACCGGCGTTCATCATCAGAACATAAATTAAGATATTTCTGATGAAATCTAAGAGCTTTCTGACCCTGCATAGACAGGAACACAATTGACGCGTTCAAGGCCCAGAAAGGTAGTAAGGACATTGTTAAAATAGTCCATCATGTGACATCAGTGGTTGAACTGTAATGTTATGAAGCTATTTATGTGCACAAAGAAAACAAAAATAGTTACGTTATTCAACAATTTAACTTTTTGAACTATTTCCTTACTATTGGGCCTTGAACGTGTCAGTTGCATTGCAGTTGCATTTATTTGTGTTTCAAAAATGAACGAAGGTCTTACAATTTGGAATGACATGAGGGTGAGCAATTAATGACAAAATTTTAATTTTTGGACTGTCAATGAATAGGTCAAAAAATATGAGAATATTAAAAATTTCTTCTTCTCTCCCTATTTTTTCTTTGTTTTTTCCTAAGATGAACAAAACTCTTATGGGTTTGGAAACACATGATTTTCATTTTGGGGTGGACTTTCTCTTTAAATTGCTTATGGCAATTTTTATTGCACATACTCTTTAATTTAAATTGTTTGTTAAATACAGTCACTGAATAAAACTGTACAGATGAAATTTCTGGAAGTGTGTATGTATGTATATATATATATATACAGTCAAAAGTTTTTGAACAGTAAGATTTTTAATGTTTTTTTTTATTTTTTTTATGAAGTCTCTTCTGATCACTAAGCCTGTATTTATTTTATCCAGAATACAGCAAAAGCAGTCATATTGTGAAATATTTTTACAATTTAAAATAATTACTTTCTATTTGAATAAAAAAAAAGTGATTTATTCCTGTGATCAAAGCTAAATTTTGAGCATCATTACTCCAGTCTGCAGTGTCACATGATTCTTCAGAAATTATTCTAAAATGCTGCTTTTCTGTTCAAGAAACATATTCTATTATTATTATTTTTATCAATATTTGAGTAAAAAACAAGATTATTTGATGAATAGAAAGATCCATAGATCAGCATTTATCTTAAAAAAAAAAAAAGCTTTTGTAACATTATACACCATTCAAAAGCTTGGAGTCTCTCTCTCTCTATATATATATATTCAGCAAGGATGCTTGAAATTGATCAAACGTGATGATAAAGATGTTTATAATGTTACAAAAGATTTCTATTTCAGATACATGCTGTTCTTCTGAACTTTTTATTCATAAAAACAAACAAACAAAAAAAAGTTCTGCTCAACCCTTTTTAACATAATAAAAATAATAATAAATGTTTTTTGAGCAAATCAGAATATTAGATTTCTGAAGGATCATGTGACTGGAGTAATGATGCTAAAAATTCAGCTATGAAACCACAGGAATAAATTACATTTTAAAATACATTAAAATAGAAAACAGTATACAAATATTTTAATATTGTACAGTTTCTGCTGTACTTTGGATTAAATAAATGCAGGCTTGGTGAGAAAAGAGACTTCTTTAAAAACTAAATTAAGATTAACTAGATTAAAAATCAAACTATGTATATGAGAAAGTATTTTAATGCTGAAAAAGCTGCGTACACTTCAGCTATAAAGAACTTGATACATCACTATTTCTCATCAGCAGATGAAAGAAATCTAAATTGTGAACAATTACAGATTTACTTGCATGACTCATCAGACATTTTATTTTTTCTTGGAGAAGCTGAATGATGTCCAACATAGTACATTGGAAAAAACCAAGGAAGTCTTGGCTGGTGTTTCTTTGTGATATCATTTGACGTCATTAGAACAGAACAGAGAGATTTCACTGGCCATTTATCAACCAATCAGCTTTCAGTCCTTGTCTTTCCATATACCCCTCATTACCTTCTAAACACATTTAACGTGTATTTTTTTTTCTTTGTCTAGACTGTAATTTTTTTTATTCAGGCCATAGTGAAGAAGGCACATCTGTGCTCATAGAGGCTGCTGCTGTTTTTATAGCAGGGAGAGTGACAAGGCTTGGCATGTTTTCGGCCACAATCCGAGCCTCCTGGCCTGGCACCACCCCCAGGGGAGAGCCCACGCTCTGTGTGTGTGTGTGTGTGTGTCCTCTCAGGTTGCTCAGAAGCCCCATCTGGTGCATCTCTCTATGCCTCTGTACCCTGGCAGGACTTTTGGAAGCAGAGATCAGTCCCACCTCCTCTTCCCCTTCAGGGAGGAAAGAATTTAGAGAGATGCTCAAACTCATCCATTGGAGCATTTTCATATCTTCGTAGCATTGTCTCATAAGACCATTAGCGGAAACAATGTTACGAGTCAGTGTTTCGGATAAAGCACATTTCACAAGGGTTTAAAACCTTTATACTAGAATCACACCAGAAATCATAGAAATAGCAGCATTTTTCTTTATTCTAGTCATCCACTGAAACGGAAACTCGTTTAAAGATGATTGCATGTCTGTAGACAAGGACAAAAATACATTAGTATGGAAAAATTACATCAGATGGTCTTTCGGATGTGAATTTTGGTAATATTTTCTTCTGGTTTCACTTAAACGAAAAAACTTGAGCAAACACATAACAGCTTAAAACTATTTAGAAACCGTAGCAAGCACAAATTGTGATTGTCTTGTCAACTACAATTATTGCGTTGTTATCCCACCAGATTACTTACTGGTTTATAGTCTATAAAGCAGTCATGTGACCTACAGTTTAAGGAGTCGTGGCACATACATGTCAGAGGCACCTATGAAAAAAGTCTCTGATTGAATAAAGTACAGTAAATGGACTCCTGCTAAGCCAGGCTTTGCAGATATGATTATCTTTCCCAACAATGGCTACATGTATTTTCAGAAAAGCCAAGCGATGGAGCCAAATTGAATGAGACCCTCCTGTGTGTCCATGTCTGTAGAAACATTGAATTAAAAGGGCTCCTTTATTAACTGAACGGAAGCTTACCCTGGTCAATACTGAAGTTGTTCTAAATGGCTGCATTGACATTCTTTTATACAGAAGTGAATTGGTCTAAGGAGGGAGAAATTATATTGATCATAAACACTTGTTTTTAAAAGCAGGTTAGGGAGACCTTGAAAGTCTATGCACAGTGAGACTGGATTTATTTTGGGGCAAGACAATGTGTCCATACATGTTCTGTACTTACACTCAGTGCATTTAATACAATTTTTAATAATACAGATTTTCTGAAAAACTAGTGTAAACCATACACGATCACTCTGAGGGATGACAAACAGGTTTGGTGCTTGATGTGGTGAACATTCACTGTGATTCTGAGCTGGTCATGTTTATGAGCATCGGCTGATTAATTGTGCTCACTTTGGCAATAAAACAAATAATATCTTTGTCTTAAATTAATATTTTTTTATAAATGAATTTAATTATTTGTAAAAATATACAGTAGTCAACAAATTTAAGTGGATCAAAACCATCCACTTTCATCAAATATTGACTTTTCATATTTATTTGAATATTTAAAAATTGTTTATTTGACATATTCCACTGTTCTAATAAGCTATTCATCTCAAATCAGTGTGAATGAAACAATACTCACCCTATATAGTTTGATAACATGCGTTAAATTACTATTTATTTATTTAATTGTCTATTTGTTTGTTTGCTTTGTTTTGTTTGATTTTTTACAGCATGATAAAAATAGTGGAAATGCTCTATTTAACTGTAACTCACCCTATATAGTCTGATAACATGGCTATAAATGGGGCTTCTGTTAAATTACTATATTTATTTATTTATTTGTTGTAATAACATGCCCATAAATGGGACTTGTGTTAAATTACTGTATGTATGTATGTATGTATGTATGTATTTATGTATTTATTTATTTCTAAATATTTTTTAGTTTGTTTTAATATCATGCCCATAAGAGGTACTTGTGTTAAATTAATTCATTAATTTATTTTAAAATATTTATTCATTTCTTTATAATGGGGCTTGTGTTAAATTACAGTATTTATTTATTTATTTATTTGTTTTTAATAGCATGCCAGTAAATGGGACTTGTGTTAAATTACTGTATTTATTTATTTGTAAATATGTATTCGTTTGTTTGTTAGTTTGTTTTAATAACATGCGCATAAATGGTACTTGTGTTAAATTAATTCATTTATTTATTTTAAAACATTTATTAGTTTATTTGTTTATAAATATTTATTAATTTGTTTATTTACTTGTTGTTGTTGTTTTTACAGCATGACAGAAATAGTGGAAATGCTTTATTTAACTGTATAACTCACCCTATATAGTTTGATAACTTGCCTATAAATGGGGCTTGTGTTAAATTATTAATATGTCTGTCTTTCTTTCTTTCTTTCTTTCTTTCTTTCTTTCTTTCTTTCTTTCTTTTTAGTTTGTTTGTTTGTTTGTTTGGTTTTACAGCATGACAAAAAGTAATGGAAATGATCCATGAGAGGGCTTGTGTTAAATTACTTTATGCATGTATGTATGCATGTATTTATTTATATTTATTTATAAATATTTATTCATATGTTTATTTTTTTCCTTGTTCATTTTTACAGCATTATAACAATAATGAAAATGCTCTATTTACCTATATAACACTCTGTAGTTTGATAACATGCCTATGAATATGGCTTGTGTTAAATTACTGTATTTATTTATTTAATATTTATTTATTTACTTGTTTGTATTTTACAGTATGACAAAAATAGTGAAAATGCTCTATTTAACTATTTAACTCACCCTATATAGTTTGATAACATGCCTATAAATGGGGCTTGTGTTAAATTACTGTACTTACTTTTTGTTTGTTTTTACAGCATGAAAAAAATAGTGGGAATGCAATTTTGTTGTAGCTAAGATGCCAGTGCACGCCTGTACAGACCTTTTAATTAAATTATAATGTATTAGAGAAATTATTAGCATTCTATACAATTATAGATATTAAAGCATCCAATATGTTCATTAAATTATATAATTTTAAAAATATAAATTAAATGTATGCATTTAATTTTTATAAAAGTGGACAAAAATAACCCTGAGAAATATTCATTGGAGTAGCTAGCTCTGGTTTCCCTTTAAAAATCCTCATAAAGTACACAGCACCTGGTGCTATCATTGAAAGCTTTAAAATAAAGAGCGTTGTTTCCCTCGAGGGCTTTTTGCATATTTGTTTACAGGACCCTAAACATACAGTGGCAGCTCATAAATATGCGACTCTGTATCTCTGAGCATCAACAGGGAGAGTCCCCGTGTAGCCACGCCCACGTCTGATTCTGCTATCTGATTGGTTTACCGGCAGCGATGCTGCATAATGATGTGAGGAGGCAGCAGCTTATCGAACAGATGGGCTGGTCCAGCACACGGGTACACAGCATCCGTGCTGTGATCATGGAGCCTGCTGCTGTATTTATCAGTGACATTTCACACCCCTGATTGATTATGTCAGCATCGCACTGACTTATTATTCATACGGCGTGCATAAAAAAAAGAGCGCAGTTATAATTTCTGTCCTTCTATGTGGATGTGAGGAGTCCGGCGTCAGTTGGGGAGGCACTGATCCCTGATCAGTTGAACTTGACGACAAGGATTTAATTCATACCGTGCCCGTGCAGCCGGAGACATACCGCTGATCACTTCTGCACTGCATTGGAGGAAATATGATTTTCTCAGACATGAACACGGGGACTAACTCCCCCAAGGTCCACCCGCCTAACGGGACGAGGTTTTACACATACCAGGCGAGTATTTAAAGTGTTTAATAGCCAAGAATTAAAGTAAACTGCTTGTTATGTTTCATTAAGCGCGTTTTGAGTATTATTTGCAGTTTGAGTCGCTTTTGTTTGACACGTCCGTGATGCACTAACGTTACGTTGTTTATAATCTCAAGGAGCTCGCGTAAAATGCGCACTCAAGAGTTCAGTGGTAGTTTTACACACAAAAGCTGGATTGAGCGTTTTAATCGCTTTTAGGATTGAGTTCAGCCCTGAACTGCTACGATATCGATGTAGTTTAGGACTGAGCTGAAGGTTTGAAAGGCGTTAACCAGCAGCATTCCTCTGGAGGCGCGAACGCGCTTTATTAATCCATCACGCTGGGAGAGTAGCTTACATTGACTGTTTTTAATATAACGTGATTTTAATTTTAGTTTGTAGTACAGTGAGTGGTTAAACAATCTGCAAGTCATGTATTCTTAATTCTGTTTCGCTAAAACGATATGTTTATGTTCAATAAGGTTAATGAATAAGAGAACTAGACTAGTCACACTTTTTACCCCACTGAATATTTCTCAGAATAGTTTTAATGTTAAAAGTTATTTCCTGTGTAAACACATAGTTTAATGTCTTGACTACAATGAAAGAGAAAATAAAAGCTATGAACAAAAATATAGTTAATTTGACACCCGTTGACCTTTTGTGACAACATGCCCCAATAGCAGTACACACATGATACATAGATATGTTTGAAGTTGTCATTATATAAAGCAGGAATTGCATATCATAGATCAGCTTTATTTGTCATAAAACAAAGGAAAAATTAAAAATAGAAAAGCTAAATAAGGAAATGTGTTACAATAATAATGCCAACTTCCATGTGAGACAAAATGCCCCAGTCTAATGGTCATTCTCTTAAATTATTATGCACCAGTAGATTGTCTTGATGTGCTGAATTGCATGCACTGCTCAGCTGTGACCCAAATCTCATGCATTGGAATGAGGGCAGTGTCTTTAGATATTGATTTCTGTAATGGGAGGCCATGGTAACCAAGCCAGTGATGATATCAGTGAGAGAGACTGTGGCTTTAGAGATGATGATTTCATCAGAGCACTTTTCAACAGGTGCTGCAGATGCTTGTTTAACCATCTGTATTGATATTTGTTTGTGGATTATAGAGGTTTATTTTTGGTTACCCTGTGCACTAAAAATACTGCTGCGTGGTTTACCTCCAGTTGTTCTCAGCTTTGCTCATTTTGAGTGAGTGAGTGTGTATTCATAGTATCAGCTTGTCTTGTCATTAGTAGAGAGGTGCTTTCCATGGAAAACAGCCAGAATTTCCCCCTTATTTAAAACGGCACTGTCTATGTTGTGTCCTGACAGGCTATTTCCCAGGTACAGCAACAGCATGAACAATCTGAACAATCTAAGCATGGACCGCAGAGACAAGCTGGGGCTTTGAAAGCTACACAGTTGTTTGCTGCAATGGGTCTCGATTGGTTTTGCTTCAGGACAGAATTTACATTTGGATGATTAAACACAGTACTAGAATCTCAACTAGGGGGCCTCAGCAAACTTCCAAGGGTTTTACAGAATTATTATATATTAATTATATTTGAATATTGTGTTGGCCAGTGTCAAATATGTTAAGAACCACTGCTTTAAAGCAAATGGACCAGTTAAAATAAATCTTTACACCAAAATTCAAATTAGAAACACCAGAAATACACAAATCTGGCTACATTTCTGCCAAACATGAAATGTTTCTTCGGGTGCATTTTGCTGCTCTTTTCAGGTGACACATCCACAAGAGGTCCTATAAGCAAAATATTTTTTTTTTTCTGTATTGCATATGAAGGTCTATTAAATACATTAAAAAGGTACCTGTGGGTACAAAATGTTGGTTTTAAACTCTGTAGGACAGCAGCACTCCAGGACAGATGTTGCTGATCCCTGCCCTAACCTAAACCTAACTGATAATGTTAAAAGGATAGTTCACCCAAAAATGAAAATTCTGTCATTAATTACTCACCCTCATGTTGTTCCAAAGCTGTAAGACTTTCATTCATATTTGTAACACAAATTAAGACCTCGCATAGACAGCAACGCATTGTGCAAATCTTGTGAACGCGTCAAAACATGGACATGGAAAAGAAGAAATTGTTAAATAAAGTATTTTTTTTTTCTTTGTGCACAAAAAATTCTTGTAGCTTTATAACATTAAGGTTGAACCACTTATGTCACATGGACTATTTTATCGATGTCCTTACTATCTTTTTGGGCCTTGAACGTGTCAGTTCTGTTGCTGTCTATGCAGGTTCAGAAAGCTCTCTGATTTCATCATAATTTGTGCTCCGAAGATAAACTAATTTTCACTTTTGGGCGAATTAACCCTTTAACAACAGCAAACGTGAGCTCAAAATGCAATTATCTGAAGCATCTGTGGCATTTTACATTCCTTTTATAAGGCTTTGAGCTCATTTGTGGAGTGTCGTAACTCATGTTTCACTGGATTTATACCCGAGCACGCCACATGCACCAGGTGGGCTACAGAGCAAGTTTGCTACATCAGAAAAGCCATATACAGTATATGGAGTGGACTATGTGACACAAATGAAATATATTAGGTTATAAATCATGCACTGTGGTAAAAGTGTTTTGATATCATAGTATAGTATTGTGTAAGAAACCACGCAAAATTAATCCTTATTAATCAATAATGTGCCCCTGTATATAATTTGTTCACAATGAGCCTGGCTGGTTTGGCACAAATCATGTTTGTCCAGCTTTTCGTGACCGTTGCCCATTGTCGCTTGGTTTTCCTTCCTCAGTATTTTTTACCTATATAGTTTTTTGCTTTTTGATCACACTTATGTCAGTTTCAAAGAGTGTTTCTAGCACTGTATTGTTGTACAAATGATATTTCTCACTATTTCTTCAGCATTCCTTCCCAGACCTGGCAAACACTGTGCAGAGTCAATATTAGTGTTGGCAAAGCAAAGCATTCTCCAAAGCTGTGTGTATGTAGGTATGTAGGGTTGTTCAAGCACAAGACTTGTTTTGTTAATGGTGTTTGCGTGAAGCAAGGAACAAATATAGCATCAGCGATAGACTCTGTATTAGTGCACACCTGTCTGCTGTAATATGGGAAATCTGAGTCGAAACTAATAGTGGTTTAGCTCACTGATCCTGCACAGAATTTGTAGCATAAATGGATTACAGATTGCATTCTATAGGTAAGACAGCTCTTACCATAAAAAAAAAAAAAAAGATGAAGTATAAAAAATGTAAAGCCATGGCCATCTGGGGCTGTGTCAGAGTGTGGTGAGCATAATTTCATTACCTTGGCCTCTCCCCTCATAGCCAGTGCAGTTTCGCCCGGGCACAGATAATAAAAGCCAGTGAAGAGTGGCTTCCTGGCTTATCCATTGGGATTAGTGGGAAAATGTGAGGTTGTGGGGGTCTTTGATTTGTTTAATGGGAGCTGATCGCTGTTTTCTAATAATAAAGGTAAGGCGCATTGCAGTTAAAAAAAAACCAAACTATAATATTTATAATACAATACTGCATTAATATTAAAATTAAACAGTTATTTATATCATTGTTATATAATACATGAAACTTTTTTCCCATAATTTTTTTTTCTTAAGCAGTTTACAAATTTACAGTTTTAACCATTAGAAATATATAGTATATTAGGGATAGTTCATCCAAAACTTAGAATTCTTACATTAATTACACGCCCTCATGTCTTTCCAAACCCGCAAGATCTTCGTTTATCTTTGGAATGCAAATTAAGATATTTTTTATAAAATACGAGAACTTTCTGACCTTGCTTTTACAGTGATGCAACTGACACATTCAAGGCACAGAAAGTTAGTAAGGACATCATTAAAATAGTCTATGTGACATCAGTGAAAATCTGTGTGTAACTTTAAGGAAAGTCACTACCAAACACCTTTTTCTGCAATTAAGCAGTTTTTATGCTGTTAACATTTAGTTAGTGTGTACAACTGTTCAGAACTGTGTTTGTTTCGGTATTGACAAAAGTGCAGACATAATCAGTTTATTTGGGGGAAATAGGCAAAATTTGACTATGGTTATACAAAACTGAGTATTTTAGTATTAAGTTTCGGTTGTGTCATCATTGTTTTACTGGGTGTTATTGCATAAAATGTGTGTACAACTGTTCAGAACTGTGCTAGCTAACCATGTGATGATTAGCGTCTTTGAGCTGGGCTGAAAATTATCACTACCGAAACAGTCACGACTGAAACATCATTGTTTCATTAGTGACAAAAAGGCAGACATAATTCATTTATTTCAGGGAAATAAGCAAAATCTAACTACAGTTATGCAAAATTTTGTATTTTAGTATGTTTTCAGTATGTGGGTTAAAATTTAGTAATGTTATGTGGTTGCTACCAAAACATTACAGTCAAGACTGGAAAGTTTGGTGAAGTTTCAGTTGTGACATCATTGTTTTACTGGGTGTTATTGCATAAAATATAGTTTCTATGTGTGCACAATTGTTCAGAACTGTGCTAGCTAACCATGTGATGATTAGCATCTTTGAGTTTGGCTCAAAAGTATCTAAAATTGTCACAACATGTCATCATTGTTTCGGTAGTGACAAAAGTGCAGACATAATCAATTTATTTGGGGGAAATAAGCTAAAATTTACTACAGTTATGCAAAATGTAGTATTTAAATTAAGTAATGTAATATGGTTGCTACCAAAACTTTACAGTCAAAACTGAAAAGTCTGGTGAAGTTTAGGTTGTGACATCTTTGTTTTACATTGTTTTAGGCGTTATTGCATAAAATGTAATTTTTATGCTTGTACAACTGTTCAGAACTGTGCTAGCTAACCATGTGATGATTAGCATCTTTGAGATGGGCTCATAACTATCTAAAATTGTCACTACTGAAACAGTCACGACCGAAATATCATTGTTTCAGTAGTGACAAAAGGGCAGACATAATTCATTTATTTGGGGGAAATAAGTATAATTTTACTACAGTTATGCAAAATTTTGTATTTTAGTATGTTTTTAGTATGTGGGTTAAAATTTAGTAATGTGATATGGTTGCTACCAAAACATTACAGTCAAGACTGGAAAGTTTGGTGAAGTTTCGGTTGTGACATCATTGTTTTACTGGGTGTTGTTGCATAAAATGTAGTTTCTATGCTTGTACAACTGTTCAGAACTGTGCTAACCATATGATGATTAGCATCTTTGAGCTGGGCTCAAAAGTATCTAAAATTATCACAACCGAAACATCATTATTTCAGTAGTGACAAAAAGGCAGACATAATTCATTTATTTTGGGGAAATAAGCCAAATTTTATTACAGTTTGCAAATATTTAGTATTTTAGTATGTTTTTGTAGTGTTTTAGTATATGGGTTAAAATTCTGTAAACAAATAGCAGTCATTACCGAAACATGGGATGTTTTGTCAGAAACAAAGTACTGTATACTGAATTATTAACTAAGATGTTATGATAGTGTTTGGTTCAATGTATATTCAAACTAATGAATCCTTAACTTTGAAATTGGTGTGATCAACTTTATAACTTTTACAAATAAAGATTGGATTCAGAATAGAACAAATCTCATCTTGAAATATTGTCAAAATTGTAATTGTTTTTGATGTACCTTTAAAAACTTTTCATAAAATAGCAGAAAAAAATATTTACAAGGTAGATGTAAACTAAATGCTAATTAGTGCTGTCAAACGATCAATCACGATTAATTGCATCCAACATAAAAGTTAGTTTACATACTATATGTCTGTATAATGTGTATATTTATTATGTATATATAAATACACACACATGCATGTATATATTAAGGACAAATATTTTAGATTTATATCTCAAATATTTATATTTATATATAATTAAAATTGCATACAGGTATAAATATCTATATCTATCTATCTATCTATATATATATATATATATATATATATATATATATATATATATACACACACACACACACACACACACACATTTTTTTTTAAATATATACATGTGTGTGTGTGCATTTATATGTAAAAAATATATATATACAGAGTAAACACACATATAGTATGTAAACATAAACTTTTATTTTGGATGCGATTATTCGCGAATAATCGTTTGACAGCCCTAATGCTAATAGATCAGTATAACCCTTCTTATTAAATTATATATTACTGTGTTTCGGCAGTGACATTTTTTTTGCAGCATGGCCCATATACAAACAAAATAAAAGCTATAATTTAGTACTATATGCTAAATGTAATTTTGATGCCAAATAGATGTACACTTTTTGCATATTAGTTGCACAGGTGACCCACAAACTGATCCAGGCAGAGCCTGATCACTATTATGTGCTTGAAAAAGGCACTAGAACCCAGGTTGCCCAAAGGGAACAGTCTGTACAATATTGTAATTGTCCTGCTAAAGGCTAAGTAATAAGAAGGTGATGAGAAATGATATGGGTGAGAGACAAGTCAGAACATTATTGGAGAGATGGATGGAGAGAGACTGTGATGGATAGAGAGAGGGGTAGGTTTAATCACACTAATGGCTTGACCCGTCTCACACAGGACTCAGGCCAGCCCAGAATACTAAACCAGTCAGACTTAAAACTTGCACTGGTGTCTGGTATCGATGAAGGTGAGTGGTGAGGGGGTTCACTGCTTCATAAAAACCTTTATTATTTCAGATTTCAAGTGACATGAAATAACAGAATTTTCCTTTAAAATTCATGTAAAGACATAAGACTTGATCATTTAGAATGAAGTTACTTATTTTATTATGTAGCATGTGTATGTAAAGGAGTGCTTTTTGTTGCTTGGAAACAAAAGAACAGTGATCCACACACGACTCTGATGCCTTTGATGGCAGTCGTGTCCATCTTAAGTACAACTTCCATTGTCTCAATGAGACGTATTATTGAAATCTAATGCATTAGAATTGTCCCGAGTCTCTCGACTTGTTTGAAGCCATCACCTTCCTCACACATTTATCTCATCTTTTCACAGCACTTGGACTTTGATTACCCATGATTCAGTGCTCTGTCCTTTTGTCTGCAGGACTCTCGCTGCCAGGGTCCGTGGTGATGTAACCTTGTTCAGTCAAACCTGATTAGCGTGGAAAAGCCCTTTCAATCATGTATTTCCTGAGATGGAGGCTGCAGTGAGGATGACAACCATATTATATTAATTAAACAAATTAAATGACTAATATTAGATAACGGCCGCTACTTATTTGAGAAAGTGTCAGTTCAATTGGTTCACTGTCGATGGCAGTCAAGATTCAACGTTTAAAGGGATAGAAATTAAAATTCTGTCATCATTTACTCACCCTTATGTTGTTACAAACTTGTATGACTTTATTTCTTGTGTGGAAGATATTTTGAAAAATGTTTTATTTTTGTCCTTACAAAACTTTTTGGTTACCAATATTCTTGGGAGTGATTCATTTTTATTTAGACATACAGTAATAGTATAGAAGGAAATGCCTTTTTGGCAATTTACAGTAGCAAATAATTGTAATTAGGAAATTTCCAAGTGGACTCAAAGGCAGTAATCCTGCTTACCTGAGATATTTTGTGTTTCTGCTCTAGCTGTAACCTCTGATGTTGCTGTTTGACAGTTCAGAATTTGACACCGGGGTAGATCTTTGTTCTGGACCGCAGGTGGCTCTTCGGTAAATACAAATTACATGCTGTCACAAAGAAAAGGCCTGATTCAGTCCACCCACTTCTGCTGCTCCATTCAGTTTAATGATGTATTCAATTAAACCCTCTATTCAATCAAAAGTCAAGGCAAAGACAAAGTGCTTTTGTTGCTTCATAACAGAGAGGTTAATTTGGAGATTTTATTCAAAGGCTTGGGTTTGATTGTGCAGGATGCAGTAAACAGAATATGAGGAAGTCCAAGCTGTTTACATCAATCAGTATCTGGCTCAGGGAGGATTTAGCCGTGCAATGATTGTGTGTTGTGCAAAATGCTTTATGTCATGATGGACATAAAACGGCTGTCTAATGGATATCCCAAATATTTAGGCTCCCCCGGACTCTGATCAGTAAAGTTTTTTTAGGGTAGGTGTTCACTATAAGGGCTGCCCCCTAAAAGTCAACTAACCATTGGTCAATGAGAAGAGGCTTGGTCGACCAAAATATTATTAGCTGCTTAGTCGCATAAAAAAAAAATCCAGAGGAAGTGGCAAAGTCACGTAGTCATATAGTAATATAGTACATCGGGTAGGACATCCTACCATTCATCGACCTAAAATATGGCTTTTTATCTGAAAGATGAATGTAGTAGCAACTTTTTACATGGCTGCTCAATCTAATGTTAACCTGTGTCTGTGCAGAGTGTGGAAGCTGAACAATAGTGCATTACCTGCATGATGATAGAAGCACCAGTGCGGTCACTTGCTCTTAAAATACTCTGTCATTTTTGGTTATAAAGATAAGACAACTACATCCTTTGAATCTGCAGAAACTACTTGTGTAAATGTAGAATAACTACGAAACGTTGCACCTTTGTAAAATAATTAAAGCAAACAAGATGCACTTTTTCCCATCTCGGTCTCTGTGAACTTGAGTGCAAAACGTCAAAACTTTGTCTCCTTGCTGTTTTTCCGCTTTCACATTCAGAATTATTATATCTGCCGGTGCGCTGTGGTAAGCTTTTTTTTGTGTGCGCTTGAGCACTTATAAGGCTATGTGGGCAATTAAAGGCTCATTGTTATAATTTATATGGTTTATGATTAAACGTGCAACTAATAATCGGCTAATGCTTAAAATTAATGACTACTAGTCAATCAGAAAAATATTTAGTCGAGGACAGCCCTAGTGTTCACTCAGGTGTTCAAAAACAGCTGGACAAAGAAAGAAAGATTAAAACATTTTTTTTTAATGCGACAGCTGAAATACAAGTATTTTTTTAATTTTTTTTTTTATCTGTAGTATTTTAGCATATAATTCTTTAAAAATATTTCTCTCAAATGTAATGGTCCCATAAAGAACCTTTAACATCTGAAGAACCTTGCTGTTTCACAAAAGGTTCTTTGTTTAAAAGGTTCTTCAGATTCTAAAGAAGTAAGAAAGAGATGGTTCTTTAAAGAATCTTTGACTGAATGGCTCTTTGTGGAACCAAAAATGGTTCCTCTATGGCATCGCTGTGAAGAAACTCTTAAAACACCTTTATTTTTAAGAGTGTAGGGCCCTATGAAATCTGTTTTATTTTTCCCAAATGTAGTTTTTTTTAGTTTGTTTACATTTTTTGACTTTTAATGGTTAAATTAAATTGTATTAATCAAAAAGCATATCTAATTATTTAAAATAATGAAACTTCCACAATTTAAAATAAATTTATTAAAAGTTTAATAGTTTGTTTGTTTGTGTTTGTTTTCATAAATTCTGTTTTATTATTATTATTTATTTATTTTTTACCATATTCTGTTTTCCATTAGGTTTCTGGATTTTAATGGTTTCGGTAAATTTCAGTAATCAAAAGCATTTCAAAATAATAATAATAATAATAATTATATATATATATATATATATATATATATATTTTTTTTTTTTTTTTTTTGGAAATACTTTGTTGTGTGTTTTTGTTTTTCTGATAAATAAATTCTGGTAAATATTTAGTTTTTGTTTTTTGTTTTTTTTTTTAATAAAAATGTTAGTAGTACCAGTAGTAGTACTATCATTACATGCAATAATATATTTCTGTCACAGTTTCTTCAAGTCAAACCAAACTTTTATTTTGATGGGTTGCTTTGTTTGTATATGATATGACAATAGGTTTTTTACCAAAAAATGTAAAATGCTTATACAGTGATTCTCTGGGCAGTTCTACAGATTGTTTATGCGTTCATGTTCTCATATTGAGGTGGCAGAGGCTGAAAACACTGCAAGCATCACACACTTCAGTTTGTGTGTAGTAAACGAAACCGTGCGTCTGCGCCATTCATCCACACAGACACGCAGAACATGCAGGATTCATATTTAAATAGTATTTTTGCTGCTTATTGTCATGATTTGATTTAAGTGTACTGAACTACTCTGATTTATCCATCCAGAATTTGGCATATTCCTTGACATTCCGTGTTATACAGTCAGTTCCTTTTTTTTGACCAGATTCTGTCCATGTTTTCCATATCATGGAAATCATAGGGGCCCTAGTAATAATTCAGTAGGACCACTCTAGTACTCCAGGCATATACAGCTACTTCTGTCACTCTCTTTTCTTTTCCCTCATGAGCATTTGGTCAAAGCAATTACACACTTTCTCAGCTCTCTCTCCCTCTCCTCTCTATCTGTGAGCAGACACGCTCTGATGCCGCTCCAGCCAAGTGTCAGGAAAAACAGATGACGGGGCCGCACCTCTTCATTAAAAGTGCAACTTTTTCGTTTTGTTTCGGCCAGCAGTTTCGGGGCACTGCAGCGATTAGCGCGGGGGAGTTGGATTGGGGTATAACTGTACGTCAGCACAGTGCTGTGTTAGCACTGCGATTTCAAATCACACCGAGCTCGTCAATGCATATGAAGAGGCCAATAAGCACATGTATAGCAGTTCTGAGTTCAGATGTGATGCAGTCGTCAGTGCATTTATGGGCTGTGGTAATGGTAATTAGTCAGCTATTTATATTTGTGCAGTCACTTGCATTGTGCCTTTTGGCAGAAAAGCATTGTGTGTTTAAAAGCTCATTTGACATGCCTCAGGTTTACAGAGACATATCCCCATTGAACTGCCTACCTAGATATTTTTAGGCATTGTAGGCATGTTAAATTACTTTTTTATTTGAAAATCTGGAATCTTAGGGTGCAAAACAAATCAAAAGATTAAGAAAATTGAAAGTTGTCCAAATGAAGTTTTTAGCAATGCATATTACTAATCAAAAATTAAGTTTTTATATATTTATGGTAGGAAAACTACTAAAATATATTTATGGAACATGATCTTTACTTAATATCCTATAGATTTTTGTCATAAAAGAAAAATCAATAATTTTTGGCTATTGCTACAAATACACCCAAGCTACTTAAGACTGGTTTTGTGATTCTATGCATGTAAATTCTTTTTTTTTTTTTTTTGAATCCCACACAAACATAGACATAGTTTTCTGGGATTTGATCCTAAATTAAAGCTTGTTAACATTTTAAAATTGTCAGTTTGTTTTGCTGAAATGTCATATGCTGTCATTTTCCAGCAAACATGTTTTAAATGTATTTGTTTAGCAGTTTCCTTTGTAATTACAATAGCTGTATGATTTTAAGCTCTTATTTCCTAATGTTTGATAATTTTATCTTCTGTGTAAAACTGTGTAATGTACAGTATTTTTTTTTTATTTAAAATTTTTATTAAGCATTAATATTTTACCTACAATTATATACTAAATAAATGTATATTAATTAATTTTTTAAATATTATAGGAATATCTGAAGTTCTACTTTACCAAACTTTGTTTAACTTTTTATCACCATTACTTACCTGTATGCAAATTAAACTATGTTTAATTTGAATATATATTAAAATTAAAATTGTATATTTTTATTATAGAATTATTATTAAACATAGAAGCTTATTTAATGTAAATGTAAACTTACACTGCTGTTCAGAAGTTTAGGATCAGTAAGATTTTTAATGGTTTTTGAAGCTCATCAAGGCTGAATTTATTTGATCAAAAATATAGAAAAACTGCAAATTTGTGAAATATAATTTCAATGTAAAATAAATGTTTTATATGTGAATATATTTTAAAATGTAATTATTCATGTGATGCAATGCTGATTTTTCAGTCTTCAGTGTCACATTATCCTTCAGTAATCATTCTAATATGCTGATTTATTATCAATGTTGGAAACAGGTGTGCTGCTTAATAATTTGTTGGAAACTGTGATACTTTCTTTAATAAATAAAAAGTTAAAAAGAAACAGCATTTATTTAAAATATAAATATTTTGTAACAATATAAACTACCATTTAAAAATTGCTTGTGGTCAGAAAAATTGTAATTCTTATTCACCAAGAATGTGTTAAATTAAAAAAGTGATAGCAATTTGAATAAATGCTGTTCTTTTTAACTTTTTATTCATGAAAGAATCTTAAATAAAGAATCACAGGTTCCAAAAAAGTATTAAGCAGTAAAGTATTAAGCATTAAGCAGTAATAAAAGTAATAATCAGCATATTAGAATGATTTCTGAAGGATCATGTGACACTGAAGACTGGAGTAATGGCTGATGAAAATTCAGCTTTGCATCACAGGAATAAATTATATTTTAAAATGTATTAAAACAGAAAACCATTATTTTAAACTGTAATAATATTTTACAATATTACTGTTTTTCCCTGTATTTTTAAACAAATAAATGCAGCCATGTGTGTAAAATACCTTTTTTCACTCACCTGACTGGGCAAATAGAAAAAATCCTTACTGTCGAGCCCTGACCACAAAATTTTAATATAAAAAAAATCCAATCTAATTAAAATGCTCACGTTCACCCAATATTTGTCTGTCCTTTGTATCTTTTTTACAGAAATAAAGTCTTGTAATGCTATCAACTATAAACATCATGTCCTAGTAAGGGATGCTATTTGTGTAATGCTCATGAATGACTGTTAATAGAGTTGCTGCTCATGAAGAGCATTTCCAAACACGCTTGAGGTTCTATTTTATCTAGGATAGACAATGGACAGCCAGGCAGCTCACTAGGTGTTGGACCAAGTCCATAGTCCTTCAGTGCCAGAGTCATATCCACAGGAGCCCTGCCTAAAGTCAATACTCCACCTTAAAGATCCCCCCTCTCTCTTTCTTTCTCATTTACGCCCATATGGGATTACGATGGCGATTCCCCATAGCAGATGTGCACATGGATTAGACCAGCAGGGCACGACTCGTGACTTTGACACGATGGTGGTGTTCTTTGAACCAAGAAGCAACGTTATTAAGACTGTAGTGCTGCGACACCACCCAAAACAAATATTTTCTGCTTAGCTGTTTTGTGTTCATTGTTTGCCAGTTTTTCAAAAGCCAATAGGTGTTTGATAGAAAATGCAAATGTAATTGTCTCCAAAGTCCGTTTAAAAGGTTTGTTTACCTAAAAATGTACGTCATTCCAAACCAAGACCTTTGGTCATCTTCAAAACACAAATTAAGATATTTTTGATGAAATCCAAGAGCTTTCTGACCCTGCATAGACAGCAATGCAACTGACACGTTCAAGACCCAGAAAGGTAGTAAGGACATTGATAAAACAGTCCATTAATGGTTCAACCTTTATGTTATGAAGCTCAGAGAATACTTTTTGTGCGCAAAGAAAACAAAATGACTTTGTTTAAAAATTTCTTCTCTTCCCTGTCAGTGTTAACAGTACCGCGATGCATGGCGAAAGATAGGACTTTCATTGCTACAGCTGCCGTATTGAGTGTTAGAATTCCCGATTAGTCGTCCATCCCCTCCTTCTCCATGTACAGTCTCTACAAGGTCATATAATGGGGGATTGTATGCGCGCACACTCACACAAACACATTGCATGCACACAGCTGTGCTGATTGCAATATCGGAGCATTACCGGTCAAGAACAGAACAAAGGCATTTTGTTTACAGTGATCAAGCAAACAGCCTTTTGGGAATTGTACCACTTGACCTTTCATTCACCGCCGTGTCGCCCGGCGTAATTGCTCGCAAATGTCCTTCATGAAAATCCATGCATGTAGGAGTTTCCTGAATCCAGCAGCAAAGTGTGGCCTATTTTTCCTCTGTGTGTATGTATGTGTTTTAATCAGGCCTTGTGCATTAAAATCTCAGTGGGGCAGATGGGAGGGAGTTTGACCCACTTTGATGGATTCCACGCCGATTAAAAGGATGAGTGAGCTTTCGAAAGCACGGCGACCCTCTGTGTGCGTGTGTGCGCACTAGGGATGCGCAGATCTACATATTGTCATAATCATACTCGGTTGGTGTCCAAACAAGTCTTAAGGAAGACCTGTATAATTGGGGTCATTTAGGGTCATGTCCTCAATGCTTTGATCAGATTTGTTTCTCATGGGTTGTTCATATAGAGTTCATCCTTAAAGGAACACTCCACTTTTTTTGAAAATAGAGAGTTAATTAGAGTTAAACAGATGAGTTTTACCGTTTTGTTTCCATTCAGCTGATCTCCTGTAGCACTTTTAGCATAGCTTCGCATAAATCATTGAATCAGATTAGACCATTAGCATCTCGTTCAAAAAAGACCAAAGATTTTCGATATTTTTTCCAATTTAAAACGTGACTCTTCTGTAGTTACATTGTGTACTAAGACCAACAGAAAATGAAAAGTTGCGATTTTCCAGGCTGATATGGATAGGAACTATACTCTTATTCTGGCGTAATAATCAGAGAACTTTGCTGCCGTTCCATGGGTGCAGCAGGCGCAATGATATTACACAGCGCCTGAATATAGTCCCCAGCTAGGTAGCTTCCAACGTGACCGGCACTAAGCCACTAAGGTAATAGTAAAATAGCTGGGAACTATTTTCAGGCACTGCGTAATATCATTGCGCCTGCTGCACCCATGGTACGGCAGCAAAGGTTATTAATCGACACAATATATTAAAAATGGAAGTGCCATCCAATAATCACACTAAGCTTTGTGCTTTATTACCTTTGATATGAAATAATGTTCAGATTTCAAATTATGTCTAGTTTATCTTGAGATTCAAAAATAAATGCTGATTTGGATGCTGATTATCTGATTATGTTTTCCTCTTTACTACTAATAAAAGAACAAAATAAACAGCGTAAACCAAAGGTGTGAAAATGAAAATAATTTCAAAATGATGAAGAACAAGGGATCTGAAAAAAACTTTCTTTAAATGATTTAAAATAATTGTATCTGCAAATTGGTTTTGAAAATGACTGATACCAATAACCATAAAAATGCTTAATATTAGCGCCGATAATTGGCCAGACCAATAATTGGTCGACCCTTATGAAAGAGTATCAGAACATATGTTTAAAAAAAACAGAATAACCCCAGAAAGGGTGATAAGGAACAAAAAAAACAAGCTGCATAACATTATCCCATTTATTACACTTGCCACATAAGTAATCAAAGCTTCCATGAAGAAAGCTATGGAAAAAATAAGTGATGAAAATAATTCAGACTTTTTTTCTCGCTATTACGATTTTACATTTTGCATCTCTGACTTTTTTCCTCAGAATTGCGAGTTCGTATCTTGCAGTTCTGTCTACGTAACACGCAATCAAGTTAAGTCTGAACCTTGCAATTCTGAGAAAAAAATCACAATTGTGAGATAAAAAAGTCAATTGCAGGATACAAACGCATTTGCGTTTATATTTAATACATATAGTTTATATAGTTTATATCTCGCAATTCTGACTTTATAACTTGCATTTGTGAGTTTATGTCACACAATTCTGAGAAAAAAGTATGATGAAAATTCGCAATAACTTTTTTTAAATTCTGTGGCAGTAACAAGCTTCCATTGAGAGCAGCTGCTAGCAAGTGGCAGGTTAAAACTATACAGAAATACGGTATAGTCATACCACGTATTACACACCATTTCACCACATAATTAATTATACTGATAGAAGATATTAATTTAAGAATAAACTGTTAATTGTTAAAATCTTAACAGTTTGTTAGTTATTTTACGATTGTTTTATACACTGTACAAAACACTGCATGTACACTGGGTTTGTATTAAACAAGAGAGAGCAAATCCACAATTCCAAGATGACATAATTAAATAATTGTATGCATAATATTGATTGATTGATTTGAGTTGTAATAACCAAACGCAAAGCTTCCACAAAAAAAAAAAAAAAAAAAAAAAACTCCTCCAATAAGCGTATAGTGCCTATTTTATTGACCTCTGTTGGCAAATTGAAGTAAAAAATAAAAAAAAAGTGTTGATATAAAAATTGTTCATACAAAAACCTGCAATTTAAATGCTTGCATACAAACTATTTTTTTATTTGAGTGTTATTACATCTAAAAATAAATAGCAGTTGTCTGTTGTTAATTTTAACATTTTATATGTTGATTATATTTTATTCAGAGCTCAAAAGAATAAGAAAACAGTCAGTGTTGGGGAAAGTTACTTTTAAAAGTAATGCATTAAAATATTGCATTAAAAGTAGTGGGTTACATTACTTTTGCATTACTTTTTTGTTACTTTTTAAATCTGGGCAGGGCTTGCTTGTTTGTTTTTAATATAAAAGCATTAGCCCTTTCACACCAAAATAAAGTGAATAAACCTAAGGCTAAAGAAAAATTAAATTGACGTCTGTACAGTAGAACTGTAGGAAAAGAAAGTTCAACACTCTTCAGCAATGAGAAAAAAAGCACAAATGTTAATCTAAAGTAAGTTTTGCTTATTAGTACACTGCAAAAAAAAAACTTGTTACTTAGATTTTCTGTCTTGATTTCAGCCAAAATATCTAAAAATTCTTAAATCAAGAAGGATTTTCTAGACAGGTAAAAATTATTTTATTGTTTTTTTCTGAAAACAAGTCAAAATTAAGTGTGTTTTTGCTTGAAACAAGCAAAATGATCTCTTAATGGGGTAAGCAAAATAATCTTGTTTTCTGTTTGAAATAAGATTTTTTTTCTTACCCCATTGGCAGATTATTTTGCTTGTTCTAAGCAAAAACTCACTTAATTTTGACTTGTTTTTTTTTCTGAAAACAAGAAAATAATCATTTACTTGTCTAGAAAATCCTTGATTTAAGATTTTTTTATATTTTTGCAGTGTATGGTTGAATTGGATCAACAAAGGTCAACAGCGAATTCTTTGGTTAATAAAATTGGATTAAATATTTAAAGGAAACAAAAAGTAACTGCCTATACTTTTTTTTGAAAAAGTAACTTTTTTTCCTGGAAATGAAAAAATAATGTGTTACTTTAGTTACTTGAAAAAAATAATATTATTACGTGACTTGCGTTACTTGTAATGCGTTACCCCCAACACTGAAAACAGTTCTATCTATTTATATAGAAACTATTTCACTCAGTATTTGGTTCTATCTGTTTTTGTTCTTAAAAAAACATAAGTTGTTAGCTTAGCAACATGCTAATGTCACACTCTAATGTGATAGAGTCATTTGTAAAATAGAAGTAGATGGTAATTATAGAGTCATAGGTGATTGACTGAACAAGTGGTTAATGAGTAACCCTGTTCCACATTATAAATGACTCAAATTACCCAAGATTCTGTCGCTTTGTGCAGCATGTAGCTTTCATTGTGGAATAGGGATATAAATCATTAGCTGATGCTTAAAAAATGTTCAAATGGTGGGTAGTATAACAATAAATGTTGTACGGTGTTATCTAATATTGCACCTAACCCACTCTCACAGCAT
The DNA here is from genome assembly GCA_033026305.1 of Cirrhinus molitorella. Taxonomy (NCBI): domain Eukaryota; kingdom Metazoa; phylum Chordata; class Actinopteri; order Cypriniformes; family Cyprinidae; genus Cirrhinus; species Cirrhinus molitorella. The sequence goes on from CM065128.1 coordinate 19,902,741, forward strand.
AGAATGTGCACATATGTAGGGCATATGAGAATCAGAACAGCTCTGAAGGGAACTATTAGTAGTTCGGACACCATGCAGATTTGTCCTTTACAAAATCAATATACAAGCTGACAAATGGCCTTCATTATTTAAAATGCTGTAATAAAATGATATGTGGCCTTATTTATTTTTAAGGGGTCAAATGAGCTCATTTGGGCAAGAGACTGAGAGAACGAGAACGATCTTTCATATCTTTTAAGTATCCTTGGTTTTCACTCTTTATTAGCTCCCTATCTTACCCATGATGCAGCTGCAGTGGCGAGACTGTAGTGTCAGCACATTTGTCATTGTGACTGTAGCTCTCGTTCGGCCGCAAGCTGTGGGTTAGTGTTAACACCTTTACTGCTATGCAGAGTAGCATCCTTGGCAGATCAGGTGTGATGAATATTAGCATTTTAGATATCCCGTCGTCTTTCTTTTTTGTAATGACCTAGATCACGTTTTCTGTAGGATGAATGAGACACAAATGGAAGTGCTTCAATGTTCATTTCTGTTCTTAACCAAGTTTTTCCCAACCAGTTTGGCTTTTTAGCATGGCTTTTTTTAATTGCAACCAACATGTGGTTTTCATTTACTGTTTGAAAGCATTGCATGTTAATTGACCACTGCTTATTGAATTACACAAATCTGAATCCTCATAATAGGGATTGTTCTTTATTGTTGATGGGGTTGGCAGGCTGATGTAAGTGGAGTGTAGCTGCAGTTGTTAGATACGATTTAATGTCATGTTGTTAATTTTTGGTAACCTGGCTTTAAATGAACGCAAAACTGGATTGTTAATTATAAATCATACACATAATTACTAGAGGCATCAGCAATAATCAAAAGGTGAATGTTTATAAATAAGCAATTCAAAATGTTTATTGTTTATTCAACTTATTAATAAATGTCCATTCGTTGAACATATTATAAATATTAATTTCCATCCTATTTTCACATAACAAAATTACTAAAAATAATTAGACTAAATTGCAATGAAAACTGAAATTATAAAAATGAAAGCCAAATGGAGGCTGTTTTGTTTCTTTTTTAATTTAATATAATTTAATCTATATTTTTTTGTCAGCTTATGTGACTTATTATTTCTTTTGAAGTCCATTTCTGTCACTGAATAAAAATTTAAAAAGGTTACTACAACTTTTTATCTTACAATTCAATTTTTTTTCCTCGGAATTACGTGATACAAACTCACAATTCAGACTTTTTTTTTTACAGAGTTGTGAGAAATAAACTTGCAATTGTGAATCATAAAATCAGAAATGTGTGATATAAACTCACAATCATGACATCACACAATTCTGACTTTATTTCTCGTAATTGTGAGTTTATATCATACAATTCTGAGATAAAACGTCAGAATTGCGTCAATTCTGAAACAATTGCGAGTTTCTATGCTGTAATTCTTACCTTTCTCGCAATTGTGAGTCTATATCCTGTAATTCTGACATTTTTACTTGCAGTTCTGACTTTTTATCTCCGAATCGTATGATATAAGCTCACCATCATGAGAAATAAAGTCAGAACTGTGTGATATAAAAACTCGTAATTGCAAGTTATAAAGTCAAAATTTACACAATTCTGACTTTTTCTCGCAATTGCAAGTTTATATCCTGTAATTCTGACATTTTTACTTGCAATTCTGACTTTTTATCTCAGAGTCGTATGATATAAACGCACAATTATGAGAAATAAAGTCAGAATTGTGTGATATAAACTCGTAATTGCAAGTTATAAAGTCAAAATTAACACAATTCTGACTTTTTCCTCACAATTGCGAGTTTATATCCTGAAATTCTGACATTTTTACTTGCATTTTTTTCTCAGAATTGTGAGATACAAACTCACAATTTACGAGAAAAAAGTCAGAATTGCACAATTTAAACTTGCAATTGTGAGTTATAAACAGATTTCATATAATTATGACTTTTTTGTCGCAATAATTTTTCTCATAATTCTGACTTTTTTTCTGCAATTCTGATTTTTTTTTTTCTCAGAATTGTGATATAAACTCGCAATTGCGAGTTATGAAGTCAGAATTATGAGATATAAACTGATTTCATGCAATTCTGACTTCTGATTTTTTTTTTCTCAGAATTGCGAGATGTAAACTACAGATTGTAAGATATTAACTCCAAATTGCGAGTTATGAAGTCCAATTTTGAGGGGGGAAAAGACTCATATGTTCTCAGAGTTTATATTACAATTCTGACTTAGTAACTCACAATTCTGAGATAAAAAAAAGTCACAATTATGAGATACAAACTCGCAATTGATAAAAAAAGTGAGAACTGTAAGTTTATATCTTGCGATTCTGACTTTATTTCTCAGAATTGCAACTTTATTTCTCAGATTTGTATGTTTGTATCTCACAATTCTTATTTTATAATTTGCAGTTGCGAGTTTATATCATGCAATTCTGAGAAGAAAAAAAAAGTCAAAATTGCAAGTTGTTAACTTGCAGTTGCAAGAAAAAATCAGAATTGTGAGATAAAAAGTCGCAATTACCTTTTTTATTTTTTATTCAGTGGCGGAAATGGGCTTCCATATATTCCTGCAATTGTGAGTCTGTGTAATCTGGAAACATTATGCTTATAGTTTTTTTGTAGTTTATATACTTATGCACAGTTAAAAACAAATTCATCTTCCATATATTTGGTTTATAATTTTGTAAAGAAGTCCCACATAGGGTCAGTTTGTGGGGGTGTAGTGATACACCAGTGATAAGAAGCTCTTTAGGTCAGTGGTAAGAATACACTAAAAACTAAAAACAATATAATAGGACCCAGGGGAAAACTTGCATCAGCAAACTGCAGGCAATGAAAGCTGTATGTGGACGATTTCATACACCATCACCCTTCTGAGGTGCGAGATGCGCACCATTAATGCAGGAGTAACTAGCACACTGCATAAAACTCTATCATAGCACTGCAGTGCTTCTCTAACGCAGTTATTCATTCCTGTGCTGTGGACTTTCTTATTTGTAAATAATAAAGCGCAATAAAACCTTGTCATGTTCAATTAATTGAGCCCTGGCCATTTCTTCAGTTATGGCATGTCCGTAAGTTCCAAGCAGACTCGTAAAGCTCTGCTGATATGAGAAATATTTCATCTTTATTTGTTCGTTAAAGCAGCACAATGCAGAAGAGAGGCTGTTAAAATATGAAACAGAAACATTTGCTGTCTGAGGTGATTTATGTAGCGTGGACTTCAGCGGTTGTTTTTAGATTAAGAGTAAAGAAGCCATGGAGCGGAACAGGGCACGAGGGCAGCAGAGCTGACCTTTGACCCTTCTAGATAAAGCTGAGCCCAAACGGTGTTCTCTAAATAGTTAGATTTGGATGTTAACTTATGTAACTGGGTAATATTTGGGTGTGAACTGTTGAATTCAGTTACTCGCTCTTTCTTTGAATTCCCTATTCCGACCAAGACAAATTTGATTGATTCTTTAGCACTGACGTTCCTTTCCTCAAAATCGTTTTACCCCAACAGCACGGATTTTACATCCGCCCCAAACATTTTCAGAGATTTCATCTGAGCACACAGGGTGTGGGAGATTAGGATGCAAATTGAAGACTGTTGCTTCCCTGTGGCAGCTCGCAGTTAATGGCATTGCCTCAGGATGGCCTGACATTCAGCCAAACGATTCCAGAGAAATCAATAAACTTCTGTGCTGAAGACGTTTTAAATGCCTGTGGCGCTCCCAGCACATTTCATCACTCCCGCTGATATTGCCGCCACCCAATATGGACGACTACGGACAGACTGACCTCCATCAGACAATCTAAAAATCCGAATTAACTTGGGCTGAGCTGGATGACATTTATTTTACTTTGTCTGCCCAGGTCTCTGTGAATTTTAGTTATACTCTGTGCTCACCCGTGTTTAAGGAAGTCTATAATAGCTGGAGCTATATGTTAGTATTCCTGTTTGTCTTGGCTGGTCCACAATCATGAAATTCAGAACTTTATGAATTAAAAAAAAAAATAACCTTGAGATGTATTGTGATATATAATAACATATGTGACCCTGGACCACAAAACCAACGTGGGTTTGTAGCAGTAGCCAAAAATACATTGTATGGGCCAAAATGTTACATTTTTTGGTAATATGCATTGCTAAGAACTTCATTCGGATATCTTCAAAGGCGATTTATAATTTTTTTTTTTTTTTTTTTTTTGCACCCTCAGATTTCAGATTTTTAAATATTGTCATATCCTAGCAAACCATACATCAATGGAAAGCTTATTATGATGTATAAATCTCAATTTAAAAAAACTGACCTTATGACTGGTTTTGTGGTCCAGGGCAACAATTTCTTTTCAAATATTTTAATTATTTTTTATTATTATTTTTTTAGATTATTATCATATGTTATATTGAAATTCAAAATTTAGATTAATAAATGCTGTAGAAGTACTGTTTATTTGTGAGTTTATTTTAAACGATGTAGTTAACTAATGTTAAGAAATTAATGGTTTGTTAATATTGAAAAATGCTAACATTAATAATATTATTAATAATAAAATGTTGTTAAATACAATAAATATTGTTAATATTGTTAAAATGTTAAGTGTTAATAATAATAATAATAATAATTACGTTAATAAAAATCTTATTTATTTATTTACTTATTAATTTTCATGAATTTCATACTTTTAGTGAGGCTTTTTAATAATAATATCTGGAAAATATAAAAATTAACTAATTAATACAGTTCAATTAGCATACTTATAATAGAAATGTGTATTCAAGTATGCAAAGTATATACAATTATAAACTCTTGTTTTCTTGAGTAACGTAATATATCCAAAAAAAAAAAAAAAAAAGTCAGTATAAAAAATAAGTCAGATCCATAAATCCAAATTTATTTTTAATGTTTGTACCACATGACATAAATTTTGCAACAGTTTTAATATATATATATATATATATATATATATATATATATATATATAATTTATTTTTTTAGATTATAATAATAATAATTATTATTATTATTATTATTATTATTATTAACATTATTATTATTGTATAGTATATTTAATAATAATAATAATAATAATAACAATATTGGTTAAATGTTAATATTAATATTTAACAATAATAATAATAAATATTTATGTATTTATATATATTTAATATTCCAAACTATGCCAAAGGTTTCTTTTCATGAATTTCATACTTTTAATGAGACTCTTTTTTCATTGTAATATCTGGACAAAATCTGAATGTATCGCTTGACTTTGATTTGGCAAATATAGTTTTTCTAATATTTTACCTATTATTATTATTATTATTATTATTATTATTATTATATTGAAATTAAAACTAAGAATAATAAATGCTATAGAAGTACATTAATAAATCCAGAAAAATGTAAAAAGTCATTTGTTAGTTCACTTTAAATAATGTAGTTAACTAATGCTAACAAATTAATTATTATTTGTTAATATTGAAAAATGTTAACATTAATAATATTAGTAATAACAAAAATAAAATGTGTTAATATTGTTAAAATGTTAATAATAATTGTATGTTAATAAAGGTTTTCTTTTTCTTTTTAAAAAGGTTTTCTTTTCATGAATTTCTTACTTTTAATGAGGCTGTTTTTTATTATAATATCTGGACAGTATCTGGAAAATATCAAAATTAATTTTAATTCACAAATAAATAAAAAAAACATGTTTATAATAGAAGATGTGTATTTAAGTATACAATTATTTGCAGTTATACAAGGATACAATTATAAACTATACATGAATTGTGTTTTTATGTATTTTAAGTAATTAAGTACTCCAGACCAAAAATAAATAAATAAATACCATGTCCTTGACCCATGTTACAAATTAATCTGATGCTGTAGGAAAATTCATGTTTTCTAACTAGCTTAACTGGAAAGACTTGGTTAATGAGCTTTACAAATAAGACCAAGCAGGTCAGCTGGCTTGCCAACTGCTGCTTTTTACCAACATAGCTGTTGTGATTCACCAGCACATAACCAGCTCTACTTAGCATTTAACCTTTCCTGGACAAGCCATTGATGCACTTAAGGAAAGGCTATGCAAATCTAACCACATAGGGTCCTCATATTGGCCAGTTTTCTGTAGTATTGATGAGTTCAACTGGCTCTTATCTGTGGTTTGTAGCTGAAATTGTTCGATAAGATGCTCCCAAGGTTGCTGGTGAAAATACATGAGGAGCGAAGAGAACTAGCATCCACTAAAAAGCTGCATAACAGGGCACAGGGGATGACTAACATCAGCAAATTGCGGGCAAAATGCATTTGCATTCGATTACATTACATTTTTCACAGTTTCTTCACCCATGTTTTGCCCTATTTTTCCGTGTTATTTCTCCCAAAAGTTTCAATCAGTATCCAACTGAAATGAGACCAGGCTTATTCTCCTGGGACGCCCATCACCACAAGACTCCAGGCCTGTCAAATTTCAAGATGTTTAGTGCCAAGGGAAAAACCTAGAAGTACTCTGCCATGTTTTTCTGTGCAACTGCTATTGAAAACCCCAATGGCGTTAATCGGATAATAGGGGAACCTTAGAGCAACTACGAAAAGGCTTCTGCCGTCAGGGTGAATCACTCTGTCACAGTCCCACCTTGGTTTCTGTCACTATTCCACCTTCAGTAATGGACTGGATTGACAGAGTCCACACATCCTGCACCAGCTCTAGCAATGGAAAAACAACATCTGGACCCGGTTGAGAGGAAAGATGGATTGTTGGTAAGGACAGAACGTCCCCAGAGGACCCTGGATGCTGAACACAGGTCTGGTTATTATCTCCTTCCAGCAGGTTTGGGTTGAACAGAGAGAGCTGACCTCAGCGGCCCAATGAGAAGAGTGTGCATGAAGCTCAAGTGTTTTCCAGCCCTCTGAAAATGCACCCATTGTTAGCGCTCAAAAAAAAAAAAAGAGGAGCCCTTCTATCCAAGCACTCGGAGGCTTTTGTAGCTTTTAAATGACTCATAGACGAGTAGAGGATGACTCAGGTGCGGCTTTGTAATGCAAGGGTCTTTTGTGCTATGAACAAGGGGACGTGAGGAAAGCAAGTGGCGCTTGCGTCGAGGGAAACCACAGCTGTGAGGCCTCTGGTGATGGTTCCTGAAAGCAATCAAATGTCTGCAGTTTATGCTCATGTTTATTAAAAGTAGAGCAGTTCTCCGTGTGGTTTCTGGAATTAGTTGTGACTGCGTTAATGAACATTGACGGAAGACCTGCTGTCTGAACGTTTGGGTTTGTCAGAGAACCACAGGGAACAAATTAGTCATAGACTTGCTAATTTCTAAGTTGTTGGTTGCTCACTGAGTAACATTCACTGTACTCATTAATGCTACTGTTTTGGCAACAGACACTTGTAACTCTTGATCATTTTAAATGGATAATGCACCCAGAAAACAAAACTGTCAGTGTTTATTCACTGTAATGTTCTAAACATTTGTTCTTTCATGTAATGCAAAAAGAGAGGTTTAACCCATAGGGTCTGAGGGGATTTTGGGGCCCTGGAGAAGTTTTGACATGAATAAGGGTTTATCTAGTGAAATGATAGGCCATTTTCTAAAAAAAAACCCACAAATGTATATAATTTTTAACCACAAATGCTTGTCTTGCATTACCTCTGCGTAATCATGTTGGAGAGGTCACGCATGGTTAGTTCTTCTTCTTTGTACGCAATTCAAAAAGGTAGGATAGGGTGAAAACGCAAAATCGTCAGACACCGTTGTTGTACCTTTTAGAAAATGAACATCCTTATTCCTCGGCTGGGATCGTGTAGAGCCCTTTGAAGCTGCATTGAAACCGCATTTTGGACCCATTGGTTCCCATTAAAGTCTACTATATAGAGAAAATCTTGGAATGTTTTTCTCAAAAACCTTAATTTTTTTACTTTCACAACCGGTTAGGAGACGCATAAGAGCTATTGACATCAAACCTGGTGCAACTTGTCTTGATGTGCATGTTCAAATGTGATTTAAGAGCTATGAGTTAGGAGATTATCAGTAAACAGACTGGGGTATCATAATATAGCGATAGTAAAAGCGGGACACTGTACTAACACTCAACAAAGATTACTTTTCTAGTTCCTTTTTTGTAAAAAAGACAAGGTGTTAGACTGGAAGTCTTCAGGATGTAATTTTGTAATTTTGATTTGTATTTTGAGTGTGATTCATTGGCCAAAAAGTAGAAAACACAAAAGAAACAAAGATGATTGATAATTTGACCGATAGTATTTACTTATTTAGATAGATAGTTTTTTTCAAAATTTCTATAGACATTGCTATAATGTGATTTCTTTTGGCGACACTAATCGGATAGTGAAAAAATGATATTGTGACAAAAAAAGTCTCACTCTAAACAAATCCCTAGTATACAGTTGTGGCCAAAATTATTAGAACACTAGTATTTTCACCTGCTAAAAAATGGTGTTAAGTCAGTTATTTCTGTCTTTTGCTTAAGTGTGTCAGTAGGAAATGCAAAGCTACCTGAAATGTGAAAGTGTGAAAGTGCACTAGGGCAAAAGCTGCTTTAAACGCAAAGGGAGGTCCCACCAAATGTTGATTTAATTTAGTTAATAAAAGTTAATTGATAAAGAAAATCAATTTATGACATTATTTTTGACAGCATCCTCATTTTACAGCATTTTTACGCAAGTGCCTAAAACATTTAAAGGTACTGTAGCTTTGCAGGTAGGTTTCTTGAAGCATCCTGGAGATGTTGCCACAGTTCTTCTGGATTTAGTCTGTCTCAGTTTGTTCTGTTTCTTCATGTCATTCTAGACAGACTGGATGATGATGAGATCAGATCTCTGTGTGGAGCATTGGCTATTGTCAGACTCCTTGTACAAACAAAAATCTCCGTGGATTATTACAATTAATGACAAAATGAATGTTTGGAAATGTAAACTGATATTTGCTACTGACACACTACAGCAAAAGATAGAAATAACTGCCACCACTGTAACTCACAAGGACAAGTCACAAGTGTTTTGCTTACTAAACAGGTAAATTTTGTCCATGAGCAAACAATTTCATATATTTTGTTGTTCAGAGCCTCATATCTGAGTTTGTAATTTCTCTTTTTCTCAATCTTTTTCTCACACAAAGCTATTTTGGCACTGCTGGTTACTCAGAATGCGTTGCTGTTGCTTGAAAAAAGCTTATTGTTCAGCAAAATCATTCAGAGATCCCAAGTCAAAATTGTTGGGTTGGTTTGGTTTAGCAAAACATAGCTGTCAAGCTCCCCTCAGCATGAGGCCTGCAAACTCAACATGCTCAAAAACAGTGTTTTACAAGTATTCTGGAGACCTTTAAGGTCCTGATTAGGACGATATCATATCGAATGGTGATAAAATATATGTTGATAATGATGATAAACTCTAGGCATTTTTGCTCAATATGGATTAATATAAGAGCCAATCACACAGCAGAAATATGCGACAACAGCCAATCAGTGTGCAGCTTTTAACATTCACGTCAAAGAACAAAGTCAAAGTTCCAGAGCACTCTTCCTACGGCACTCTGCAAAGCAAACTCGAAACAAGGACGACAAAAATGAGTGGAAGCAGTGACGAAAGTGAAACTAACCTCGAGTTATTATCCAAAAATGATGAAGCTGTCGACAAAAAAGGTAGCACAAATTCAGTTATATGGAAGTGGTTTGGTTATTTGAAAAGCGTGCTCATAATGCCGTTTTTTTCCGGACACACCGCATTGAGACAATCTCATCTCAACTTTTCAGAATGCCACAAGCGCGTTGCGGGTCATGTGAAAAGAACCAACCAATCAATCTGCTTCATCCTTTCCCGTAACAACCATTTTAGATACATTCAGTAGCAGAGCTACTGCAAGATTTTTAGTGCTAGAAATTAATTTATTCCTTTGCCTAAACTTCCGCGTCTTCATAGAGAGTGCAGGTCCTGGTTGCTTAGCAACAGCAGATGCCACGGGGACAAAAGCTGCAGAGCGCTTTGGAAAGAAGGATAAAGTGGCGCGCATAGCGTTTTCCACACGTTTTAGGCACGACATGTGAATGGTCCTTTAATCTACCTCTTAAAACCAGATGATGTAGACAGACTTGTCTTTTTGGAAAAGAAAAAAACTGTAATTGTGTTACTTACAAATTATGTTTACAACAGTTTTATGTTTACACTTTGCACAATATATTCTCATTTACCCTCTTTTGTCACAACTTTTAGTTTTTAATTTATTTTAGAAAGTTGTCTTGATTTTTTTAAGGCCAAATGTGTAATCTGACAGCCCTTTTATTAGCATCCGTTGTACGTTACTACGGCTGAAACGATTAGTCGACATTATCGACAACGTCGACAATAAAAAATTGTCAACAAATATTTTTGTTGTCGAGTAGTCGTCTGATCTCATATGACCTAATGTAAGAGCCTGCAATAATGCGGTTTGACCAGTGTGGCGCTGTAGCGCAAGACTGTAGAATGCGATTCAAGAGAAAAAGAGAGCGCTTCAGAATAAACGCAGCTGAATCTAAGCGTCGTTTGGATGAATATGTAAATGTATTGCACGCTTTCCTCTCAGTAACGAAATAAACAACGAAAACTGACAACAGTGTAAGAGCAGCAGTTAAAAATGCATCCGATTATAACGATGTGGATGTTTTTGCACGAGCTCTGCAGTTCAGTAATGTTAACTTAACTTACTCCAGTAATGTGCGGTCACATCATGCTTATTTATATAGTATATATGCAATAGATAGCCTTAAATCAAACAGCTTGACGGTATTTAACATGGAAAACCTGTCGCTTTCAGGTAGAATTACAACTTGATTTCCTGTTATAAAGCAGCTCTCTCCAGTGTGTAGCTAGCTAATGAGAAAATATTTATATTAGTGGGGAAAATTAAAAATGATTTCATTACAGTGATAGTTTGGTTTACAGAGATCAAAGCTTGATCTAGCTCAGGACTGTTTTGGTTATTATAACCCTATAAGGTATTTAAAGACATTATATTTTGAATAAAATAGTTTATCCAAAAAAAGAGACTCTTATCACTTACTTTTATTTAGATTCTTATCCGTATGACTTACAAAAGGAGATGTTTTTATACATTTATTACATTTATGTATTACTTTTTTTAAAGCTGGTTAATAAAAATGCATCTGTTCATTGTTTGCTCATGTTAGTTCACAGTGCATTTACCAAATGTTAAAAAACAACATGATTTTTATAAATGCATTAGTAAATGTTGAAATTACCATTAACTAAGACTAATAAATGCTGCAAAAGTTCATTCTTACTTCATATTAACTAATGTTAAGTAATGAACCAAAGTATTACCAATTAATTGTATAATTGATCTTAATTTATGTTATAATATGTCTAACATCATTTTTACTAATTGCAAAAACTGAAAATCAAAGCATACTGATTAGCCAGTAAAATAATCGACGATTAGTCGATTAATCGTTCTAATAATTGTTAGATTAATCTATTATCAAAATAATCGTTTGTTGCAGTCCTATACGTTACATTGCAAATTTTTGACTATATATTCATGCTTACCATTCTTAATGTCTTTTTGGAGACCCAGGAGCTTTCAGAGTCTACACTTGGTACATCATTGAACGCTTGCTTCAAAGACTAGCGTATCTAGCGCAGTAGAAACCTAATAAATAAGACATATCTATAATAAGTATATCATTGCCAACCTTGTCTCTCAGCATGTGTTTTTATAGCTGTGGGACTAGCTGATTTTTGTTCGTTTTTTAGTGAGGATAGTCTTGTACCCCTGAGCTAGCACCAAAAAACACAGCATATTTATGTGTTGACAGTCAGAGAATGAGAGTCAAAGCACCCTTCAGTCACCATAGCATTTAGCCTTTTGTTGTCAATAATTCAACAAGCAATACTTTGAATATTTCATAATACGGTGAGCTATTTATAGGTGCATCTGAACGTGTTTTGATCAAATAGTTAGTGCTTTTCAGATGCAAGCCTCTTTTTTTTTCAAAACCGATTATAAACATGAACCCATGAACCTCTGGATGGTAAAAATTCAGCTATGAATTATTTAACACTGGGAGCTCAGTGGGTTTAGAATATGAATTTCTACTCTGCTTTCTGCCTGTTTGTTCTAATGACACTTGTATGAACTCAACTTTGAACATTAACAAATTTATTTGAAGGGAAATGCTTAATATTCCTGTGGAAGCTGGCGGTTGAATGCCTTTGTAGTTGGTTGCTTTTATCCCCATGCAATTGAAATCATCAAAATGGATGCAAGAGCACAGCACAGTATCATAAAATACGGTCACACAATTACAATTTCTGAAGTCATATTATACCTTTGTGATAAAAGACAGAATTTTAAGTTATTCTTTGAAAATTGTTCTTTCCAGTCAGCTGAACTTCAGAAACCCTAGTGATAGGATCATTGTAATGGATCAGTCAGATACATGAATGAACCATTCAGAACTTATTTTACTAATTCAAGTTTTCACAAATTAGCTACTTCTCTTAAGAATTGTTTTATTTAAATATGACTACAGCAGTCATAGCTTCGCTCATGCTATCCAGTTGAGTTACCGAAACCATACTGGGACTGAATTGTAAATGTCCATATCAGCACAAAAAATGTGTTCAGTTTTTTTCATCTGTGACTCTATGGAGTACAAACACTGTCATTTTCTCAGTGTGATTTTGATGAGAAAGGCCATACTCTGTTTTATGATTAACTGGCATAAAATGCCTGAAATGTGCATCTGTTTGTCTGCTATAAGTCATAATCTTACACTCTTGGACTGATCCAACACTTGACCCTCATATACAGACATTACCATTATTGCTGAATTATTCATAAACATGTTTACTGTGTGCAGCAGTAAAAGAAAACACATTGGGAAATTGAAGAGAGGAGAGAATTGCATTTTTCCGTATTATCATTTTAGTTTTTTATACGGTTAGGCTATGCATATATGAATGCTTTTCTGCGTATTTTCGGTATGATTAAAGGTGGATGTTTCTCTTTTAGTCATGGTACTATATTACTTTCAGCTAGCCATTGTGAGGGTGTGCATGTGTATGTGAAAACCTGTGAATTGCCTTCAGAAACTGACACACAGGATGCATTATATGCAAAAAGAAGGAGATGATATATGCTTTAGATGACACAAAGTCAGAGACAGTTTGATTGAGGTGCAGAGGAATGAATACAGTAGCACTCTGCCGGTGGCAAAGATTCTCTGGAGATCACAACGTGCACAATGTGTTGTACATCTGCCTTCTCAAAAACGCAATGCATCATAATCACATGGATGCGAAGAGACAGTGTTTGAACAGTTAGATAGTGTTTGGACTTTACTTTGTGTCTAGAGGAAACCTGCAACCTCTGCTTGTTAGCTCTTGCCAATGAATTAGCTGGTGACAGTTGGGCTGGGCAGTATAATGTATTAGTGCTGAAGAGACGGCTTGTAATATTGACCAATTGCTGGACTGTTGTTGCCACATACATAAAAATATTTAAAGGTATAGTTCACTCAAAAATGAAAAATCTGTCATTAATTACCCTCATTCATTCCAAATTCAAGACCTTTGTTCATCTTTGGAACACAAATTAAGATATTTCTAATTAAATCTGAGAACTTTCTTAACCTGCATAGACAACAATGCAACTGATACATTTAAGGCCCAAAAAATGTGACACCATTGGTTCAAACGTAATTTTATGAAGCTACGAGAAAAGAAAACAAAAATAACTCCATTTAACAATTTCTTCTCTAGTTAATGATATTTTTGGGTGAACTAACCCTTTAATGCAAGAGTAAACACACTGCAAGTTTCAGGAGTGACAACCGCATTTAAATGCAGAAGTGAGTAGTGTAAAATAGCAACATTTTGCCGTCTTGCAGGAGTGAATAAGAATTAAGCAGTTTTTTTATCTAAAGACTCTTTTTGTAGGTCGATTTTAACTAAACTACTGATAAACGTGCTGTGTTTTGTTTATGCTCTGAGGCTGCTTTAGAGAGCGCTGTCTTGGCAGTGTTGCCATGTCCTCGTATTTACAAGCGCTTTTAGGCATGTTATTTGGTCTTAGCTAATAAAGCTAGGCACTTTATGGAGTTAATAAAGTGTTCTGTGGCGAATATATGATTTTTTTGGTGTTACAAATCAAAGCATTTGGGTGTTTTACTGTTTTTTTGTGCTTGTCCTTGTTTTTTTCTATGAAGATCTGGCAACACTGACACTTCACTGCAGGGCTCGTAAACTAAGATAAGATAAGATAATACTTCTTTCACCATTATTTTCTTGCATCTTGCGTACAGGCGAAGCTACATTTCTGATGCGCGTTTAAATACGTCATTAACAACTAGTTGTTCAGTTCGGTTCTGTACACTCTGCATAGAATTTCTGTAAATGCGGTTGTCACTACCTGTATTTTACGGGAGTTAATGCAGTTGTGGAATGCGGTTGTCACTCCCGTATTTTAGTGAATTATCAGTGTACAGAACACGATTAAGGAGTAAAAGATGAACTGACAACCGAATTTAGCTGCAGTGTATATGTGGCCTATTACTGCTTTAAATGTATTGCCTTGCCCTTGTGGTGGAATAACTTGTCTGTATATTTTCACCAACAAACTTGCAAACTCAAAGGGTTAGATCACCAAAAATATTTGTATTTCTTTCATCAATTACTCACTCATGTTGTTCCAAACCTGTAAGACTTCCATTAATCTTTGAATCACAAATGATGTTATTTTTAAATAAAGCCTGAGAAATTTGTGTGTGAACAGGGTGTAAAATGTTTTGAGCTTGTCCACTTTCGCCCTCTTCCAGAGGTAGTTGAAAACGTATTTGATCAGTTTGCTAACGTAGTGTGGATGACCTTCAATCTGTTGGCCACCATTTAAGTCCACTATATGGAGAAAAATCCTGCAATGTTTTCCTCAAAAACCCTAATTTCTTTGTGAATGAAGAAAGAAAGACATGAACATCTTGGATGACATGGGGGTGAGTAAATTATCAGGAATTTTTTTATTCTGGAAGTGAACTAATCCTTTAATACCAGGTGTAAACCGGGCGTAAATGAAAGTCTTTTGGTGAGCTATCCCTTTAAACGGACAAGAAGATAAAACACTTCTTATTTCAGTGTTGAGAGTCTGTCTGGCTTCTAGTGCCCCAATTAAATTCATCCTCATTGCCACCAGAGATAAAATTAGGCTGCTACTTCTTGAAGATGTGAGTACAGGATCATTAGAGTCCAACTTGACGGCGTTTAAAATTTCCTGCATTCACTTGATTCCCCTGGAGTTCACTATGAACAAACTGGTGACACACTCAAAATGTGGCCAACTAATATTTCCCTAGACTATATTAGAGGTTGGTGGAGATGAGGTTCTTCCTGTCGCATAACGGGACACTCTCCTTTTTTAAAATTCACTCTTCTGAAATGCATGTTCTCCTCGGGCTTACAGCCCAGTGTTAAAGTGGTGTTGCGTGACGCTGAAGCTGTTGCCACTTGCTAAACCTGTAAAGCGTGACAATGATTAAAGATGCCAAGCGGTAATTTAATTTTCTCTGTGTCACATTCACAGGCCACAGAGGCATTAGGTTAGACTGTTTTCTTTAACTGTGAACACTGGCTGGAATCAGGGTGTCAGTTCAGCCATTTGATTTGTGTTAAAAAGACATTTACAGTTGCGGTCAAAAGTGTACATACACCTTGCAGAATCTGCAAAATGATTATTATTTTACCAAAATAAGAGGGATCATACAAAATGCATTTTTGATTTCATTTTTTATAGCAATAAAGCTCTTTCTGATTCTGATTCTGATTTATTTAGTACTGACCTGTATAAGATATTTCACATAAAAGAAGTTTACATATAATCCACAAGAGAAAATACTTGAATTTATTAAAATTACCCTGTTTAAAATTTACATGCACTTGATTCTTCATACTGTGTTATGTTTTTTTTTGGTTTAGTGATAGCTGTTAATGAGTCTCTTGTTTGTCCTGAACAGTTAAACTGCCTGCTGTTCCCTCAATTTAGCGTTTTTGTGTATTTGAGCCCTAATAATGACTGTATGATTTTGAGATTAATCTTTTCACACTGAGGACAACTGAGTGACTCATATGCAACTATTACAGAAGGTTCAAACACTCACTGATGCTTCAGAAGAAGCACAATGCATTAAAAGCCAGGGGTGTAAACTTTTGAACAGAATGAAGATGTGTACATTTTTCTTACTTTTCCAGAATAAATGAACAAATGAAACTTTTTTTATTTATTACTGCTCTTTTAGCTACAGAAGATACTTACATGTTTCCCAGAAGACAAAATAAATTCAAATTTTCACCCCCGGCTCATGAAACTCATGTCATCCATATGACTTTCTTTCTTCTGTGAAACACAAAAAGAGGCCTTTTGAATAATGTACTGGTTACCTATTATCCTTTTTAAGGTATTTTTAATTTGTCTTTTCTTTGTGACATGTAAATTCACTTATTTTTAATCAGAATAATTAAAGTTTTGCTTAAACAATCATAGTAGAAAGCTCTAGAGTAACCAACTTTTGCTATGGTTAAATTCTAGTGTGAAGTAAAGTAAAAGTTCCAGCATCATTTGTTTGCCACTTGGTTTGATATTTTGTATCTGATGCAATACAATTGAGACGTTTTTAAGCGTCGCTGAAATATCCAAGTGTTTCAAATACTTTTTGCGCCACTGTACGAAAAATAATAATATTTTGGATTCAGTTTTTTTCCAGCAACACAAGGCCTTTAATTTAGAAGCCATTTGTGTTGTCCAGATTCTGTATTTACCCATATGGCCGACTAAACTAAACTATGAGCAATCCTGTTGTACTGCTAGTACTTCAAATGATTGCCACTATTTGTCACCGCAGAATGGAGATCTTGTCATAATCTCAATTTTGCAGTATCTGAAGGGAAAATAAATAGGCCTTTCTGGATAAGTGAAGCCAGAAGCCATATTTTCAGGATGGACAAGTGCACTTACAGGAATATGAAACCAATGATTGTGCCAACAATCATAGGTTTGACTTGAGTTGCATAGTACTTTGAAACCAATAGAGCCTCCTCATGTCAATGACGGCTTTCTTTAATCTTCTTCCTCTGAAAGTAACTAGACATCTCTTCACTCACTTTTACAATGCCATCCTTAATCTTTTTTCTTTTTTTTTTTGTTACAACATAAATTTTCTCACTAACCTAGACACCATGTGTCATTTTTGCATGCTATAAAAACAAAAATGACAGAAACAGATAAAGGAAAAGCATTCCTTTATCTGTTTCTGTCATTTTTGTTTTTCTTTCTTGCATGCTTTTCCTCTTCAGAAGGGGTAGATTTCTGAGCTCTGCTTCCATGCTCCAAGATGACAGCTTCGAGAAAGGTTTTGTGTTGTTGTTTAAAGCATGAAACCTTGGTGGATTCAGGTTAAGGTTAAAACCCTCTGATTCATGGTGCTGGTGAACTATAAAGCTATAGTGGGTTCATAAAAAAGACATTTGAACACTTGGAGTCTAATGAGCTAATATATAGCATCTTCTTGTTTAATTGATTTACTTTATTTAATAAGAAGCCAAATTATTTTACAATTTATGACCTTTCTGACTCTTGCTGCTCGGTACATTTGACTCTAAGCTTGGAAAATTGATTAAATTAAAAATTAATTACATTTAAAATCATAGTCATAGGTAAATGTTCAGTGTTATCTTCTTGTTTAAATGAATTAATTGAAAATCTTCAGCCCCTAATCATATTTTTCAATTCAGGTTAATATTTAACAGTTTTTCCCCTAGACTAGTTTTATTCCTCTACTAGTAAAAGTGTTTATTGTATGACCACATTTTTTGGAAAAGCAATAAATGCAAAACAATTTATTTAATAATGCTAATGAAAGGTTCCAGTTTGCCCTTGTGATTAACCTGAGTCCACTAAGGCCTTGGCAAATGTGCTGTGCCTTTGCATTAACAGTAGTCCGTTCATCCTGCTTGTGTGTACATGTGCACATGTGTGTGAGTTTGCATTAATTCCAAAGCTCAGGTGTCATTCATTTTCTCAGCACAATCCCATTCCTCACTATCCTAACAGCGCTGTCTGACATAATGTTTGCCCTCTGTGATGCTGTATTAGGTCATTCAGTCATGTCTGATTTTAGATTTTATGTGTCTGATGTCGGATATATTACGGAAATGTCTGAAGCGCATTTGTTGAAGTTTATGAGGCAATGCTTATGAACCTTGTCAATGTACAATTACATTCAGTGTCCCAAATTGTGTAATAACTGTGAAAATCTTTTACAATAACAGTCAAAAAGGACAATTTATACAAATGTAATCCCCGGTTCTCTTTTTTCAATTCAAAACAGAATAAATAATACCATAAAGTGCTTAATTTTAAAACATATTCTTTGCTTTGTTGGAGCGCTATACTTTCCCCAAGTGGTAAATGTTAATTGTTGTCTTTCATATTCGACAACAGGCCTCAGATGTCCTCCAAAGCGCTTGAGGTGTTATCAAAAATATACACACTGGATTTGTTAATTTCCCACCATCTACAAAGGTTTTGTGTCCAGTACAACATATGAATTTAGGACATGTCCAGCATCTGTGGCTTCCTGGTGATCCTATTGTTAAGTTAACGGTTTGGTTTTTGAGTCTGTTGAGCAAAGCTTGTGTCACACAAGCTTTGGTTTGTCCTCCAGCAAGTGTGAGAGTCAGTCAAAGAGCTGTCACTTTATTTGTTTGTAGCATCACATGCAACACATGACTGACGGGGTCTGTAAATAAAGGATAAAAGGGCACTGCAAAAAACGCTCTAGGTCCAGGCTTATTGTCATTCACAAACCTCTAAAAACATATTTTTGGATTCATCCTTTATATTTCACACAGACTCTGTAAATAAAGCATGTAAAAGTGACACAGATTGAGTGAATAGGATCAATAGTGACCACACGAATGATGGATCCTCTATTGCTGTTTATGAGTTGGTATTCTTAAAACTGGTGTTGGAGTTAATAGGTTTGATTCAATGAACAAATGACAATGAATGTTTTCCCCCAGAACAGATGTTTTATGTGACGTTTGTTTGTATTGGAAACTGCAGAGATATGTAGTTCCCACAGGTTATCAGGTTTTTGTCATAAGACCGTTTTTAAATGTTGCTGTTTATTACAGTATGGATGAAATTTTTATTAATTATCATTTATGTAAAAAGTGAGGAAAACATTCTGTGATTATTGATTAATTTATATTTAAATGTATTTAATTGATTGATTCGATTTTTACTGTATTTTGTTTCTTACGTTAAATATTTGAATTTGTTTTGCTACGGTGTTAGGCTTGGTTAAATTTATGTTTCCTTTCTACAATTATATAGAATTTAATTACAGTATTATTAAATGTGTGTAAATTTAGCTTTTGATGGATCATATACTGATTCGGTTTAATTCGAGTACTGGATTGTGTAAAAATCCTTGACTGCAATTTGCCCGTTTCAGCAAAATGCAGAAAATACAAAAAACTGGCAAAATACTGGAAGTGGTGCATTCTACGGACGAGAATCCAATGTTGCAATGATATATTAAAACATTTAAAAATAATAATAAAGCATAATGCTATTGTGAATGTGCATGTGCATGTCAGAACGACGCCATTCACAGTAAATGCTGCTCCACACAAACTGTTACCATTTACATGTCTGGAGTGTCTCAGGGTGCTTTCACACTAGCACTTTTGGTGCACACCCAGGTTCAATTGACGTCAGAGTTCGGTACGTTTGAATTATGTGAACGCTGTCTTCAGAACTCGGGTGCGCACCCACAAACCGTACCCGAGTCTGCTTAAAAAGGGTGGTCTGGGGTACAGTTCATGTGAACTCCGGTACAGTTCGCTGCTGATATGAACGCAATCGTACCAAATCGCGGAAGTGAATCACTATTAATGACGTATTATTTGATAAAAATTTGTGTTTGTGTGTGTGTTTCACTCACTTTCCTGACTAACGTGACTGAGGCGCTGCAAGTAGAGAGCTGTATATGTCATTTCTGTTCGTCTTCAGCTGTCTTTAGAGCATTTGCAGTATATTTGTAAAACAGACGTTAGGTGCCGTTATGTACTGAAGCTTTGAAAACAAAACTAACGTTTAAAAAACCAAATAAGTTAAGAGAGCAATGTTATGCATTTTGCCGCCTTCTCCTGCGCCATCGTTACTAAGCAACAGGGTAAACAGCTGCTGGCTGGATGATGCAAACGAACCACGGTTCGGACCCAAATAAAATAATATGAACACAATCCAGTGGGTGGAGGGGGAGGGGGGATCAATCGAACTGGGATTCGGACCAGGCAATCAGACCAAATGTGAAAGCACCCTCAAACTCCATTTCTGCATGTTGTTGTGAGTTTTGGTTTTATTATAACATTCATCTGGGAACGCCATTTCATCAGATTTGTAAGGTAAATCATTATAATCCAATTACTGTAAGTCTGTAAACCAATTACCCAATTAATCATCAGAATAATCATCCGATTACTCAATTAATTGCCTGAATAACCAGACAAGTAGTCGATTAATCGTCAGAATAATCGACCGATTAGTTGATTAATCTTCAGAATAAACATCCGATTACTCAGTTACCAAAATAATTGTTAGTGACAGCCCCTATATTTGAATGCATGTAAATGCGGGCAAGATTCTCAGTGAATAACGACTTAAATGTTGGTCTTTTCCTCACATAAACCGCTGTCTCTAAATTATGATATTAATATTTATGGTTATTGGATATGCAGTGAAGCATACCTATTCTGAAGTCTCTCCTCATTTGCCAAGTCTTTCTTTGGCATGCTACTGTCTAGCTAAACTTGCGCATAATGAATATATCCAATTAGATTTTGAGTGGCTTGAGATCTTCCAGGTCATTCAGTCACATCAGTTGCAAGGGAAGTCACGTTTCAGAGTTACCAAGTGTACTAAGAAGACCTTAGTGTGGCGATTACCCAAGGGGGCTAAGCCAATCAGCGTACAACTCCTCTCTCCATTTCGCTCTATTGCTTTTAACACATTGAGCGAGGAGGAGTGGTAATTCAAAAACGAGACTCAATTAGATTGGAATAAATGAATAATATTTCCATAATACGCTGTGTGTTGAAGGTTTACTGGCTGAGCTCTTGATTGAGCACTTGAGTTGGCCTACTGTTCTGTGGTTTCTCATAACCCTCTGAATTCACGCAGAACTCTCTCATGTCTTATTATGGTTTTATTAAGAATCAGATTCAAAGTCATTCATCTTCAGCTAAAATATATTAGTCACTTTTGAAAACATTCCCTTTTTGTCATAGAATATTTATACTAATTTGCACCATACTAAGGTGAAGTGCCGTGTATTTTTCACTGTCACTGTCCCTGAGGGGTCTCGTTTTATATGGGGGCCCTCATTATGTTATGAACAAGTTATATTCTGGTTATCTCTAGAGTTTTCATGATTCCAAATACAGTTGTTAATGAGCATAACATCACCTCTTTTGGGGCAAGGCCTTGTTTTTTGGTTTGCAATTCCATATGTGTCATCTGGGTTTTTAACATGGCAAGATGGAGTACCGGATTCATAGGCTTATCGAGCTTTTCACCACACTCCCTCATGGAATTCTGCACTCCCATCTCCATGCACACAGCTGCCAAACTACCTTGACATGTGTTCTCAGTTCCACCCTTGCAACCGCATTCATTTAGTCCCACCGGTTGCCTCCTGTCAGTTCTGCTAAATGGAAGTCCTCCTGAATGTCTGAGGATGAACAATGTGGGGCTCTGACGTTTAAGCGAATATATGGATGACCTGCAGTACGGGTCTAGTCTAACGCATTCGTAAAGAAGAAAGGAACAATGTGTCCCCAGTGGATTTTTGAGGATATTTGGAGAAATGTTGTGCACTGTAAAAATAGCAATTGCATTTTATCCAGCATATGGAGCTTTTTGGGTCATAGATACTCAGAAATGTGAATTACGTAGAATCATAAAAACACATTCTACAAACAATATTCTTCCAAACTGAACAAACTGTGCATATTGAACCAAGTTGGCTCCCAGCATTCATTGCTCTATCACATTATGCGAAAAGTATTATAGATTGATTGTTGTGCAGCGTCTTCATTAGTTGAACTGGAAATAATATTAATGATGACTTTTTGGTGCAAAATCTTAAAAGAATAATTGGGATATATGATTGTATCAGAATATTTGAATTTGGGCTGTCACTAACTATTATTTTGGTAATTGAGTAATCAGTCGATTATTCTGATGATTAATTGAGTAATCAGATAATTATAATAACTTTTTTGTAGTAAATACAATCTAATCCAATTCAAATGTCCACTTAGTCTTTCATATTTGGCCATTTCTTTATGACAGAAATGCTACAGCCACTGTAATTTCTTGAATATGTGGACTGTTGAATATGTTGAGCTTTTATATTTTAATTATATGTTATATAATTATTCTGATGATTAATCAACCAGTCTGTCGATTATTCTAAATATTAATCGAGTAATCGGATAATTAAAATTAATTACCTTTTGAATCTGATGAAATGGCATTTCCAGATGAATGTTATAATATGCCCAAGCTCAAAAAAATATGCAGAGGTGGAGTTTGAGACGCTCCACACATGTAAGTGATAACAGTTTGTGTGGAGCAGCATTTACTATGAAAGAAACCACTCTGCATTTGGGAATTCGCAATAGTATAATGCTTTATTATGATTTTTAAATGGGTCTAATATATCAGGCAGCCTGATATAGGAAAATGGTCTAATAAAGCATTTCACAGATTCTCATCCATGGAATGTGCCACTTCCAATATTTTGCTGGTTACTCGATACGGCCAAAATGCAATCGCAATTTATTTATTTTTTTTAATTGAGTACTCGTATTTAATCAAGGAATCAAGCCAGCTCTAATTTGAATGTATGGGTTTTTTTCCACATGTTTGAGCTTTTCCATGTGTAGGGGTATCTCTGGGCTCACTCTTGGGACATATTATTTTTTTAGACATTATAAGCTACCTTGGCTAGAATCTCTTTAAAAATTGCAGTTTAAACCATGTTTTGATGCAATGATGTTAGAAAAGGTGCAGAATTGTTTTATTATGTGATTAGTTTCACAGATTGATTATTGAATGATCATTTGATTAGTAGATAGATCGTAGATTGATTGTTGTTCAGCTTCTTCATTAGTTAAACTGGAAATGATATAAAATTGCAGTTTATACCTTGTTTTGATGCAATATTGTTATAAAATTAGAATTGTATCAGTGCATGATTATATCAGCACAGCCCTAGTTTTGAAAAATCAATGTGTGTTGACAGATAGCAGCATTTGAAATCACAATATAGTACTAACAGCAATTTTTTATTGAATTTTGTGGTTGCTTTGACTTTATCTCTGTCACATTACCCTGTGAAAACAGACATTCTGGCAAGATCAATATGTGCTCCTTTACTGTGAGACATGGCCAACATACTGCATTCTTTGTGTTGTCTGATTGTTATTTCTCTAGCATTCTCGGTCGTATTCCTATAGGTGGAAACGGTTTGATAGACTCGAGGTATTTTCAGGTCTACTTTTAATTTAGTGTCAGCATGATTTCTCAATAGTCTTTGACATGAAACAGCTCCACCTGTGTATAGTCCCGCTGGCTGAGTCTAACCTTTATCTTTCCCGTGAATAAAAAAGTGAGGAAGGAAGCACTTCAGAGTGACACTAATTCATTCCTGTGTGTGTTCTTCCTATTTTACACAGTTTCCCAGCAGAGGTTCTGTGTGGAACTGTCTCTTCAGATTGCCATTAAACACTCGGTAGCTTGCACTGGATGGATTTATGGAGCAAAGCAATATACACGAATATAGCGTCATTTTTATCACTCAGGAAATTTCAAAAATATTCAAATTTGATGGGGTAGTACATTGGTGCTAGTGTAACATACAGTATAGAAGCTACTGTGTTCACAAAAACCATCAGTGAAATCCAAACAGGGTTATTTCTGGATCATATTCCCCTTCTCTTTCTCTTGTTTTCTATGTGCAACTCCAACTCTGTGCAACTTTTTTAAACCATTGTATCGTTATGAGCATCGTTATGACAGTGGCTAGTATGGTTTTGAATGTAGCCCCATTACTTTTCTGTTGCATCTATCCATAAAAAATGGGTAAACGAGTTATTGTGAAAGAACTAGATAATCTGCTACCGTTAATATGCCTAAACTGCCACTCTTATTAAATAAAATACAATAAAGCTGAGATGTTCAAGGTTAAGTTCAGCAACCTCTGTAGCATAGCTTAACATCTTCATGGGTTTTGCTATCCCCCAGTTGATGAGATTTGGCCATAATTAATAGCATGTCAGCCCTGCCTCCCACAGTGGCCTAATGATCCTCTATAATTAGCATCTGTTTTCAGTGTGTCGGAGTTGTCGTGAGAGGGGTGCAGCCCACGGGAAGGTCCCCATGTATTTGCCATTGATTTAGCCTTTCCATTTTGTTGCTTTCTCTATTCAGTCGCTCACATACTGTGAGGAGAGTGGAAGATAAATGTGGCAGCATTCTGAATGTGTTCTAGTCAGCGTCTTGACCTGAGATCAATGTTCATGGAAGGAACTTTGTGCGGAGTCAGTTAGAATTTTCTTGCTTTATGACTTTTGAGACCAAAACCAAAAGCCTGGATTGATTTGCGTTTCTTTTGTAATGCATCATTTTGTGCGATTTTTATAGACTTAAGTGTGTCATTTCCACTTTCCACTTTTCATAGGATTTAGCCTTCAAATGGTGTAGGAGGAAGTATAAAAGGAGAATCACACAAGTAGGAGTGCCTCTTGGGGCACATTATTTTTTAGCCATTATGAGGTTTTCAAGCTTTTTTTAGTCTCTTTTTTATTATTAAATATGAATTTAGTAAGGCAAGTCCTTGAAGATTTTAGGGTGAAGAAAGCATTGGTGCTTTTCTGCCATGTATATGTTGAATAACTAGTATGATACAAGTATGATTTTTTTTTACTTGATCTCATGACAAAAACGTACATATAGGAACTCACAAGATGCGAAATAATACCAATAGGTACATATCACTGCAGTTTCCAACAGAAATGAACACTAGAGGTGGTAAAACAGCGAGCACTTGTGATCATTTTCATACACAGTTATGATTACAGCTCCATATGTTTTGCTTTCCAGAAGTAACAAGCTTGCTCGGTAGCTTAGGTGGCATGGAATTGGACTTAGGATGCGGAATCCTTGGGTATGAATCTCGTCAAAAACATGACTCATGATGAATGAGCTGAAAGATGAGAGATCAAAAAACAAGCTAAAGCGGCATGCTTGCGATTGCGTTTTTACATCATATTCGCTTTCATACTATCGGGTAGGTTTAGGTATAGTGCAGATGATACGTTACTTTAAAACGTCAGGAAACAACTCAATGGACATTTCAAGTCAGAACTGCGGTGACACGTACAAAAACCAACGTCACATAAAATGTACCATATAAACACTCTTTTAGCGCCACTCAGTGGAAAATCACATCGAATATGTAACAAAATGTACATGGTGGTACGTATTTTCCCACAGGTATGTTTTTGTCATGAGATCAGGTTGTTGTTTTTGAGAGTGTATAAAAAGAAGATTTTTAGGTTGGAGTGCCTCTGGGACCACTCTCGGGCCACATTACATTTTAGCCATTATGAGGTTTACAGAAAAGTCTAAAAAGCGCTTTATCTTTGCTAGTGTTCCCTTTGACTTTAGTGGTGTTTATTGTGCAATGCATGTGCTCTATTTCAAGTATGAGAGTCAACAGTCTGTATCAATCAGCTTCGTTAGACTCACCGTCATTAGTGCTTTCATCTCCGGTAATTAATGCACCTTCCATTCTCCAGACCTCAACACGTGGCTGCACCTACTTTGAAGATTTTTTTTTTTTTTTGCTTTATGCTTCAGCAAAAAAAGAGACGCAGCATATGGGTGGCTATTAAAAAGCAGTTTCCATGGAAACCACTAAATTTGATGCTTGGATCTAAATAATTAGCTTAACGGCATGTAATGCGTGTATGTGACTGTAGGGCAGAGGTTGTTGCTTGCAGTTGTGTCACTGTTTCTTGCAGTTAAGGAGCTGTTTTGCATGTTGTTTACTTTCTGTGCTACCTTACTAAAAGTGAAAGAAAATTAACTGAATGTTTTTTTCACATTGCGCCTAGAGCCGTCATTTGAAGACACAGCAGAAACTTTAATTGAATTTGCCTGGGTGTGAGACTTTCGAACAGTAGAAAAGTTGTTTGTACTGTAAACGTGATCATTCTTGTAATGTTTAGTTCATCCACAAAGCAGAATGTAACATCAGATGTAACACATGTAGGAAAGATGGTCATGGTTTACTATGGCAACAAAACATATGGAATTTTTTGAATATGGGTTTCCAGGGTGATGCAGTTGCCGTAGGAGATCTCTTTGAGATAAACGGAACACCTTGTTGAATAAGGGGGGGAATTTTAAAGGGACAGTTCATCCAAAAATGAAAATTCTGTCATTAATTACTCACCCTCATGTTGTTCCAAACCTGTAAGACCTTTGTTCATCTTCGGACATTTCACTTCTTTTTATTGTGACAGCATTTTCAAGTGAAATATAAACACATGATAAATTATGAACAGCAATATCACGAACTCTTGAAAGTGAGTCAATATTGATTTCATGTTGACTTAAATAGTAATCATTTTTGCTTTCCAGGCGGTACTATTAGCTTGTAGCACAGGTAGGGGGGCTGTCTGATGATTTAACTACTACAGATCCCTCAATAAGATGTGAAGTTCAAAAGGACTCCCTGATGAGTTATTTACAGCTTGGTAAACCATGCAACCATTTACTTAATATTCATTCCTGCTTCATTTAAAACCAAAGATGACACTGTTTGACAGGGAAGAGCACTGTCTGCCACCCAACAGTTGCTCAGTGTGACATTTTATTTTGGTCTGAGTTTCTGGTTTATTACTCACAGTTTGACCGTGTCTAATATTAAGCTCTGACATTTGTCAATAGAAGCTCTTTGCTATAACATAAATCAGCACTTTTAATGCTTCTGGAGCCTTTACATGCAGACAGGGGCAGCTAGTGCCAGTGAGAGAGATTTGTCTGATTAATGTGATCTCAAGCATTTGCGACGCAACATTTACTCAAATGTGACAGCCATTTTAGGCCCCTGACCACCTTTGTCTTATGCTTACACTTTAAAGATGGCACATGTAAAGCAACATAACTGAATTTAACCACTTTAAAGGGGAATTTGTCTATGTTTAAGTGCTATAATCAGGTCCTCTGTGCATCTACCAACCCAGAAAATGAGGAAAAAGGACAACCTAGTAACTTTGTTTTGGTGAGCCTTTCTTTGCAAGCATGTGAAAAAACAGCCGCTCAAATTACGCTTCCTCTACATAGATAGAGGATCTTATTATAATGTTACCGCCCCTTAATCTGCACATTTCCACCCACTGTGCCACCATTTTTTTCTCAAGCAATAGTGGTGCTATGCCAAAAGTTCCATGCCAAAAGTTCAAGCAAAAACGTGCTAACTGTTCTGTCGTTGGCTGCACAGATGATCACAGAAAACTATTTAGAGTCCCAGCCTCAGAGGAGACAAAAAGGCAGTGGATTTATTGATTTATTTACTGTATATTACGCTGATGCCACACAAATCTAATATAAACATGTGATTTCTTTCCCAGCTGTTTACCTTCACAGACACAACTGACTGTTTTTGTAACTTGTGTGTTTTTAACATAAACTTGTGTGTATTTGACAGTTTAAGCGCAATAAGACATGAAAGAGTACTTAGTTTAATACTCAAATGCTGCATGCTTTGGATGTGTACGCTCAGAAAACCCTATATCAGCGGTTTAAACTAATATGGTTTAAAACGCATGATTTCAGCACAATAGACGTGATATTTTCAAAACCAAACAGATGTTTTTTGGGTAGACTATCTGAGGTACGATTTGTAAAGGCACGGCCCCTAAAGAGGCTGAGCGACACGCGTCATAATCTGAAAACCACGCCCACCAGGAGGGAAAACAATCCAACGCTCTCTATTGACTTTGTATTGCGGGAAGCCTTGTCATTTCTGACTTAGAATGAAAAACAGAACAATGTCTAAAAGCTGCCACGTGAAAGGTGTACAGTAAACAAGCTAAAAAACCCAGACCTACGTTTTTATAAGCTGTCGACTCAAAAAATGACCATTAAGGACACAAAAGTAGAGCACAATGTCATATTACTCTAAGAACTACACCAGTTAGAGGTTTTTAACCATGTCAAACGATTATTTCACCATCCTATGTAAACCTGAGAGGAGGAGATATATTGAGAAACTAAATTTTTGTGTTTCTGCTTCCACTCAAAATAGGCATTTTCAAAATGATTTAATAAATGATTTGTGGGGTATTTTGAGCTGAAACTTCACAGACACATTCTGGAGACATTTGAGACGTTACATTTTGTAAAAGGGGGTATATAGGTCTCCTATAAAATGCAGCAAAAATTTGACTCTTTTGTTTTGTTAGATGAGCTAAATAAGTTTATTTATACAGATTCATTATGAGCCAGAGAACCTTAGCATTTTATATCATGCATAATGTAATAGTCACACATTATGAAATAATAACAGTTTGTGAAATCAAGGAGAATTTTTTAATGAGTCACTGGGCAGAAATTCATCTCAGTAATTACTGTTGATCAAGAGAAAAAATGACAGCGCCTTTGGTCAGATTTTAAACCCTTTTTATCACAAAAGAAATATCCAACAGTGATGGCAAATTGACACCTGTATATTTTACAATTTATAGCCTATATGTTATTACAAAACATTTCATGTTATTATGCTAATCGCAGGGTTCTTTGTAAATCGCCTGTTTAAAATACACACCATCAAAGTAACACACACAACACTAAAACAATAAATGTGCAAATAAATAAATAAGGCTATACAAAAATATGTAATATATTCATACTGTATGTGATGTGTCACACAGGTACTTCTCAGAATGTCCTTTTAATGTTTTTTTTTCACTATAAATTGTATAACTATTTATAATTTATACATGAAAATCTATTAAGTTGACATTAAAATCACATATGTTAACACATTTAACTAATTAACAGGTTTTCACTGTAGAATAAAGTCTTTTTCTGAGGATAGTTCATCCAAAAATGAAAATTACCTCATTATTTATTTATTCTCAAGCCATGTGTATATGACTTTATTCTTTCAGACGAATACAATCTGAGTTATTTTAAAAAATGTCCTGGACATTTATAGCTTTATAATAGCAGTGAATGGGTGTTGAGAATTTGAAGTCCAATAAAGTGCATCCATCCAACATAAAAAGTGATCCACATGGCTCCAGAGGGTTAATAAACGCCTTCTGAAGTGAACCGATGTGTTTGTGTAAGAAAAATATCCTTATTTAAGATTTTCCGGACGTAATCTCTAGCTTCCGCTTACTGTTGTCCGCAGCTTCACGAGAGTGGCTTTTGAACAATGACACAAGTATTTGGCTTTTTATTCCATTTTTGAGTCTGAGGCTGTTTCTTAACTTCAAAGCATATGATTATAATGAAGGTACAGTATTAATTTGGCATCAAAATCTCAGGCTTTCAGTAGGCATCCTGGCATCCTCAGGATACCTGGCTACAGCCAACTCACGAATACATCAGAGCCCTGTCACCTACCCATAATGATTTCAGCAGTACTGTTACAAAACATCTCAGCATCATTATGAAGTCAGTTATGCCCACAGACATCCGTAGGCTTCTTAATATAGCATTAATGAGACAACCTTGGCTCGATTATTTATTGATGAGGTCATACTCCTCTGAGCAGATACATGTAGAAGTTCATAGTTAGATCTTTCATCGACTTGCTGTTGACCTTCTAGCATTTTTCATTGTGTGGCTTGTCACATCATTTTAACCTAACACTTCACCTTCACATGAACCTCTGTCTTCATTTAAAAACCATTGCGGGATTTTGCTCCCTGTGCACTTGGGACCACTAAAAGTTCAGGGTTTTTATTGCCACCGCACATTTGAGGCACCGAACGCATCCTGAGAGAGGAAGTCAAGACTAGAGGGTGAATGTTTCATGTGTAGTTTTGGGATGTTTTACAGTCCCTCTGCCCTTTTGTCTGACAGAATCATCAATCTGAATTGTGCAATTTGCTGGATAAAACATTCAAGGTGGATTTCTCGAAGGCTGAATAGAGAATGCTGACCTACTGTACTGATTTGAAGAAACCACAGACACAGACATACCAGAATGATGCTCATTATATGGCCCAAATTTGGTCTTTAGCACTGTGAATTTTATTGACTGCACTGGATATGTCTGTTTTTTCTTCTTGCTGTTTGTTATGTTTATTCGATGAAGACTTCCTGGCAGAGTTGTCTGGCTATTTGTTTGTTTGTGAGTGTTGCGAGTGTTTGTATACCTGAAATGTGGCATTCAGTCTGAGCGTCTTGTCTCTGACTCCGCAGAAGAATGTGATTATGTTTTTCTGGCCTGCAGAGCGTCTACGGGAGGTTAATCCGCTCAAACACAGAGAAATCTCAGGGCTCAAACCATAGTACTTCTCTGACAGCTTTAGAGTGGAGATAGAATGTCTATGCATACATATGAAACAGCATTGAGAAGCTGCTTTGAAACAGACTAAACCACAGTCAACCTACCTTTCTGAAAACATACAAGCTACTTACACTACCGTTCAGAAGTTTTGAGTTTGTAAGATGTCTCTTACGCCAAGAAGGCTGCATTTGATTAGGAATTCAATAAAAACTGTAATATTGTGTAATATTATTCCAGTTTAAAATTAATGGATTCTATTGGTTTCTATTCTGGTTTCTATTGCAAAATGTATTTCTGTGATGGCAAAGCTGAATTTTTAGCAGCCACTACTGCAGTCTAGTGTCACATGATCAGAAATCATTCTAATATGCTGATTTGCTGCTGAAAGAAACATTTCTTAATATTAAAAACAGGTGTGGCTGCATAATATTTGTTTATGAATCCACAGTACATTATTTTTAAGATTCTTTGATGAATAGGAAGTTCAAAAGGACAACATTTGTAACATTTTATGTCTGTAGTCTTTACTGTCATGTGCTATCTTTATGCATCCTTGGTTAAACAAACAAACAAACCAAAAAGTGTCTTTTTAACAGTAGTGTTTAATAGTAGCTGTTTACAAAGAAGTTGTTAGAACATTATTTATTAAATCAGGATTCATCTGGCATTAAATGTGATTAAGGTGTAATCACTGTAAACACTGTATATTTACATTAAACTACAATTATTATTTGAGACCCTGGACCACAAAAAAGAAATAGGCTTTCTATTGATGTTTGATTGGTTAGGATAGGGAAATATTTGGCCGAGATACAACTATTTGAATATATCTGGAATCTGAGGGTGCCAAAAAAAAAAAAAAAAATATATATATATATATATATATATATATATATATTTACTAAGTATCTTCATGGAACAAGGTTTTTACTTAATATCCTAATGATTTTTGGCATAAAAGAAACAAATATAGTTTTGACCCATACAATGGTTTTGTGGGTCTTTCCAGGGTCACATTTTTGATATAAATAGCTTTATTTTGTGAAATAGTCTTTAGCTATTTAAAAATGGAGAGCTATTGATTTTGTTATTGAGGAAAACCTGGCTGTTAATAAAACTGTGAACTGTTCTGTGAACTTAAGTAGAACATCAGTGAACTGCAGTTTGATGAGATGTTGTCAGGCCATATGTCGGTAAAAACGAATTTACCTGTCCTGTCAGCCGTTATACTGTGATCGTAGCGCGTGCTCTTCAAGTGCGTGCACAAGTTTGCCGGTGCGCGCTGTATTAGGCCTATATCAGGCCTAAGCGATGTATCATATTCAAACCAATATGCAATGTCGTAGTTATGTCGTGTCATCTGTTAAGACATAAAGTTACAAAAAAAAGACAATTAAAGCTGCCTTAAAACTGTGCATATAAGTATTTATTATTTATAGGTCACATTTAAAGCAGTCTCAGCAGCGGAAGTAACAGCAGCCAAAATATCCTAATAACCAACTGCTGTGATGTCTGTTAATCAAAAAACAAAATTAAAAAGAGGAAATTAATAACTTCTGTAGTTTAAAGCTTTATCTTTATAATTTAAAAGTTTATATAATTTAGTTTTTGATAATATTAGGCTATATTTTCTTGTTGAAGGGCACTTCATATATGCCTATATGACATTTATTATAATTTATTATTATATTATAATGTGAAGATTGTTTCAAGTTCACGTAAATTAGAAGTTTTTTTTTTTTTAAGTCTAATAAATATTAAAGTGATAGCTCTCAATTATACTGTAATGTTGGATGGTTATATCCAATGGTTAAATATTAAGAGGAAAATTAGAGACATCAGTTTGAATCAGTGGTACTTGCCTTCAGTCCAAAAAAGATGGCATTAAACAAATATTATATATACATTCTTTATGTTGTATCTACATTAATTTGAATCATGAATGTGAAACTATTGCAATATAATTTGCGATTAATCGTGATTAATTTCAGTCGATATATATATATATATAGAGAGAGAGAGAGAGAGAGAGAGAGAGAGATTTGTTCCCTGTCTAAATGCTAGGGCTGAGTTTTGACACAAATTTCATGATTCGATTCTAATTAACAAACTTGTGATTCGATTTGATTTCTGATTCAGTTTGATTTAATATTGATTGTTTTGGGTATTTATCAGGGTACAGTACATGCCAAATTTTCTTAAGGAAAAAAAAATCTGTAAACGAAAGCAAAATATACACAAGAGTTAGTTGGTACAACATTACTATAATTTTGAAGGTTAAAATTTACATAATTATATTTCTACTCCAATTTGTTTTTAGAAATATAAACGTTTAAACGGAGGCTGTCATAAAAACTTGACAAATTTATTCAAACATAAACACTGAGTGTGTCGCTTCTCTTGAACTGAGGTGCTACAGTGACCTGTCACTCCATATTAAACAGTGCCAAAACAGCATTTATTGTTTGAATATTGTAATAAAATACACAGAATTTGAAATCTGAGACTTTGTTTCATTTCAAAAGTAACAAAGCACAACTTATTGCGATTTATTGGATGGGAGGCGTGCTACAATGTTCCTTTCATTAACTCTTGAGATTTAAGAATCAATATCGTTTTGTAAAAATGAGAATTGATTAAAACCAAGAAATCAATTTTTTACCCAGTCCTACTGAATGCATTGTATTATTTATAGAAAAAGGCATAGAAAAAAGTATACTGTATTGTCTAAATCAGACTAATTTGATTGTTTACAATTGGGTCATTTTAGCCCTAGCTGATATTATCACTGACATACCATTGTATCCATAGTTCATTTCAAAATTATGTTTGTGGTAAATAATATAATACAGCCACTTCATTCTAGGCTATATGCTGCAGCATTACTCAGGGCAATTTTTGTAGATATAAAAAAATGAAAAGATATAAATTGCATGTTCATTTGTTTCTGCATTGCTTTATCCCCTGTAGCAGAGCAGAAACAGGAGATCTGTATTTTAGTGGAGGCTCCTAATAACTGGCCAACCGTGACAGAGGTTTGGATGTGCAGGCACAGTGTCCTAACTAATAAACAAAAATGGAGAGGAAGAGTGGGAGAGAAGAAACGCATCAGTGGTGCTGCGGATTTTTGTGTGCATCATATTTAAGGATTCAGTTACCCAAACTCATATGCTGTTATTTTTGCATGGAACACACTGGAGAATCGAAATGCTTTGGCCAAGGCAAAGATTTTTCATATTGATTTTTCCTTGTCGTATAACTTCAGAAGACTTCGATTACAGTGCTCAAATCTCATGGACTACTTTATAGGGTTTTTTGTGGTGGGAAAAGTGGAAATATGCTCTAGACAGAAGTAGAAAAACAGATTAAAGTTAGTACAGTGTGAAAATGTGAAGCTTCGAAAGAGCAACGGGGTGAGAAAGTGTGCTGTGATGGGACGTGCCGCAAACTGCAGGAGAAATCTAAATCTGGAGGAGCAAAGAGGTTCTAACAGGATTCCCAGCAGGAAAACAATACCTCCAAAAGCTCTAGAGACTTTCCTGATGGTGCAGAAGGGAATAAAGCCTCCCAAAGATAGAAGATCCGATTCTGACTTGTGCTGTCAAAAAACTGCTCCCTCAAAGCGACTCGTGACTTTGAAAATGCTGTTGTGTAGTAGAATCAAAAACAGTGTTAAAACTAACTGGTGAATTAGTGGTTTAATGGACTCCCAAATGGAGGCATCTGTACCACTGCGAAGCTGTATCCTGCAGAGCTCCTGTGGGGCTTGAAGCTTGTCTGAGTTGTTGAGAAAGTGGTTTGGCATTTGCCATATGTGATCATCAATTTCTTCTCCTTTGAGCATGTGTTGATCCTTATAGCTGTCACTACAAATGAGCAAAAATAACTAAAGTACAATACAATATTGATTGAAAATATTTGAATATATTTTAAAATGTAATTTATTTCCTGTGATTTCAAAGCAGAATTTTTTGCATCATTACTCCTGTCACATGATCCTTCAGAAATCATTCTAATATTCTGATTTACTGCTCAAAAAACAATTATTATTATTATTATTATTATTATGTTGAAAACAGCTGAGTAGAATTTTTCAGGTTTCTTTCAGAAGAACAGCATTTATCTGAAATAGAAATCTTTTGTAACTTCATAAATGTCTTTATCATCTCTTTTGAACAATTTTATAATAGCATAATAGCGTCCTTGCTAAATGAAAGTATTAATTTCTATAATTTCTTTCCACCAAAAATTTACTGACTCCAAGCTTTTGAATGCTATAGTTTAATGTTACAAAAGCTTTTTATTTCAGATAAGTGCTGATCTTCGGCTCTTTCTATTCATCAAAGAAGCCTGAAAAATGTACTCAACTGTTTCGAATGTAAATAATAATAATACAAATAAATAATGAACAGCAAATCAGCATATTAGAATGATTTCTGGAGGATCATGTGACACTGAAGACTGGAGTAATGATGCTGAAAATGTAGCTTTGATCACAGGAATAAGTTACATTTTAATATTTCGAAAACAGTTATTTTAAATAGTAAAAATGTTTCAGAATTGTACTGTTTTTGCTGTACTTTGGATCAAATAAATGCAGTCTTTGTGAGCAGAAGAGACTTCTTTGAAAACAAATCTTATGACTGGTAGTGTATTTTCACAATGTATTATTTGTTTTTACCAAACATGGAGAAAATGTATGTTGTACACAAGTTAAAAGAATAGTTGACCCCAAATGAAAACTCTGTCATCATTTACTCACCCACAAGTTGTTCTAAGTCATAAGAAAGTCCAAAAGCCATTGATAGTCCAAACTTTGACGCCTCAGTAAGTTCATAATAAAAGCTCAAATGTGACACATGACAATGAATGAGAGGTATAAGGTTTCAAGCAAATATGGTTGAGCTTCCATTTACCTTATTTGATTTAAAGCATCAAAATTTTGATAGAATGTACTTTAATGAAGGATTTATGAATCTATCAGGGTTTCTTTAGATGAATGTCAATTTTATGGGTTTGGAATGGCAGAAGGCTAAGTAAATGTTGACAGAATGCCCATTTTTAGGTTAACTATTTCTTGAAACACATTATGTTTTGATCACTGAAATGATAAAACAGTTGTAAAAAATATAGATCTTTTTTCTTATTTTAATTAATTAATTATCATTTTTACAAAACAATGTTGATTCCTAAATCAGTTAGTCTAGCCTGTTTTTGGTTAATGAACGGAACATTGTAGCGCACATCCCATCCGATAAATCGAAATAATCTTTGTGCTTTGTTACTTTTGATATGAAACAAAGTTTCATATTTCAAATTCTTACCATTTTATTACACTATTCAAACAATAAATAGCACCAAAAAGCTATGTGGTTGCTGCAATATAAAAGCTTATCATGTCAATGTCACATTTACCTCAGAAAAAAAAAAAACATATTTGGTGACCATAAACTTGTTAGTCAGTTCGAAAAATGATATATTTCTGCATAAATATGACCCAAAACATCATCAGATTTTTATTTAAGTCCTGAAAGTAGACAAAGAGAACCCAATCAAAAAAGTGAGAGAAACATATTTTCAGTCATTTATTTATTGAGAAAAACGGTCCAGTGTTACATATCTGTGCGTTGCAAAAGTATGTGATGTAGGATGTAGATTAGCAGTTAATTTATAGGTGAAATTAGAGTCCATTAGAGTCAGTGCAATGACTATCAAATGTCAGTGTGACCTGTTGTATTCAAAGAACAGGGATCTATCAAAGTCTGATCGTGTTTGTGGAAGAGAATCATGTCACGAACAAATGAGAATACTGAGGACCTTGGAAAGAGTTGATGTTGCTCATCAGGCTAGAAAAGGTTACAAAGCTATCTCTAAAGAGTTTGGACTCTACAAATCCACGGTCAGACAGATTGTGTACAAATGGAGGAAATTCAAGACCACTGTTACCTTCCTGAGAAGTGGTCGACCAACAAAGATCACTCCAAAGCAGAGCGTGTAATAGTCTGCAAGGTTGCAAATGTTCCCAGGGTAACTTCTAAGGAACTAAAGATCTTTCTCACATTGGCTAATGTTAATGTTCATGAGTCACCATCAGGAGAGCACTGAGAAAAGAAAGCCACTGTTCTCCAAAAAGAAAATTGCTTGCTAAAGATCATGTGGACAGGCCAGAGGACTACTGGAGAATGGTTTAATGGATGTATGAAACCAAAATTGAACTTATTTGTTTAAATGAGAAGCTATTATTTTCAGAGAAAAGACACACGGCATTGCAGCATAAGAATCCTATCCCATCTGTGAAACATGGTGGTGGTAGTACCAAGGCTTGGGCCTGTTTTGCTGCATCTTGATGGAACAATGAATTCTAAATTATACCAGCAAATTGTAAAGGAAAAAATTCTGGACATCTATTTAAGAACAGAGAACGTGGGTCATGCAGGAAGACAACAACCACAACAAAAGAATGTTTAAAGAAGAACAAAGTTAATGTTTTGGAAGGGTTGAGTCAAAGTTTCGACCTTAATCCAATTAAAATGTTGTGGAAGAACCTAAGCAAGCAGTTCATAGGAGGAAACCCAACAACATCACAGAGTTTAAGTGTTTCTGCACTAAGAAATGGGCAAAAACTCCTACATGTTATTGTGTAGGACTAATCAGCATTTACAAGAAACATTACCTTCAGTTACTGCAGCAAAAGGGGGTCACACCACATACTTTTGCAATGCACAGATATGTAACACTGGATCACTTTTCTCAATAAATAAATGACAAAGCAAATTTTTTTCTCACACTTGTTTAATTTGGGTTCTCTTTGTCTACTTTCAGGACCTGTATGAAAATCTGATGATGTTTTGGGTCATATTTATGCAGAAATACAGAAAATTGTAAAGGGTTCACAAACTTTCAAGTGGCACATATTCATCATGTTTGTAAATGTTTGTGAAATCTGTCGAGTTTTTGTGACAGCCACCATTTAAATGTTCATATTTAAAAAACAAACATATTGGATTTAAAATACAAATATTTAATTGTAACTTTATTTTTATGAAAATTAATTATTACAAATCAGTTCATTTGACCTTCAACTGACTCTTCTATATTTTACAGCATTAGTTGTACAAATTTGTCATGTATTGTACCTGATATATATTCAAAATAAACAATATAGAATCGGAAATCTAATCAAAATCACAAGCTTGTGAATCAGAATCGAATTATGAAATTTGTGTCGAAACCCAGCACTAGCTATGAGCATAAACTTTGCAGCTGTGTTATAAAAGGAATCCTGATTCAAATAAAGTAACCGTGAAGTGTGGCTTCCTGTATGGCATATCTAATGACACCTTTCAAATGGCCACTGTGGAGAGAGTCAAACACAGCGATGCTCACTTTCAAATGGAACCCGCCCAAGACGTTTTAGTGTGTTTTTAGGTGCAAAACCCTAAACGGATCCTCCCCTGTGCTGGAAGACCTTTAAGAAAATGCCAGAGATTCACAGTAGCAGACGTTACACTAATGCAAAGTGAGCACTTGCTTCAGGCCCAGACGTTCCCGCCTCTTACCTGAGTGTGTGTATTCATGTCTGTTTGTGTGTCTTCTTGCTGTTTGTAAGTGCCAGTGTGTATCTGTCTATCAGTGTACAAATCTGATTTAGCATTGCACCACTTTGCCTAATAGTGGGCATAACTCTAGGTGGCAAGACAGAGTCCGCCCTGACCTTTAAAACTTTATTGGCTTGGCGCAGTCTGGCAGGACACAGGCGACTTTTATTTACAGAGCGTCTCGTCTCGTGTGACGGCAAGCCGTTATCCACAGGGAACTTCCCAGTGTGTTACAATGGATGCGGGACTTTATTGCATTAGAACGCCTTCAATTTATGTTCGACTCTTGTGACGCTGGCCGTCCGAGTGCCAATCGCAGTCTATGGGAGAACAAGCTGGGCAAAGCAGATAAGCTTGGATCGCGACAAGAGGCCGTTAACGCCAACAAGAAATGTGGATCAGAGCGTATGTCAAATCTGCGGATTAAACAACATTGTGAATATCATCAGAAGTCTTGACGGTTTAATAAACGCGGGTGTGTGTGAAGTTTGTGAAGATTAGAGACACAGAAGTCAACATTTTAACTTGATCATCTGTTCTTTTAGTGATACAAGTTTTGACTTTATAGCATGGGCTTGATTTGTTAATATTTAATGGTTGTTGCTAAGGTAGCTATCACTTTTATTTGATTTAAATAAATCCCTTACCTTAAATATTCAACTTTTGTTTATTACATCATAAATGCACTTCATGCATACAGTGACTCAAATACATCTGATGATTTGTTAATTTCTGTATTAACGTATTTTTGGGAAGCATAAAGGAAAAAATGTCAGGATGAAGGGAAAAAGTAAAATAATTTTTTTTTTTAGAAGAAAAATACCCTAACCCTAACCTAAGTAGTTTTGCACAATCTTTTGTTATTCTTAAGAAAAGAAAAAAAAAGAACAATGAAGTGCTTCATTGCTTATTAATATTTTAAAAACTTTTGTTCACTAAATCATAGTTATATGGTCTAACCAACATACAGGAACAAATGTAAGAAAAAAATTAATTAGTAATAAAATAGAAAATTATGTCATAGAGAATACTCATAATGATATTACTTTATAATATTATATGATACATAACTTTATATGATATGATATGATATGATATTATATAAAATCAAATACAAATCAAATTTAAATATTAGATTATTAGATATGAGGCTAGTTCAAGCGATAAAATGTCATGTGGTGTGACTCAAAAGTAATGTCATAAAATTGTTACAGATATTTAGCTTTATTTTTTTATTATTTATTTGTATTTTTATTTATTTATGTATGTATTTATTCATTTTGAAAATTATGAAAATTTTATTGGTTACACCACTTGACAATTTTACAGTGATTAAATTTAAGCTTTTGTCCTAAAATGGAAAAAATATATTTTAACGCTATAAATGAAACCAGCATGAATATGAATATTAAATGATTTGGTATTTGTATGACAGTGCATAGCTAGTTCAGGCTGTAAAATGTCATGTGGTGTGATTAAAAATAATGTAAAAAATAAATAGAAATTAATATTTCATGATATTTGTTACCAATATTTAGCTTTATTTTTATTCTTTAAATATTTTTTTTTTAATTTATTTTTAAATAATGATGATATGTTATTTTTACTGACTGGTTACACCACTTGACATTTTTGCAGTGATCAAAATGTTATAAATATCTTTCAACACTATAAATGAAACCAGCATGAATATGAATTAATGGCTATTAAATGATTTGGTATTTTTAACAACGCAGGGCTAGTTCAGGCTGTAAAATGTCATGTGGCGTGACTCAAAAAATAAAGTAAAATTAACATTTCATGATATTTGTTTGATATTTTGCAAATATTTAGCTTTTTTTTTAAATAATGAAAATATGTTAATTTTTACTTACTGGTTACATCACTTGACATTTTTACAATGATTAAATTTAAATATTTGATTAAATTAGTATAAATATCTTTCAACAAATAGTAATGAAACTAGCATGAATATAAATAATAGATGAGTTGGTGTATTTATGACAATGCAAGTCCTAATTCAGGCTTTAAAATGACATGTTGTGTTACTTAAAAAAGAAACCAATATATTAATTTATTAATATTTCATGATATTTGGTAAAAAAAAAAAAACATATATAGCTTTATTAATTTGTATATTTATTTATTTATATTTGAAAATAATGAAAAAGTTCATATTTCCTTACTGGTTACACCACTTTAAAAAATGTTAAACTTTACATTTTTTACAGTGATTAAATGTAAACGTTTGATCAAAATGACACTATATGACACCAGCATGAATACAAAGAGTACAATTTTAAGAACGTGGCACATGTTTTAAACTTTTTTTTTTCTTTTTGTTATCATATACACTCTTATTTGTCATTGACCTTAGAAAATGCATAGCAAGGCTTGTGCGCACACCTAAAACCAAGTTTTGCAGGGCAGTGACCTCTAAATGAATGTTAACCAGCATCTCGTATAATGATACATTAAACATGTGGTTTATGCAGTGTCAGGACAGTCTTTCAAATTTCATGCTTAATTTTGTAGAGCGCTCTAAACAGATGGTAATGCTGTGTATGTTTTGTATGAAAGGCGTGTTTCAGCTGGTCTGTTTTATGTACTACTAAGATGAGGGATAATAATAATGGCTTATTAGTTTGTCAACAATAATTTTATGTTCCAAATTGTTTCTAGGTAACACCATCTTTGGCTTCCTGGTGTGCAACTTTGTAAAATCAATTGGCCAGCATTTTTCAACTTAGCTCAGTGTGAGACCCATCTGCGTGTACGAGAAGTTCTTTCTTTTTTTCGAAACACTTTCTCTGCCGTCTCGTTTTTCAATTGAGTCCTTTGTTCTAAAGTAGAGTGTAATAAGAAAAGGCATCAGTGTGGTCTGGCATCAAGAACCCAATAAAATGGGCTGATTTTATAGACGGGTCTCCGTAGAGACTGACTGAGAGACAGAATAAAGTGAGGGCAAAGGTCATCCTAGTGCAAATGGCCATCGCTACACCCGCTGCTCCTCTCATCCAAAAGAGAGAATTGCCTCTCCACCAAAAAAAAAAAGTTTAGTGGACTGTCTTTCTAAAGTAAGTCAGTTACAGAATAGGCTGCTGATAAATATAAAGAATTATGAATTACGAATATGCAGAATGATGTGGCTTGCTAGTTAGGTATCTGGATTGGTAGGTTCCATCCTAAAAAGGCACTGTTGTTAAATTCCAGGGCTGGTAACTGGAAAGATTCATGTTCTATTGAGTGAAAGCAAGAAATTTTAGCTTGATGAGCACAGTTTTCTTTATTGTGTTCAGTGTTATTTTAGGTAGTACTATTCATATACTATTGTAGTAGTATACTATTATGACTATTTTAATGTTTTAAATTAGTTTTTATTTTTATATTCATTTTAATATGTACATTTTATATATTTTTATTTTTTGGTAGTTTAATTTGCTTTTTACTACATTTTTTCAGTTTTAGTAATTTTAGTGTTTCAATTTTTAGAAGTTAAAGTTCTGAAGTTAGTAAAAATCTTGAAGTTCATAAAGATTACTGGAGTATGTTTTACAGTAAAATACTATTTCAGTCTGTCTTAAAGTGTAAAACTAAATGTTTCATTCAGTGTTTTGTTTCTTTGTAATTATTTGTGAAGTTGTCTAGCAATTTCTAGCTTCAAAATTAAATGCATGAATCAAAATTAAATTGTTTCGTGATTTTTGTTAGAAATATTTATTGTTTTAATTATTTGTATGTATTTATTTTTTATTGAAATGAATGAATTTAATGAAAATATGTTTTAATAAATATGACATGATTTGGTATTTTTATGACAATGCAAGGCTAGTTTAGGCTGTAAAATATGTAGAGTGACTCAAAAAATGAAATAATAATATTTCATGACATTTGTTACAAATATTTAGCTTTATTTTCAAATTTTTTTTTATACAAATAATGAAACTATGTTAACTTGTACTTACTGGTTACACCACTTGACATTGTTTATGTAAAAAATGCTTTATAAATTGCTATCCTACACTGGATTTTTTGCCAAAATTGTAATTTTTGTTTTGGTTAAACCACTGATGCCACATTGACTATTTTATTGATGTCCTTACTACCTTTTTGGGCCTTGAACATGTCAGTTGCATTGCTGTCTATGCAGAAAGCTCTCGGATTTCATCAAAAATATCTTAATTTGTGGTCTTACAGGTTTGGAATGACATGAGGGTGAATAATTAATGACAGAATCTGCATTTTTGAGTAAACTATCCCTTTAAACTAAAGGGACAAATTTGTAACAAATTTTGTGTACAAATAAGCCAACAGTAACCCTTTTTATCTATTCTCTAGCAAAAAAATGGCCTTCTGCAAACATGGCTTCTGGTCTTGCCTTTTCAGTAGTCTTCAGCAACAGGTAGCACAGGACTGCCCCTTTATTCTGTGGCAGCATCATCTGAAAGTCATGGACCAAATTCCATCTGTCCTTGTTGTTGTGGGCCTATGAATTAGGATTCTGTTCCACTCCGCTTTATATCTGCTTAACATGGTGCAGTAGCGCAGGAAGATAGAAGTTAAGCACGTATATCATCCTGTCCCTGCTTTATCAACTAAATTACGCTGCCTATCATGCCCCGCTTTTGATTAGCTCCTCTTTAAATGATCCCCGGAAGGATTTCTCACTAGATGTGAACTGAGCTCTTCACAAGTGAAGATTCTTAAACCAATCACGACGGCTTTCTGAGCCTCCTTGTTGAGGTGATTTATGGGTACTTACACTGCTGTTCGGCCTTTTGTTTTATCTGCCTTATACAGAGGAGTTCGCTGTGGTTATCTGATCTGACAGTTATTGTTTTCCGGTTTTGTCCACTTTCAAAGGCAGGCTGACTTTTATAGCAGATACATATGTCAGGAGGTTTATAAGCTTTGTTTCAAAATATAGTGAGCTGCCTTGTTGTCTTTTACCTAAGGGAGCATTCTATATTGAACCTTCTTAGTCATTAACTTGGAACGCTCTACGTAATCAGCACTTACCAAGGCTTAATTTATTTGACACTATTTTACAATGTTTTATTATATTAAAATGCAGTTTATTCCAGTGATCTATATATGCATGCCAGGGGAATTTCCTCATAGGAGGCAAGAAACCATTATAATTTAATGAACCAAATGTTTCATTGTAATCAAAAAGATTATTGATTGACATGAATATACAGCGATCTGTCGTGCCACATTGAAGAGTGTGAAAAACACATTATTGCAAGACACATTGTTTGTATTTTGTTATAAAAAATACAAACAAGCTTTGTGCTTTTTTATTAAAAGCACAAAGCTTATTGCTATTATTGAGTGGCTGGTACATGACAAATAGGCCTAATAAATGCAATCGAAGATGTGAAATATTATTTCCGAGCATACCGAGTATAACACATAGTATGATTTCTGCGAATTATCCCCCATATACATTTAAATAAATTCCGGTGACCTGGCGACTTCTCTAGGTGCTCCCAAATTTTGAGCCATTTGCATGCGCAGGCTATACTCTTAAAATAGTGTAGCTTAAATTGCTACGATTTAATTATCATAATTTCAACTCGGCTTGATTCACAAAATTTCG
The DNA here is from genome assembly GCA_033026305.1 of Cirrhinus molitorella. Classification (NCBI taxonomy): domain Eukaryota; kingdom Metazoa; phylum Chordata; class Actinopteri; order Cypriniformes; family Cyprinidae; genus Cirrhinus; species Cirrhinus molitorella. The sequence goes on from CM065128.1 coordinate 19,946,626, forward strand.
ACTTTATTCTCAAAACTACTCAAAAAATATTTTGACTTTATTAAAAATATTACTTCTATTAATTTTAGTCATAAAAGCTTTCTACGTCTCAATTTGACACAACAGTGTTGTGTTCAAAATATTGAAACAGCACTTACCAAGGCTTAATTTATTTGATTGAAAAGTTGATTGCCACTATTTTACAATGTTTTAATATATTAAAATGCAATTTATTATTTATTAATATATATGGATATCAGGGGCGTTTCCTCCAATGAGGCAAGGGAAGCAGTGTCTCCTCAAAATATTGAATGAGAAAAAAAATTGCAGTACAAAAATAAAACAACAGCAATATTACATAATATAACATTAAATCAAGATTAAAGTCATAAAATTTAGAGAATAAAGTCGAAATTTTGAGAATAAAGTCAAAATATTAGACACTAAAGCCAAAATTCAGAGAATAAATCTTTAATGTATTGTGACAGATCGCTGTATTCACCTCATTTTAAGCAGCATGTGAATCAGTCATCTTTCTGATTAGTTTAATTAAATTAGGCTATAATGTTTGTTTTTTTTATTCTTTCTGATGTTCCTTCATGATTATGTCATGCTGTTATGTTGGAATAAAGAGGAAAACACATTTATAATTTGTATTTCATCATAAAACTGACAGAATTTAAAAGCTGAGTTGTGTTAAAAGCAACAAAGCACAAAATGATTGCAATTACTGGTTGGCTGGCATGCTACAAATAATGAATAGAAGACGTTAAATATTATTTCCAGTCATTTACTGTATTGTACTGTGAATAAACCAGCTTGTGAATAGTCACTTATATACCTCAGAAAAGACAACACTATAACTTACAGTATGTTAATAAGTTGGAATCCACTTCAACCTTTAGAACATTTTATTTTTGTTATTTTTAATTAAATACATGTGAGGAATGAAAGATTGGATGCCACATGCATTTTTGGTGGTGAAATTTTCACAAAGAAAACGGTATAATTTAATGAACCAAATGTCTCATTGGAATCAAAAAGATGAGTAATTCACATGAATACAGCAATCTGTCCTGCCACATTAAAGAACATGAAAAACACATTATTGCAAGACACACTGTTTGTATTTTATTATAAAACTGACAGATTTTGAAAGCAGAGACTTTGTTTTTTATTAAAAGCACAAGGCTTATTGCTATTATTGAGTGGCTGGCACATGACAAATAGGCCTAATGAATGCAATCGAAGATGTGAAATTTTATTTCCAAGCATACAGAGTATAACACATGGTATGATTTCTGCTAGTTATCCCACATATACCACAGACTTCTCTAGGTGCCCGCAAATTTTGAGGCATTTGCATGCGTAGGCTATACTCTTAAAATATTGTAACTTTAATTGCTACGATTTAATTCTCATAATTTAAACTTAATTCTTAAAACATTTTAACATCATTTTCGAAATTTCGACTTTATTCTCAAAATATTTCAACCTCATTCTCAAAACATTTCAACTTCATTCTCATAAATTTGACTTTATGAGAAAATTTCAAATTTATTCTTGTAATTTCAATTTTATTCTCAAAATATTACGAATTTACTCTAAGAATTTCAACGTTTATTCTCAAAATCTCATAATTTTAGAGTCACAAAGACTTTCTATGTCTAAATTTTACACAAACAGTGCTGTGTTCAAAATATTGCAGCATTTCAAAGGCAAAAAAAGGCCTTAAAGGTTCTGTAGGAGAAGCTTGATCAGATGGGTTCTCCTTAAAAGTCAGCAACTTCAGACTCCATTCGTCTTGTTCATTGCTGGTATTCACAGCTGGTTAATGGGTGATGCATGGGCTGACATTTGCAGAATGTGTGTGTGCATGTGTGTTCTGCTGCCTGACTGCTCCACTAGATTGGTTTTAAATTGAGAATGTGTGACACTCATTACACAAGGGTGGGGCCGTTCTCATTCGCCCTCAGCTCTAGTGCCCTGCAATGCTGAGAATGGCTTTCTTGAATAACAAATGCAGCATATGTTTATGAATAAGTCAGAGATTTCTTGATTTTTATTTTTTTTATCCCCCATTAAAACAACATGCCACATGTTCCAAAGAGGAAATATAAAGGTCAAAAACAAATAACTGACCTTTTTTATGCACTGGAAAGGCCTAAGATGGGCCTAATTTTCCCCTCCTCTCAATATCATTGCTCTGTCCTTGTCACGCTTCTGTCTCCTGCTATTAAAGTGAAGTTTGCAAGCTGTGTTGTCACTGTGGGTTGCTGAAAAAGCATGCTGGGGGGTTTTTCCTGAAAGGCAGCACAAAACACAAAATGTTTTAAGTTCCACGCAACCTGCTGCTTTCATTTTTTGTGCTGGTGTTTATCCCTAGATGCATCAAATTGACTTGATTTTAAAAAATTTTAGTGGTAAAACCCACTGATCATCCAGTAGGTGAAAACCATTATAGTAGCACATGTGTGATCATTTATGTCCATATCGCAAATGATGGGGGATTCGTTATGTGCTGAAGTTTAATATTTAGGGTTAAGAGGTTTGTAATATTAATAACAAAGCTTGCTAAGTATTGCATCAGCAGACTTTAATAACTTTCCCTCAGCGTTGTACTTATTCTTGATTTTGTTTTAACTGTGGATCAACCAGAATAGCAGCTTTGGACTGTCACACTGTCCTCTGTGCTTTCTAACGACTGTCACAAGGAGGACAGAATTAGCCGCCAGCGTCCACGAGAAGCGCTAAATCCCTTGGCTGTAATTACCTCCTCTGCAGATTTATGGACGCCTCTACATCCAAGTGTCGACCCCTCTCAGGTCTGCACCCAAAAGGTCAGAGTAAATCAAGCCCAGTGGTCCCAGTCCCTGGGTTCATACGGACACACAAGCCTGGAGTGGGTCTGTGACATGGCTTTGAGCTACTGATGGATTTATACAGGTTTAGCCTTCCGCTGCCGTCCTCCTGCTGAGAGAGAGATGTTTTATACAGGATGAGTGCTGTCAGGGGACCGAGTCCGCTGAGGGCCATGTTGCAAATTGCCTTGGATTGAGAGGAATCAAGCCTTAGATTTTTCAGGCAATTAAAATAAATGATTAGTGCTAATTCAAAGTTGACTTTTCCTCTCGTAGCATCGTGCTCGATTAATTAAATAGTGAACTGTTGAATGTAGATCAGTACTTTAGAAAGATTATATATGTATATATATATATATATATATATTGTTTCTAACACCATTGTCATTAATTAACAGCTACTTCGAGCGCATTATTCTAAGAGTGCTTTAATTGGAAACTCGAAATGATGCTAACTGGTTTTTTGTTTATCATTTTTTAAAATATTTTTATCTTATATTACAACAACTTATATTAAAACAGTGCTCTTCTGCTCCTTCATCTTTTTCGACTGCTGCTTCTACGACTTCTCATTTCCGCTTAGATTTTTTGTTTTTACATCTTGCTTCTTCATCTTTTTCGACTTTTGCTTTTTTAACTTTTTCTTCAACTTCTACTTTTTTTTACTTTTTTGACTTCTGCTTTTTTGACTTTTTCTTTGACTTCTGCTTCTTCAACGTCATTGACTTTCTTCGACTTCTGCTACTTTGACTTTTTCTTCGACTTCTGCTTCTTCGATTTCATCGACTTTCTTCGACTTCTGCTACTTTGACTTTTTCTTTGACTTCTGCTTCTTCGACTTAAACTTTTTTCGACTTCTGCTTCTTTGACTTCTGTTTCTTCAACTTCTTCGACTTTTTCTTTGATTTCTGCTTCTTTGACTTCCATTTTTTCTTCGAGTTTAGCTTCTTCAACTTGTTCTTCGACTTTTGCTCCTTCATCTTTTTCGACTTCTGCTTCTACGACTTCTCATTTCTGCTTTGATTTTTTTTACGTCTGCTTCTACGACTTTTTCTTCAACTTCTGCTTCTTTAACTTATTTTACTTTTTCTTTGACTTCTCATTTCTGCTTCTTCAACTTCTTCGACTTCTTTGACTTTTATATACATTTATAAGCTATTGCATTCTTACCCTATACCATATATGGTAATGTACTAAAAAAAGTATAATAAATAAAAAACATTTTTATAGATTTCTATATTACATAGTTTTAAAAAAGTATAGAATTAAAAATGGATAAAACATTATGTGTAAAATAATAATAATATTTTTCCCCCCAAAATAAAATATACTTTTTTTTTTGAGGTACTTTTTTATTGTTACTATTCAAATACAGTTTATTATATTCTCTTTGAAATCTTTTGTCAATATTTCTTTACAATTACAGTTATTACAGATAACAGGATTCTACTAATGAAAGTAGCTGACTATAAAACCAAATAAAAAGTGATGTATTTAGTGATGTTGTATAATTTTGTTGTAATGCCAACAGAGCCATAGAAGATATGCCAAAATTGTTTTCCATTACGCCCATCAACCATAACCTTAATTTTCACTTTTTCTGGAGTTGACATCTTCATCTGTACGGGAAACAAGGGCTGTTACAAATATCTATGTGTGTACCCCCATATAGATGCTGACCTGTTTCTGTAAACAGCCTTCAGAAAAAAGGTTTCCTTCTTGTCAAGAGATGCTGATAGATTCATATATGACCTTCTTCAATATTTATAGGAGGGAAATGAGATGTGCTGATGGTCATATAGGCCTTTCCTCCTTCTCGTTCTTATGCCATTGGTTAGCTCTGGTTAGATGCTTTACTGACCTGAAGCCAGTCAGGACTGCAATTTAAAGCAGGTTGTTGCCATGACAGACTTTAAGGTGAATGTGTTTTATTACAGATTCGAGTGTTAAAGTCATAGTTCACCCGACTTCACTCAAATTAATTCTGTTATTAATTACTCACCCTCGTGTCATTCCAAAGCCATAAGACCCTTGTTCATCGTTTTAATGAAATTAAAGAGATTTTGACCCTTCATAGACAGCTACGCAACTGACACGTTCAAGGCCCAGAAAGGTAGTAAGGACATCGATAAAATAGTGACATCAGTGGTTCTACTATAATGTTATGAAGCTACAAGAATACTTATTGTATGTAATACTTTTTCGACACACAATCACAAGAGTATCATCTCATGAAATTATTTTTGATATCGACTACTGATAATTTGGTATTGTAACAATCCTGCATGGATTATTGTTGTTATTATTATTCTAAACAGGGTTCAATAAACTACTGCATCATGAATTTGAGAATTCTACTGTTACTGTACAACTAAAGGACTAGTTTTGAAAGACTTGCGTGCAGCGCAGACAAAGACAGAACTCCGTTCGCCATACGATGCATCTCTGAGCTTGTATGTGCCCCATGGGACATTCTGTAAATAAAGCTTTACAGCCTCCATTAAAGATTCATCAAACGCAGAACATCCTCAGTCTAGAATTTAATGGGTGTGTGGTTGTATATCATCCGTGCAGCTGTTAAAATTCCTGTCTGCCTTAGTAGTAGACTTTTTTGATTTGTTTACGATGAAGCATGGCTCCCAGTTCTCTGCCATTTCATTTTATTTCATTAAGTTGTTGTGCTGCACTATGGGAATGCTCCATCATGCCACTTTACATGAGTGTTTCTCAAGAGCCGCAGGTGCATTTGAAGGTTATCACTACACAGGGCTTTGATTTAAAGCCTTAAAAACTCACTCTGCCTCTGAGTTTTTAAGGTGCATACCTTAGCCAGTCTTTCATCCATTTCGGTCTTTATACAGCCCGCCGCTCCCAGGAGTGCATCTTATCCAGCTGTAGAAGAGTGTTTTGAGTCAGTCCAAATAGAATGAATGACATGTGCTAAGGCTTTCACACTGACTGGTTGGCAGTCTTCGAGAAATTTCTTTGTAGGCTTTATCAAACCCAAACACTTCAAACATGCTTTTTCCTCAGGGAAGACCAGGTTTGGTCTGGTTCCTCGATGCAGTTCTTGCATCTGCCTTTCAAATGGGGTGGTCTTTGTCATTCATACTTTACACTTCACACTGCTGTCAGGGTGAGATTGCCAACTTACATGGTTTTGGTGCCTTTTTAGATGATATGAAATGGATTTAAAGGAAATTTGCGCCATTGTGTTGTTCCAGTCCCACTTTCTTTCTTCTGGGAAACACAAAAGGAGAAACATTGGATTTTGAATGTTCACGCTGCTTTTTCACACAAAAAAAAAACTCAGTGAACAGGGACCTGGGAAGCTCCAATAAAGACAAAATAGCAAAGTATATGTAGTCCATGTGACTTACAATATTTCTCAAACCATATGATGGTTTTGTATGAGGTACAGGGCACAATTTAAAGGGAACCCCGGGTATTAAGACATGGTTTAATGTAATCTAAATCATGTCTCTTACTGAAACATGTAGTAGAAAATGTATGTTATTTAAAACATCCACATTGTTTTGTACATATTTTGGACTTTGTGGGGCACCATTATTTTGGTTACATGAAATGGTTGCACTCTGTGAGCTACTGGCACTACCCGTTGCTATTTTTACCGCAACACAACTGAGAAAATAAAATACTGATACAATGACCACAGCTACTGAAAGAGCTTACTGGTGACGATGAATAAAAGCATAGGCTTAAACCAAATGTAGTACCATAGATTTTCCCCACAAGGAGTCTAAGTGTCCCGCATATCGAGTGAAATCAACACTGAAAAACACTTTCAGTGGCTGCGGCGTCATGACAAGCATTGGCATGTTTACGTCCTTCCAGGATGGCATCTAGTGTTTCTTGTTTTTGGTGTTTGTAAGCTCTTTCAGTAGCTGTGGTCTACTAAAAGCCTCAAAGGCATCAGGGCTAAGCTCTTTCAGTAGCTGTGGTCTACTAAAAGCCTCAAAGGCATTAGGGCTAAAGTGGAGAGAACAAAGACGCTGGTCTTTAGGAAATTGTGTTTTTTCACATCGATTTTCTTGTTGCCATTCAACTAAAAATGACAACCAAAAGCCGCACCCTGTGTCATCATGTCAGAGATTTATTTTCCAAGTTGTGTATTCTAAGTTGTGTTGTGGTAAAAATAGCAACAGGTAGCACCAGAAGCTCACAGAATGCAGCCATTTCACATCATCAAAATAATGGCGCCCCCTATAGTCCAAAGAAGGTATAAAACGATGTGGATTTTTTTAAATAACGTAAATCTTTCATGGGTTTTCTATAGCATATTTTAGTAAGAGACATAATTTACGTTATACTAAGACAAACAAGTCTTAATACCCCAGGTTCCCTTTCAGTGACTACTGTGATAAATATCATATGTCATTTGTACCTCTGCATATTTAAACTTTGTAACTCAGTCATATGAAAAATAAGATCAAAAATAGCTTGGTATTGTTGATGTCTTTACACAACACATTTGAATATATGCAACTGACATATGAGAGGTGTGGTTGAATGGAAGATTTTTATTGAATAGCTTAAACTTTGATTAGTTTCTTCATCAAACACCTGTAATGGAGTGTATGAGTCATATGGAGCATTTTTGTGGCATTTCTGTTCTTTTTTTAAAGCTTGACAGGCCCTGATTACCATATTTGTTTGTTGTATTGAGATGAGCAGCTAAGTATTGTTTAAAAGTTCTCTTTTTGTGTTCATGAAAGAAGCAAAGTTATATGGGTTGATGGATTGAAAATGAAGGTGAAACATTTTCTGTGTCTCCATCAGACACTCACCTGTAAAACAAAGCGTATATAAAGCTTAGCATGTTCTAGTTTGCCATGGTAACACCTCAGGAGGTGAGAAGTTACCATTTATAGCTTTGCTTTATATTAAATTGATAATCAAGATATTGATGTATTTTTGTAGTTTGAGTCATACTAGGTACATTTATGTTTTAAGAAACATGTTTACCATATCTCAAAAAACTGGGTAAAAATTCACTTTGACACCTTGCTTTGAACATTTTAACAAGTCTATCCATTTTTTTCCTCTCGTCGTTGTTTAAAGCGGTGTAGAACATGTTGTAATTATGCCTGTCTCTCCCCTTAGACTAACACCTCTGCACCACCACCTCTCTAATCAACACTTTTTAATTAGCGCTTTGCTAACTCATCCACAGTGACGTGTGTGCCAAACTGAACTGAGTGACTTCTGCTAGACAGCAGTGTCGTCAACATGCCCATTATGGGCATCTGCCAGCAGCGGCCCTCTGGGCCCTGGTGCAGTGTGCGTGTATGGGATAACTATGTGTAGTTGCATTTCATGAGAGATTCTGGAGTCAAAGACCTCAGGCTGGTTGAGTCCTTCCTGGCTGCTTCTCATAGCCCTCTGTGGAGATTAATTATGACATTTCACTGTCCTCATTAGCCAAGCAAGTCAACTGTCATGGCAAACCAAGGCGTAGTGCAAAAGTTCATCTGCTGCATGTTAACATGGGTTTTTGTCATAACCAGCTGTGACCGCTAAAACCATCACACAATTAGACAATTTAAAAACGCTTGGATTGTGTTTTTAGCATGTCACACATGGATTTCACTCAGTATCATTGGTGTTTAGACTCCTTTTGGGGAAAATCGATGGTATGGCATTTGGTTTAAGCCTACGGTTATATCCATCGCCACCTATAAGCTCTTTCAGTAGCTGTGGTCATCGTATCAGTATTTTATTTTTCGAGTTGTGTTGTGGTAAAAATAGCAACAGGTAGCTCCAGTAGCTGAGTGCAGCTATTTCACATCATCGAAATAATGGCGTCCCACATAGTCCAAAATATGTATAAAAAAATAAAATGTGTATTCATTGACGTAAATCGTTGGGTTTTCTACTACATATTTCAATAAGAGACATCAATGTTATATTAAGTCATATCAAGTCTTAATACCTGGGGTTCCCTTTAAATCGTGACCTGGAATTGACCCTGGTTAACATCTTAGCTCTTACTTGGGGTAGTGCTGAATAGCAGTGTCATCAGTATAGAGAGTAAAATGTAAACGGTGTAAAACATTTATCCCTAGATAATCTTGGATTGTGTTATTAAAGCTCGATTTTTGTCTTGATAACACGGCACCAGCAACGTGGTAGATCCTACCAAGTATGAAGCTCTAGGATGAGAATGTATGTGCTCACCACACTGGAGGGACCTTCACACACTAGTGAGATTGTCAGATGTTGATCCAACGCTTTGCCTACCTCACATTTACCACCTAAAGGCAGCAGAGGATCCCCGTGTAGTGAATTTGTTTTGATCTTGGAATGCTGACCTTTGACTCCAGAAAACACTTCAGGGAGGTTTGTATTGGAGCTGCTAGTGGGGAGTTTTGATCATAACTAATTGTAATTCTAGCTCATGTGGAGCTGGGTTTGCTGTTAGACCGTGTTTGTCTGTACTTGTGCACTAGTGCGTATATGTTCACAGTGATGAATCTTAAAGCTTCCCAAGATGAAAACTGTGAGATCCCGTTGTATTTGTACTTTGACGATTGCCTCAAGCAAATCCCCTTTGAACAGCTACATAAAGCCTGGATTCAAGTTTGCTCGCACACACATATACTGTATGTTCTTGTCTGTCTTACAGTAATACCATGTGCTGTAACATCAGTAATGAATACCATCACAGCAAGTGGTTGCATTAAGGTACATATAGGACAAATTCACCTAACCAGCTACCACAAGGCTTCTACTGGGGTCTTTGATAGCCAGCTGGATCGAGTCCTGTTCAATTACCCCTCTATATTCAGAGGAGTCTTGCAGCAGAGGACAAGCTTAGATCAATACCCCAGCACGTTATTGTCCTAGACATCTACCTTTGCATGATCCCAATCCCTCCTGTATGGTGGAAGCAAGATGGACTTGTCATCATCCACCAAGTTCATGTTTATCAATTGAAGTGTCCGCTATAGAGATTTCAACTCTTGCCAATTTAAATAAGACCTCTGACCACAGATTTATAAAATACCGCCATCCATCATATGCATTGTGATGCCCATTAGATTCAAAATGTGAGCACATTTTAACCCACTGTCTTAGTTGAGAGAAGGAAGGTGGAGGGTACTGCTGCTGTAAAATTGGTTGTCACTTAATGTCATAGTATATTCAAACCTAAACAAAAGACTTAGGTGTGCTCTGGAATGATTAATTGTACTTTTTTTGCTTTACCTTTCCATGGAATGATTCATTGTGCTTATTATCAGACTGTTACCAAAGTTGTAGTTGAGGTTAAAGGATTGCAGGGTGACTTCCTTCTGTATATTGTTTTTCACATTTGCTTATTGGGGCACCTAAATGTACCATGTAAAAACAATTGCATCACTACTTACATCATACTCCATGTACAAGCCCTAGTCAATTCCCGGCCCCATTCCTACCATTCCTGAAATCCTCTTAGTGGCACTGAATTCAGATTACCATGAGTACACTGAATCTGTACTTTTCACTCATGTGGGATTTTACTTGCCCAGATGTGAAAAGTTCCACATTGTTGTCATTTCCCTCCAGACGTGGCATTTGCTGGAAATTTCTGGGTCACAAAGGTTAAAGGGTGACTTGTATGGCTTAATGTAACATAAATGATTGTGCGGCTTTTAGTTGTAATTTTCAGTGGAAGGGCAACAATAAAAGCAATGTAAGTCTTCACTGCTTTCCTAGAGATAAAAAGAGGAGAAAAGAATGGGAAGATACATGTGGATGAATAAAACTTCCTGAAGACCAGCGTCTTTGTTCTCTCCACTTTAGCCCCGATGTTTTTGAGGCTTTTAGTCGACCACAGCTACTGAAAGAGCTTACAAACAGTAGAGACATCAAACACTAGATGCCATCCTGGCAGGATGTAAACATGCCGACGCTTGTTATGACACTTTAGCCACTGAAGGAGTTTCTCAGCGCAGATTTCACTTGATATCCAGGGGCGTTTAGACTTCTTGTGGGGAAAAAATTTTATTTCAACTATTTCACATCACCAAAAATAATGGCACCCCTCCCTCCTGGAGGACTACCGTTCTGCAAACTTTTATTTGAACACTGCTCCAAGACAGCTTCTTGTTATTTTCAAGTCATCCCAAATGCTTTGATTAGCTGGTTCAGGTGTGTTTGATTAGGGTTGGAGCTAAACTCTGTAGGATGGTAACCCTTAAGAAGCAGGGTTGGGTACCGCTAGTAAGTTTAACCATGAGCCGCAACTTTTTTTGGTACTTGCATTTAACAAGCCACCCATCTCACATTTTTCCACACTGTTATTTTATATAACTCAACTCATGTCTGATCCTGATCCTACTCCTGCTACGGTAGGGTCAATGTCCTGCAGAGTTTGTCTCCAACCTACTTTAATTTCACACTTGCCTAGAAGTTTCCGGTAATCCTAAAGACCATAATAGATGATTCAGGTGTGTTTGATGAAGATGTAGCCAGTGCATATGACGTTAAAATGTCTGTTTGGTCTCTTGCAGGAGTTTGCCGCCCTGACGAAAGAGTTGAACGCCTGCAGGGAACAGCTGCTGGAGAAGGAGGAGGAGATTTCAGAGCTGAAGGCCGAGAGGAACAACACCAGAGTGAGTTTGCACACTGTGTCTTCCAGGCACTTCAAAGAACAGATTGTGCTCCTTAACTGTCAACCATTTTGGAAAGTTGTACTTGCTTAGAAAAAAACCCAATTATTTAACAGATGCCCACCCAACGACTCGTGCATCAAATTCCTGAAGTTTTGTCAAAGTCAGAATGTTTGTACTTGCTCCAAACTGCTTTTAATGAACTGAAACCAGATTCTGTAGAGTCTGTTGTGATGCTTACTTTAGAGTCACAACGTTCTTACTTCGACCTGCACTAACTTTTATGGGGATTTTGTCAGTTGAGCGATAGCTTTATCCTTGTAGTGGTGAGATCAAAATTCCCTGTAAGTCAAGATAACAAGCTGCCATATTTCAATAAAATTGTCACCAAGCATTTGCATTGAACGCAGAGAAGCTGCCAAAACGTCTGACAAGACCCAGCACTCTGGCTATCACTTCTTTTTCACAAGAAAGCAGTCATTCTCACATCTTCTGCTTCATTTTCACCTCAATTCTTTTCCTGCACCCCTCAGTGCCTGCCTGAGTCACCGTGCTATTGCAGGCCGGCGCGCCGCTGCAATTCAATTAATTACTTACGTTACTTAGCCGCAGCCAAACGTTTGAAGAGTCAATTATGGAATTGAGGATATCGGAGGGTATTAAAAACCAGAGGGAAGCATAGATCGAGGGCGATAAGGGGGCGTAGTGGAATGGAAAAGAGGAGAGGTCGAGGGAGATTAGCAACAGACTCTGGGAGCAGCATTTCAAGCAGAGTTTCTAATCTTACACAGGGAGCAGCTAATGTGACCGCGAGTGAAGTATTTAACCCAAAGCTGGTCTAGAGAGACTTGTCGTCGACTCTGCAATGCATCAGACATTATGGAAAAGGTCATATCTTAATCATTTTGAGACTGCATCCCAGTTTGCATACCAGAAACATTTGATAAAGTGTATTAGGCCCTGATAATGTAGAGTACAGCTGAAGTCAAAAGTTTACATACTCCTTGTAGAATCTGCAAAATGTTAATTTATTTATTAAAATAAGAGGGATAATACAAAATGTTTGGTTTTTGTTATTTAGTACTGACCTGAATAAGATATTTCACATAAAAAAAATATCATATAGTCCACAAGAGCAAATAATAGTTGAATTTATAAAAATGAGACCATTCGAAGTTTACATTTAAGTTTATAAGTGCCTTGTTTGTCCTTAACAGTTAAACAGCCCGCAGGTCCCACAGATTCTTTGGTTTTTCAACAATTGTGTGTATTTGAACACGTTCCAACAATGACTATGATTTTGAGATCCATCTTTTCACACCGAGGACAACTGAGGGACTCATATGCAACTGTTACAGAAGGTTAAAACATTCACTGATGCTTCAGAAGGAAACACAATGCATAAAGAGCCAGGAGTGTGAAAACTTTTGAACTTTTGAACTTTTACTTATTTTAGCCTAAATATACATTTATATATTTATTTAGTACTGCCCATCAGAAGCTGCAGGAGATACCTAAATGTTCCCCAGAAGACAAAATAGTTTAACTGTTCAGGACAAACAAGGGACTCATGAACAGCTATCACTAAACAAACAAACAAACAAAAAAACACAGCTGCGGATCATTCAGGTAACAACACAGTATTAAGAATCAAGTGTATGTAAACTTTTGAACAGGGTCATTTTATATAAATTCAACTATTGTTTTCTCTTGTGGACTATATGCTAACATCTTTTATGTGGATTGTTATTCAGGTCAGTACTAAATAAGAAATAACATGCATTTGTATGATCCCTCTTATTTTAGTAAAATAATTAACATTTTGCAGATTTTGCAAGCTGTATGTAAACTTTTAACTTTAACTGTACATGATTTTCAGTAAGACAGTGTATGAGTAATACTTACGTTACATTATATTTACTGTAAATGTTATGCCAGTTGGGACATTGGCCATTTAACATATTCCTTGGACTTTTAAAAGGAGTTTTAATTTCTTTATTAATAAAACTTTTATTATGAAGTGGAAAAAATAGTTAGTGTGCTTGTGGTCATACAATATCAAATGATGTCAAACAGTCAGAAACAAGTACAAAGCAAGTCCAAAGAAAGAAAAGAAAACTTACAAGGAAGGTGAGATGAGATCATAAGCTCATAAAAATGCAATATTAAAAGGATAGTTCACCCAAAAAATTAACTCTGTCATTAATTACTCACCCTCATGTCGTTCCAACCACATAATTCCTTTGTTCATCTTTCGAACACAAATTAAGATATTTGTGATGAAATCTGAAATTTGGGCTATTTTAATGATATACTTACTACCTTTCTGGGCCTTGAACGTGTCAGTTGCATTGCTGTCTATGCAGAGTCTGAAAGCTCTTGGATTTTATCAAAAATATCTTCATTTGTTTTCTATAGATGAACAAAGGTCTTAAAGGTTTGGAACAGCATGAGGGTGAGTGATTAATGACAGAATTTTCATTTTTGTATAAACTATCCCTTTAACAACAACAAAAAAATAAATAAATTAGCATGTAAACGGAATGTACAGGATGGTCTTTTACACAGGATGCCCTCTCAAGTAAAATTACAATGTTACTGTACATATATTGATTTAAGATCAATTCTGAGATTCATGTATTAGCTAATGGCTGTCTACTGTCGGCACCAGTGTAAATCTGATCCACCAAAACAGACACACGCAGAGGGAGAGAGATAGAAACCTAACCTGCATTATCCGGCTATAGGGTTGTTTTAGTGCTGAGCTGGCGCTGGGAAAGACAGAGGCTGGCACAGACCGAGGGTTATGAATGAGAGAGCAAGGAACTGAGCTGAAATAGAAAGGTCAGCTTCTCTTTAGGTCTCTAGAGCAGCACTGCTACAGTACTGCCAGTACAGCCCTCAGGCAGGTACATGTGCTGCTGCAGCCCTAATGCTGCCTTACATTCAATTGGAGAAGTCTGAAATTCCAACTACCTACATGGTGACTGGACTTAAAGTTGAGCTCCCTACTTAGAAAATCAGAAACGTGCAGAAATAAACTACAATGATTTTACTAGCATGCTAAAAAACATTGTTTTAGCTATCGATTTTGTTTTGCTTTTATTATTTTGTCTTTAGCTTTAACTTTTTTTTAAGATTAGCATCAGTATTAGCTTATATTTAAAATTAATTTGAGATTTAAAATTTAAATTTAGATTTAAATTGAGCTCTACTTGTAGATATAATTTTAGTTAGTCAAGCATTCGTTTTAGCTTTTAACTCTAGTTTTAGCTTTAACAAGATTTTTAGATTAAGCATTAGTTTTACCATAAGCTTAGTTTAAGGGTTTAGTTTTAATATTATTTTTAAGTTGTAAATTTAGTTGTAGTTTTTGGTTAGATATTTCAGATTTCGTTTAGTTGGGGGTTTAGTTTTATTATTAGTTACTTTTTATATATTCTTTTTATAAGTTTTAAATTTAGTTTTAGTTTAGGTAGATTTCATTTAGTTTAAGGGTTTAGTTTTAGTATTAGTTATTTTATTTAAGTTTTAAAATTAGTTTTAGTTTTTGATTAAGTATTACCTGTAGATTTCATTAAGTTTTAGTTTATATTAGGTGTTAATTTTAGATTTTATTTAGTTTTAACAGTTTAGTTTTAGTATTAGTTACTTTTAAGTTTTAAATTTAGTTTTTGATAAGGTATCAATATTAGATTTTATTTAGTTTAAGGGTTTAGTTTTAGCGTTAATTATTTTATTTAAGTTTTAAAATTAGTTTTAGTATTAATTTTATGTATCATTTAGTTTAAGGGTTTTGTTTTAGTGTTTTAAATGTAGTTTTTAATTTGGTATTAATTTTAAACATTTAGTTTAAGGGTTTAGTTTTAGTATGAGTTACTTTAATTAAGTTTTAAATTTAGATTTAAGTTTTTGAATATGTATTCATTTTAGATTTCATTTGGTTTAAGGATTTAGTTTTAGTATTAGTTATATTTATTTAAGTTTTACAGTCAGATTTAAGTTTTTTAACAAGTATTAATTTAAGATTTCATTTAGTTAATGGGTTTAGTTTTGGTATTAGTTACTTTCATTTAAGTTTTACATTTAGATTTAAGTTTTTGAATAATTATTAATTTTAGATTTCACTTAGTTTAAGAGTTTAATTTTAGTATTAGTTCATTTTAATTGAAGTTTTAAATGAAGTTTTCTGATTGGACATTAACTTAAAATTTCATTTAGATTTAGCATTAGTTTAAGTTGTTCTTAAGAATTAGCTAATTTTTACTTTTGATCTACTCGTTTTAAATTTGACTTTTTGTGGGTTTTTGGTGGCACATATACTTGGCACCTAGGGTGATATACAGGCACTTTTAAACAAATAAAATACATTATTGATTCAGAGTTCTTAATTATATGATAATGAAACACTTTACGTATAAATTTACAGAGACCAATATTTATCTCTTTTGATAATCATACACTACAAATGATAGCATTGAACAGCTTTTTTTTATCTCCGCTATTAGTTGGAGATATCGAGTAGGAATAACCTGCATCCGGCTTTGATGCAATTTAGCATCATTCTGAGCAGTTTTTTTGAGCAAATGTATTTCAAAACAACATAAGCACTTTTACTTTTGTCTCGCCATCTATAGTAATCTATGTCCACTCCGCTCATCTAAAGCCAGACGGTTCTCTCTCTCCACGGTGTCCTTGGGACTTTGGGGCCGAATTGATTTTTTATGCCATGTACCAGAGCAGAGAGTAACCACATTAACATAATCTCCTTTGTGTCGGGTCCAGGGGGTTTCAATTTGTTGTGTCTGCTTTATTGTTTCAAGTAATGTAATGGGTTTTCTTGTGTGTAATGTTGTTATCCATCTGAAAGGGTTCCTTTGTAAAATGAGAAAAGACAAAATGGTGTGTTAAGCACATGCCATTAATTTTCAAGTGAAGAATGTCCTTGAGGGTTTAGCGACATAACGAAAAACTGACCTCATGTTGCAGCACAAGACATTTCATTTCAGTTTTAGATTAACTGCTACATTTAGATTTCATTTAAGTTTTACTTTCAGCTTTTAATGTTAATATTAGTATTAGATTTATATATACAATGGCGCTTGAAAGTTTGTGAACCCTTACAATTTTCTATAATTCTGCATAAATATGACCCAAAACAGTCATCAGATTTTCGTAAGTCCTGAAAGTAGACAAAGAGAACCCAATTAAACAAGTGAGAAAAAAAAATATTTGCCTTGTAATTTATTTATTTAGAAAAGTTATTTAGTATGTGAGTCTTTGCTTTCAGTTTCAGTGTGACCCCCTTTTGATGCAGTAACTGAAGGTAAAGTTTCTTGTAAATGCTGATCAGTCCTGCACAATAATATGTAGGAGTTTTAGCCCCTTCCTTAGTGCAGAAACACTTAAACTCTGTGACGTTGGTGAGTTTCCTCCTATGAACTGCTTGCTTAGGTTCTTCCACAACATTTTAATCAGATAGCCATTCCAAAACATTAACCTTGTTCTTCTTTAAACATTCTTCGGTAGAATGACTTGTGTGCTTGGAGTTGTTGTCTTGCTGCATGACCCACATTTTCTTAAGACTCTTTTCTTAGACAAGAGTCTAACAGGTGTCCTGAAGTTTTTCTTTAGAATTTGCTGGTATAATTCAGAATTCATTGTTCCATCAACGATGGCAGGCTGTCCTGGCCAAGATGCAGCAAAACAGGCCCAAGCCATGGTACTACCACCACCATGTTTCACAGATGAGATAGGATTCTTAAGCTGGAATGCAGTTTGTTCTTTCCTCTGAAAATAATAGCTTCTCATTTAAACCAATAAGTTCAGTTTTGGTTTCATCAATCCATTAAACCATTCTCCAATAGTCCTCTGGCTTGTCCACATGATCTTTAGCAAGCAATTTTCTTTTTTGAGAACAGTGGCTTTCTTCTTGCAACTCTGCAGTGCACACCATTGGTTGCTCAGTGTTTTTCTGATGATGGACTCATTAACATTAACATTAGCCAATGTGAGAAAGATTTTAGTTGCTTAGAAGTCATTGCACTGACTGAAAACACTTCTGCACCTGAGATTCACATACTTTTGCAGCACATAGATATGTAACACTAGATCATTTTTCTCAATAAATAAATGAGAAAGAAAATATTTTCTCTCACTTGTTTGATTGGGTTCTCTTTGTCTACTTTCAGGACTTAAATGAAAATCTGATGATGTTTTGGCTCATATTTATGCAGAAACTTTGTGGTTCACAAACTTTAAGTTTTGTTTAGTAATAAATTAGTTTTAAAATGTGTAGTTTTTAACTTGGTGTTTAGATTTTGATTACGCTTTAGTTTATTATTACATTTTAGATTGTTTTAAAATGTAGCTTTAGTTTTAGAATGAGTTTATATTTAGTTGGGTTAAGATTTAGGTTCAGTTGTAGATAAATTACTAAATTTTGAATTTTGGGTGGGTTTATCTTTTAGATAAAATTTTTGATTTAAGCTTTACATTTTGTTTTAGCTTTCAGACTTAGTTTTAGAATTAGTATGAGTTTATATGTAGCTGTAGTTTTAGCTTTGGATTTAGTTTTAGCTTAGTTGCTAAATTTAGGGGTTTTAGATTTACGTTTGGTTTAATTCTGCTGTTTCTAATAACGCTGGAGGACTGCGATGATAAACATCACGAGATTGACTCCTTATATGTTCCACAGCTGCTGTTGGAGCATTTGGAGTGTTTGGTTTCGAGGCACGAACGTTCCCTACGCATGACAGTGGTGAAACGACAGGCCCAGTCTCCTTCTGGGGTCTCCAGTGAGGTGGAGGTTCTCAAAGCTCTTAAGTCCCTCTTTGAGCACCACAAAGCACTGGATGAGAAGGTAAACCATGAGATCAACAACTGCTGAGGTTCCTGTTGTTTAATTGTTGTTACATTCACACCTGGACCACAAAACCAGTCATAAACCCTTATGACTGGTTTTGAAACTGACATTTATACATCACCTGAAATCTGAATAAATAAGCTTTACATTGCTGTCTGTTTGTTAGGAAATGACAACATGTGGCCAAGATACAACTATTTGAAAATGTGGAATCTGAGGGTGCAAAAAAAAATCTAAATATTGAGAAAATTGCCTTTTTTGTCCAAATGAAGCAATCCATATTATTAATAAAATATATTTACAGTAGGCAATGTCCAAAATATCTTCATGGAACATGACCTTAACATAATATCATAATGATTTTTGACATAAAAGAAAAATCGATCATTT
Source organism: Cirrhinus molitorella (assembly GCA_033026305.1). Classification (NCBI taxonomy): domain Eukaryota; kingdom Metazoa; phylum Chordata; class Actinopteri; order Cypriniformes; family Cyprinidae; genus Cirrhinus; species Cirrhinus molitorella. Next base: position 19,965,333 of record CM065128.1, read on the forward strand.
TGACCCATACAGTGTATTTTTGCCTATTGCTACAAATATACCTGTGCTACTTTTGACTGGTTTTGTGGTCAAGGGTAATGGATTTGAGGTACAAATGTACCACAAACCTGTTGATGTTTAACCCATATAATGCATATAGACAAACTGATCAATCTTTGTAACCAAAATAATATTATATAACAGTTTTCTCTCCTGGTTTTTGGACAGTGAGGTGGAAGTACATTTATTAAACACTGCGACCCACTGTCCCACCTCTCGTTTCTATCATCCAGTGGTGTTTTATTTATGGATTAAGCCCTTGTGTGGCGGTTCATCCAGCTGTAATCCATTCTGCGGCCTTCTGCAGACAGTGTCATTTATAAGGCGTTAGGTAACAGATGGTAGGAAATTGCTCATGATTTATGGGACCACAGTTTTAGTGACCACTGACTGTCCAGTGATGGAGGACTGAACCCACTGAAATGATTTCAGTGATCAGACAGGTCACCAGAGAGAGCGATTAAAGTGTTTTTATTCAGATTATTATATAGTATATAAAACAGTGCAGTGATATATAATCAGTTGTAGGACAAAGAATTTTTATAGATTTTTATAAACTAAAAACTAATTTATACAGTGGACATTTCATTCGTCAATCATATAATGTATCATATAATGCTTAGCAAATACCACAAACTAAAGTATGCTTTTAAAATTACACTTTCAATTTCAATTGAATTTAATTCTACTTCATTAAATTGTGCATAATGTTTTGCAGTCGTAATTTAATTCTAAATCAGGAATATTAAAAACAATCTCAAAGTACAGCCTTGCTAAACAGTGAATAATGGATTTTTGTGTTTCATTCAGGTACGAGAAAGATTGCGGGTGTCACTAGAGAGGGTCTCTGCCTTGGAGGAAGAGTTAGCCGCAGCCAATCAGGAGGTGAGGCACCAAAAAGGAGTTAAATATACTCATTAAGCATGTTATATATGTTTAATTTGTTGCTGTGGTGTGTTGTTTTTGCTTGGTCTGATTCATGTGAAATGCAACAGAGCAAATAGTACATTGTGTATTTTAGTGTTTATTCCAGTGCTGGCAGTCCAGATGGTGCAGTTCTAGCTGAAAGAGCTTCAAACTTCTCAGCAAGAGCCAAACAACTTTTTTTTTTCCTTTAAGAGATATGTAGAGATTGTGTGAACTAATATTGACTGCACTGCGAGTTCTGCTGTGTGTTAAATTGTCGCATTTCTGAATTAACACTCATCTCTTCTGGTCATGAGAGATGTCATCTCAATTCAAAGAGCAGGACAGATGGAGAGGAGAAAAGAGGTGAATGCGGTTATTTACAGTAAAACAAGACAAACATAGAGAGAATAAATAAATCATACTGTATTTGAAAACATCTAAAGACGCCAACAGCAAACATATTGATTAGAGCATTCACTTTTATTATATCTTTCATATCTTTATCTTTTTATCTTTAGCTCTCAGTGCGATCTCAGAATTGTAAGTGCTTCATTTGTGCACCAACTTCACGTTAATATTTCAGTATTAGAGGGAGTAAAATGTTGTTTTATAGGACCCATTCAGTTGAGTCACAAAGATGAATCAGGTTTCTGTGAAGTAGTTGTCTTCTGTTTGAAACAAACCAGCGTTTCAGGCACAGTCGGGCTCGTACGCGCTCTGCTTTGATGAGGCCAAATGAACGACATCAAAGCGGACATGCTCACTTTCATTGGGCCTCCACTTCTCATTTACCTTCATTTGCAAGTTGACTCAATATTCCGGCTCTTTGTGCGAGTCAGAAGGTGCGGGATTGTTTGATCTTCAGGCCTCGAAAAATGGCAGACAATTCTCTTTCTGAGCCTTCAAAAGCGCGAAGCCCCTTAATTGCCGCCTCATTAAAGGAATGCGTGACGAGCGGAGAAAAACCAAACAAAGGGAAGCGGATGTCTTCCTTATATCCGTCCATCTATCCTGCTTTCTGTGAACTCGCGTCTCGACACGGGTGTGGAATAATCTCCCAATGCCCTTTAGCCTAGAGAGAACACAATGTGTGTGTTGGCGTGACAGTGCTTATCAGTCAGATAACCTGCTTTAGAGATGCTCCTGGAAGAATACTAGGTTATTTTATTAGGGAGCATATGCCAGCGGCCACGGTCAGCAACTTCTGCTGCTATATTTGTATGCACTGCAGTTTTACATTTATTGGGCTGTGGCAGTTTTGTGCTGGTCTAGATATACAGCATTTCATAACTTACATATAGTGTAAGATATAGTGGAGGTCAGTGTAGTATAAAAGTATGAAAATGTTTTTATTTGGACCATTGGTAATCATTTGAGTACTATGGTATGTATAAAACTACCATGGTATAACCATAGACAACAGTATGTTGTAGTGGCACCAAATATAGTGCTTTCTTAAAGGGATATTATTCTGGAATTGAATGCAGTAGTAGGGTACCAATAGTAAAGGTATGGGGTTTTAATTATTATACATGCATGTATTTTTTATTTATTTATTGATTTTTTTATTTAATGCTGTTAAGGCATAATTTCACCCAAAAATGAAAATGTGTAGATCATATAATCCCTTGTGTATTAGAAGCCTGTTTCCACCAATAAATAAAATAGATAAAAAACTTTTTATCTCACATTACTTACTTTTTTTCTTGCAATTGCAAGTTTATATCTCACAGTTTTCTCAGAATTGTAAGATTAAAACAGTTGTGAAGAGACAAAATTGCATGATATAAACTCGCAATTGTGAGTTATAAAGTCAGAATTGAGATATAAACTCATGAGAATATATTAGTCTTTTTTCCCTTCAAAATTAGACTTTATAACTATTGATTAAAGTTGCAAGATATAAATATTAGGGCTGTCAAATGATTAATCGCGATTAATCACATCCAAAATAAAAGTTTATGTTTACATACTATATGTGTGTTTAGTTTGTATATTTATTATGTACATATAAATACACACACATACATGTATATATTAAAACTAAATATTTATATGTATATATATATTTATACCTGTATACAATTTAGATTATAAATAAATATAAATATTTTATATATAAATCTAAATTTTTTTTCCTTAATATATACATGCATGTGTTTGTATTTATATATACATAATAAATATACACAGTACACAAATATATAGTATGTAAACATAAACTTTTATTTTGGATGCGATTAATCGCGATTAATCATTTGACAGCACTAATAAATATATAAAATAAGATGCAAACTTTTTTCTCAGAATTTAAGTTTATATCTTAATAATAATAATAAACTTTATTTTATAAAGTGCCTTTAAAAGCAGCTTCTCAAAGCACTGTACACAATGTAAACAGAAGAAAACAAAAACAAAAAAAACAACAAAAAACATTAAAAAGTAAAACATACAAAATCAATTAGCAAATGCAAGTTTTAAAAAAATGTGTCTTAAGTTGAGCTTTAAAACTATCATAATTCTGAGCTTCCCTAAGTTCAGAAGGCAGAGAATTCCAAATTACAGGAGCATAGAAAGAGAAAGCTTTGTCACCCATTGATCGTAAATATCAATATCGTATATCTTGCAATTCTGACTTTAATAATAACGTTAAGTCAGAATTTTCTTTTTTAGTTCTTTTTCCCTCAAAATAGGACTTTTTAACTCGCAATTGCGAGTTTATATCTCACAATTTTGAGGAAAAAAAGTCAGAATAGCGAGATATAAACTCACAATTGTGAGAAAAAAGTCAGAATTGTGAGAAAAAAGTCAGAATAGCGAGATATAAACTCGCAATTGCGAGAATATATCACACAATTCTGAATTCTAAATCACAAAAATAACTTTTTCCAAACAATTTCTTCTCTTTTGTGTCGATGTCCTTACTACCCTTCTGGGTCTTGAACGTGTCAGTTGCTTTGCTGGCTATGCAGGGTCAGAAAGCTGTCAGATTTCATCAAAAATATCTTAATTTGTTTTCCGAAGATGAACTAAGGTGTTGCAGGTTTGAAAAGACATGAGGCTGAGTAATTAATGACAGAATTTTCATTTTTGGGTAAAATATCCCTTTAACTATTGCTTCTGGCAAATTTTCTTACACACACTTAAGAATAGGGTCACATTTACACTTGATGTAATTGGCACATAGTGAAGTTGTTGCTTGTTACTTTTCATGTGACCCTCAAGGCCCCAAAACACACTCAGACCCCAGAGGGTTAAGTTGTGCTTCGCAAAATTAAAAATGCATACATTTACCACATCTTGTCTGTAACTGATTTAACTCTGAAGTGTTGCTCACATTTAATTTAACACTTAACATGTGAAATCCCTATGGAAACACTTTGATGTGGTTATACCCTAATAACAAAATTTTATTTGTTCAAAAAAAGTTATAATTTAGTTTTTCATAAACATCATAGTTTTTCATTTTCCACCTTCTCTCTCTATAATGATCAAACAGGCTGTTTAATGCTGCTGCTGTGCCTTTAACACTTTTATGTGGAAATCCAGTATAGTTGGTCCTGGCAGCTGTAACAAATCGTTGAGGTCGGTTGTTAAATGATTAGTTAGAGGTACACTACAGTGTGTCCTTGATACTGTTCATTTGAAATTAAAAACTGATGAAAAAGGGACCGCGCTTGCTGTTGATGTGCTACATGTATAAAACAAACACTTATAAGCTGTCTAAGTTTGATTTATGATGCAGTTTTTCTATATGCTTGCAGTTTCATGAGGATATGAGCGCCATACAAAAAACACACACACACACACACACACACACACACACTCCATAAAAAATAATATTTGGTCTCCCCATTTTTGGCATAAAGTGTCCTACCAAACAACACAGTACAGTGTGTTTTGATATTAATATTGCTAGTTATTATCTGCTGATTAACTCTCTCTTTATTGCGTTTTTGCAGATTGTGGCCTTAAGAGAGCAGAATGCCCACATTCAGAGGAAGGTGGCGTCAGGAGATGGGGCCGAGGACTTGTTGGAGGGAACTGATGCCCAGAAAGTTCATGGCAAGGTGGGCTCTAAACTGTCGTGGCTAATGGTCTCTCACCAGTCAGATCTTGCTGTATGATTATGCTTTATTTTATACACTACCATTCGAAAGTGTCAAACTCTATTTTTGGATCGCCTTTAATGTGTCGTTAAACCAGTCATAGCAGAAACTTGCCTCACACTCCTGATGAAAAGATAACAAGATGAGAGAAGAATCGTCCTCCTCTCACTGTCACCGGTGGGCGCCTTGTGCGGCATTAGATTGTGTTGGCATGGTGACACTGACAGTGATGGTGGGAATGTTTGGCCTCGTAAAAGATAAAGGTTGGCACTTTGACAGTATATCTCAATTGGCTAAATTAATCTCCCATGATGCTTGATAGATTTACTAGCAGTGCTGACGATATCCAGGGCCTTTGGCACTGATGCATGGGTCCAGAGGTCAGTGGCTTTGCCTGTACGTAACAAACAAATATGACCCCCCCCCAAATAGATACAGACGGAGAAAAAGAAAGAGACAGACAGTGAGAGGGAGTGAAAAAAGTGAGAGTGAGTCATTATCATGCCCTACAGCTGCTCCAGAATAAACCACAGGCTATTCTTTGTCTTGTCATTCTCATCTATTTACGATCACAGAACCTTCCACTGGTGAAGTCGTGCCGATCTCTCGTGGCTTCACAGCTTTGACGGAGTAAATTCTGTGAGCTCTGCAAATGATTTTATCACCCTTCTGTCTTGGTGTCTGCACCATAAATTAAACAGGATATAAAGTCTAATTTTAGTGCAGCATAAGACGTGTCAAGTTTTAGTGTGAATATGTGACAGAAATCTTTATTTTAGGCATGGCAGAGGAAAGATCTGCTGAGCCTCTGTTTCACACACTGAGAATGCAATTAGACTGAACAGACACAAATGTTCATGCTGGGAATCCAACAGTCTGAATAAAGAGAGCTCACTAAATGACAGTCTCAGTGAATGAATAAATGAACTAGCTGCAACTAGTATAATATAATATATTAATTATAGGTATCTTCTTTCATTAATAAATTCTCAGTGTGCTGTAAGTACTTGAATTTGACTTTTAGAAATTTAAGGCCTGGAAAACCCTTGAAAATAGCAATACTCCTGAAGAGGTACTTGAAAAGTGCTTGAATAATTGAAAGACAATGTATCTATGACATAAGTGTTTAATTTTAGCAATAAGCACATAAGCAAAATTCATGCAATTCAAAAAACATCTTACCTTTTTCACTTATTTCATTGATGTCAGAAAACAATCGAGCTATGCAAGTAGTAGTACTGACAGTGTTGTGTAAACATGGTTGAAGATGTAAAAAGAGGAACAGATTGATCCAATTCAGTTTACATCATTTGCACTGGAACCACTCCGACTGATTCAAACTTGTGACTTTGATTATTCATTTCAAGCGATTCACTTGCAAAAACCAGATTAAATTAAAAGAGCCATTCATTTTCGAATTGGGTGAAAAAGTGATGTTTGAAACTGAGCTTTTCCAAACTCTGAATCAGTTAAACCATTGCGTTGCAAAATGATTTACTATTTCGAAGCTCTCCAATCGGATTGCATATTGCTAATCATTTGTTTCAGATCAGGACTTCAAATCAAGTATCGCAAATCATTTGATTTCGATTGGAAATATGCGTATTAGGTATAATTAGATTCAGGTTGGGACTTTGGAGCATGTATCACGTTTGTATCATCGTTTTGTGGTTCTCGATTTGAAGTCCTGATCTAAATCAAAGTCAGATAGAAACTTCAGAGCGCGGATCGCGAATCATTTGATTCAGATTGCTATTTCGGAGCGATTTTATGAATCTTTTTTTTCTGGGAATTGTTTTCTTAAACAGTAGAAAACTTCAAACTATTAATGCAATACAGTTACAAAAACAAACAAAACAAAAAAAAAAGAACAAAAAACAGAAAATATACACACATACAAAAAAAATTAACAGTGGAATTTAATTTTACATTATCTCTACGAACCCTGTATAAATTAATGTTAAAGGGTTAGCTCACCCAAAAATGAAAATTCTGACATTTATTGCTCACCCTCATGTAGTTCCAAACCTACAAGACCTTCGTTCATCTTCGGAACACAAATTAAGATATTTTTGATGAAATCCAAGAGCTTTCTGACCCTGCATAAACAGCAACACACCTTCCATGTTCAAGACCCAAAAAGGTAGTAAGGACATTGTGAAAATAGTCCATTTGACATCAGTGGTTCAACCGTAATGTATTGAAGCTGTGAGAATACTGTTTGTGTACAAAAAAAATCAATCTCAGAACATTTTCTCTCTCTAAAAATGAGTGTATTTTGTGTGTTTGTGTTGCAGCGGTTATCTAACGGGTCGATGGAGTCGGGGGACGAGGCCAGTCAGGTGGTGGAGCTGCAGGAGCTGCTGGAGAAGCAGAACTACGAGCTGGCGCAGATGAAGGAGCGCATGTCCTCGCTGTCTTCCCGTGTGTCCGAGGTGGAGCAGGAGCTGGAGACGGCTCGCAAAGACCTTATCAAGAGCGAAGATATGAACAACAAGTACCAGAGAGATATTAAAGAGGTGCAATATGGGTGTATGTCAAGCCTGTGTTAAAAATCAGACATAAACAGATTGTTTTGGGTCTTCATGAAATGTCTGCAACATACCTTGTTACCATTTCTCAGTGTTCATGTAAAACAACACCCTTTTTACCTCGTCAAAAACAACTCTGTTCACAGCAAGCTGTTTCGGTGTATGTCTCCTTAAAGGTCCACTTAAAAGCCTTGAAATACGCAGTGTTATTCTATGTGGTGACGTAATTTCAACTGAAACAGGAAATCAGGGCGAGTCATATCGAGCAGCCCCTCCCACTTTTTAAAATAGCCAATAGCTTTCAATTTATATCTGCTCGGGCCAGAGCCGTTGAGCTCAGTAAAGCCGCATTTGACATCTTATGACAGCCACAGTCTAATAGATTACCCCCTAGATTCAATATGAAACTTACTACAACTGGCTAAGGGCAGAAATATGCTAATATGGGACACTCCGTCAGCTGTTGTGGGTGGGGCCTGAGCACAATGACATCGTATGGCTCAGAAAATCAAAATGGCTTGATAATTGAGACTTTAGGTTTTTGGGGATTGAAAAAAAAAAGGGCTAAATTGATTTTTATCATTATAGGGTGGTTGTGTCCACACACTACTAAGACACATTTATATGCAAACACCATGTAAAAGTGAATTTAGCATCCAATGTTCCCTTTAAAAAGGTATCTTCATACCAAATTCAGTCTGTTAAAGCACTAACCGACCAGGTAGCGAAGCAGCTGCCTTGTCACATTGATAATTAGCGACAGCTGGACGGATTTTGAAAAAATGTCTTCTGGATTGGAGATACAGTTATTGATGGAGAGAGGTTGTGGCAGCCCGGAGTGAGTGTGAGTCTCTGTGTCCCAATGTTTGTGTTTGCTTGTGTTCATATTTGTCCTCAAGCCTGTGTGTAATTATAGGGCAGGATTTGTGATTGACAGCAGACTATTACACCTGCGGGCTTCATCTTAGGTGTGTGTCTGAGAGGCACTAACCAACAGTCTGCCAATATATTTGTGTGTATGTGTTTGTACAGGCTATGTGTCAGAAAGAAGACATGGAGGAACGGATCGTGACTCTTGAGAAGCGCTATCTCAGTGCCCAGAGAGAGTCCACTTCACTACATGACATCACAGACAAGCTGGAAAACGAACTGGCCAATAAGGAGGCGTTCCTCAGACAGGTCCGGTTCTGATCGCTTGCATTCCAATTTCCTTTTCCTATTAGTATTATTTTGAATTACTTATACTGCAATTACTTGATGTTTTGAACATGACAACTGACAAACAGTCATTCCATTCGTAATTGAACATTCTCATCTGCTCATATTATGGTCAGCATGACATCATTTCATATCCTGCCAAATGATTTACTTACTATTACTATTTATTTCTATTTCAGATAAATGCTGTTCTTCTAAACTTTGTTTTGAACATATTAATAATAATAAATTATTTAAATAAATGTTTAGTGGCAAATGAGAATATTAGAATGATTTCTGAAGGATTAAATACATTAAAAATCTTACTGTTCAAAAACTTTTAACTTTTAAGTGTATCACAGAAACATGGGCTTGAAAAGGGCTTGAAAATTTGTTAAAATATTTATGTCATCCATTAGTGAACCAATTAAATTAATAATTCAGCTGGAAAATGAAATTACTACCAAACTTTTGGGTAATTCCGTGTGAAACCAGTCAACTTTTAAAAAAAAAATTACCAGCTCAAATTTTTTATTTTGTTAATAAATAGTGATGAAAGCCAAAATATTATATGTAATAGATGAATATTTAATATGTAATCTGCAATTTGATTTGGAGTCAAATTACAGGGGGGTAAAAATGGCTTCAGAAAGATGGCAGCAACATTGAAAATGTAAAATGTATTGACTTTAGTTATCTTAGTTGCATTATGTGCAAATGGTGACAGGTTTTTTTTACATAAAACATACCTGTCTGAATGCCATAAATATTCCTTTCCAGAACTTACATTTTTTTATGTGAATATTACCAAAATAACACTGATTTGTAAATAAGCAGCAAGGGTATTCTACAAAAGGATAGTTTAGTGTCCAGATGTAATGTTTTTCATGCAGTTTCGTTTTATTTTCATGTAGATTTTGTTTAATTACCACATTTTTCAATTAAGGGACATGATTAATAGTTTAGTTTTAACAACACTATTCCATATAAGGTAGGTAAATTGGGACGAGTGTTGCAATGCTTCAGTGTGCATTTATCACCCTCTAATGAGAGTTTAATTGTTCCAAGAACAGGCAAAAAATAGGCAGTTATGTAATTTTGTTTGTCTGGGCACACTGAAAACAGCCATGCTGATCCACTTGTTGCCGTGGAAGCTGGACTGTCCTATGATGTCTGCTATTTGAGGATAAACTCGCTCTGATCAGACACTGTGTGTGTGTGTGTGTATTTTTTTCTCCCACAGATGGAGGAGAAGAACAGGCAGTTACAGGAGCGACTGGAGTTGGCGGAACAGAAGCTCCAGCAGACCATGAGGAAAGCTGAGACTCTGCCTGAAGTGGAGGCTGAGCTAGCACAGAGGATAGCAGCTCTCACCAAGGTACTGTTCTGGATACCCCACACACACATTAGCTGTGCATTTAATGCAAATCATTTAGTGGAAGTCTTTAACTAAATCATCATTTGCTTTGAAATTAACAGGAAGTAAATTGGGAACACTTGAATGATAACTCAAATGAACTGATTAACTGAAATGAAGCATCAGAACAAACGATTAATACTTCAGAGAAAGAGACATCAAACTGCAATACATGTTGGGCTCAACTATTTAGGTGGTCAAGGGCCATTTAGGGGTCAAGGGCCATTTTTGAGGTGGTTTCTCATATTGACCACTGCACATTAAGGTGCTCTAAACATTTGTGGTTTGGTTGGGACAACCATTGCACTTAGTGTACATTTATTTTGTGCATTGATCAGCATAAAAACTTCAATGTCTTTTGTAGTAGTAGAATGCAATCTCCTAAAAATGAGTTTGGTTTACTAATCAGAACAGTTTGAGAGGCCATATGGTCAAAAAATGTATATTAGTATATTTTTTGGTTTGCCTGGTATGTGTTAACAAATGATTAGATTGTCACAAATTTCCACCAAAGAAAGAATAATTACATACATTTTACTGTACATAACCTTGATATAGATAGATAGATAGATAGATATTATAATCATGATATGATTGACTTAATTTTATAAAACTGTTCATAATTTTTTTTTCTCCCTTTACAAAATTATCTTTGATATGTAATCATCTTGGCAAAAAATATTAGTTTTTTTTATAGTTTTTCCCTTTTTGTATAATATTGTTATATTTGTTATATAATTATTTTTATGAAAAAAAATCTAATTTTATAAGATGATGTTGGTTGAAATTAACTAATAAAAAAAATAGCATTTTTAAAATTCTTTCTTTTAAAAAGTGTATTTGTTATAGAATTATCTTCTTGATAAAACACATTATTCTTTTTATTCTTTCTGTATAAAATGTATATATATATATACATTAGGGCTGTCAAACGATTAATCGCGATTAATCGCATCCAAAATAAAAGTTTATGTTTACATTCTATATCTGTGTTTACTTTGTATATTTATTATGTACATTTAAATACACACACATACATGTATATATTAAAACAAAATATTTATATGTGTATATATATTTATACCTGTATACAAGTTAGATTCTAAATAAATATAAATAATTTAGATATACATCTAAAATATTTTTCATTAATCTATACATGCATTTGTATGTATTTATATATACATAATAAATATACACAGTACACAAATATATAGTATGTAAACATGAACTTTTATTTTGGATGCGATTAATCACGATTAATCGTTTGACAGCACTAATATATATATATATATATATATATATATATAATACACTACCAGTCAAAAGATTTTTTTTTTTTTTAGCTCACCAAGCCTGCATTTATTTGATCTGAAGTACAGCAAAAACAGTAACATTTTGAAATATTTTTACTCTTTAAAGTAATTGTTTTCTATTTAAATATATTTAAAATAAAATATATTCAATTTCTTCTTATGTGCTACTTTTCCCAGTCATTAAACAACACCCAAAATGTTCATTAAATGGAAAGATTCTTACTTTAAACCTAAATAAGAGTTGCCAGGTTTTTCACAGTTTCTCACAGTGACCACTGCCCCTGAAGGAGTAAAGAAAAAGTAAACACACACAGGTAAAAGATAGAAATTGCTCTTGTTCATTCTTTAAAACAAGCTTTTTATAAACTCTACTGTGGAAACATGAACAGAACGAAATGATTCATACCCTGTTCATTATTAACGTTGTGTGGTATTTCTCTGTATTGTGTGGTTTGGTAGTCTGATATGGAAGCTAAGCTCCAGGACATGAACTGCAGTCTTAGGAAGGTGGGGCTGAAAGCTACTCTCTCTCATTCACTTCAGTCATTCTGGCTGTGGGTCTGTTCACTGCTGGTGTATTTCAGCTGCATGTGATGCTCAGCTGGGATTTTCTTCGCTTTAATGAGTTGCTGACGTACTTAGTTCTTTCTTTTCACCCAGGAGAGAACAGGAGCTTAAGGAAATTCTCGCTCCTTCTCTTTACCTGTTTGCTCAACCATGTCTGTGGTGTTTGGTTGTGACGGCACTTTATAAACCAAACTGAAAATCTCATAAATCTAGATTAAGATTCCAGCCAACATCATAGTCATGGTTCATGGTCTTTGCTCTGCTGGTTTGAGCTGATTTGTGAGTAAAAATTTCCTCATCTGACAAAATGAACTGTGTGTGTTTGTTGTTCAGGCGGAAGAGAGACATGGCAGTATCGAGGAGCGTATGAGACATTTAGAGGGACAGCTGGAGGAGAAGAACCAGGAACTGCTCAGGGTGAACATCATTTTATATCACTAAATCCATACTTCCATACTATATAGTATTTTCACAACAGGCTTATTTGGTGCAGAATGTAAATTGTCAGTTTGATATGCTGTTCAAAAATATTTGTTTTAAATAATTATTTATTTTTTTTACAGTTGAGGTCAAATGTTTACACACACTTGTTTACATATGCTTGATGTTTATATACTGCTTCCACAGATGTTTTTTGTTTGTTTAGTGATAGCTGTTCATGAGTCCCTTGTTTGTCCTGAACAGTTAAACTGCCCACTGTTTTCCTTCAGGTCCCCAAAATGTTTTGGGTTTTTCAGCATTTTTGTGTATTTGAACCCTTTTCAACAATAACTGTATGATTTTTAGATCCATTTTTTTACACTGAGGACAACTCATGCAACTATTACAGAAGGTTCCAACACTCACTGATGCTCCAGAAGGAAAAACGATGCATTAAAACCTAAATATCTTTTCTATCTATTATTATTATTATTATTATTATTTAGTACTGCCCTTCAGAAGTTACAGAAGATGTTTTCCCAGAAGACAAAATAAGTTAAATTTACCCTGATCTTCAAATTCAAAAGGTTTTCACCCCCCAGCTCTTAATGCATTGTTTCCTTCTGAAGCATCAGTGAGCGTTTGAACCATCTGTAATAGTTGCATATGAGTCCCTCAGTTGTCCTCAGTGTGAAAAGATGGATCTCAAAATCATACAGTCATTGTTAGAAAGGGTCCAAACACACAGAAATGTTGAAAAACTTTCTGAAATATTTCTGAAGAACAGAGGGCTTGTTCACGACAAACAAGGAACTCATGAACAACTGTGTATCATTCAGGTAACAACACAGTATTAAGACATCAAGCATATGTAAACTTTTGAATGGGGTCATTTTTATAAATTCAACTATTATTTTCTGTTGTGGGCTATAAGTAAATGTCTTTAATGTAAAAATATCATATGTCAGTACCAGGTCAAAAAATAACATGCATTTTGTATGATCCCTCTTATTTTGGTAAAAGAATGAACATTTTGCAGATTCTGCAAGGTGTATGTAAACTTTTGACCTCAATTGTATTTATTTTGTGAATAAAATGTTGACAGAATAAAAATTTGTTTCCTCAGGCTCGACAGAGAGAGAAGATGAACGAGGAACACAACAAGCGTCTGTCCGACACCGTGGACAGACTCTTGACAGAGTCGAATGAACGTTTACAGCTCCATCTGAAAGAAAGAATGGCTGCTCTTGAGGAGAAGGTGAGAGAAGATCCAACCATCATGGCAGATGTCTTCGCATAACACTCACTCACACTGTTTCCGTTGCTTCTCTTTCAGAATGTGTTAATACAAGACTCTGACAGCTACAGAAAGCAGTTAGAAGACTCCATTCAAGAAAAGGTCATTAGTTGTTATTTTGAAAACTAGCTCGGTCTTACTCATTCTGAGTAAAATAAAACTTTAATGTGCTTTGCGGTTGTAGTCTCATCTCTCGGAGGAAATCGACAAACTGAGATCTGAACTGGATCAGTACCGGTTGAGGGCTGGATCCCTTACAGAGCCCACGCTGTCACGGTGAGACAAATACCATGAACTCAGAAAGATCATTTTATAATAAACAATAGCTCTGTTACAAAACCCAGCAAGCTCAACAGAATTTTAAGGAGTCACAGCCGTGCGTTTAACACGGAGGCTGTTCCAAATACAGTAGCTGGCAACAACATTAGCAGCAGCATTGCATGTATCCATTCTGGAGGAGGAGATCCAAGGATACATTGTTATGAAATCACTGACAATCATATCAATTTTCTCAGTAGGGGAATTGATTTTTACAGTATTTTATCACCATTTGAAAACAGACCTACTGTGAGCTCAGAGGTTGTTAATTTGTGGTTTATGCTTTTGTTGAAGCTACCAGCCCACATTATTTAAATGTTTTAAATATTTATGTTTAACAGCGGAATTATAGGTGAAAAACTTACCCATGATTCATGATTAGACTTATACTTAACATTTTTGGCTCTTACTTGACTCTTATGACTTATGTAGATTGATTTTTCAGCATGGTTTTATATTTATAAAAACATAGTAGTAATAAGGTTTGCTAGTGTAGTTTATACACTGCCGTTTAAAAGTTTAACCCCTTAACTGTCACCGTCCCGTATACGGGACGCTTGGTGCTCTTTTTTTCATTGTACTTTTTCTCTATAAAATTTTTTATTAATCATCATAAATTATATATCATTTGAAAGCTTAGAAGCCCAAGAATCATCCTATGAAAACTATTTTAAAATCGGACATTGCGTTACCATGGAAATGGTACTTTAAAATCTTTTGGCGGTCTCCTCCCCCTTAGCGGCGGTGTCAAATGTCATGCATTACGGTCTTTTATAATCAAAACTTTTAATAATCTTGACAAGATTATTAAAACATATCATTGGAAAGGTCTGGGTCTCAGGATTTCATATTTGGTTGTTATTTTATGATAGGAGAAAAATTGAATAGAAATTTGTAACAGAAAAATGCAGAAAAAACTGTAATATTGTGAAATATTATTGCAGTTTAAAATACTAGTTTTCAATGTACTTCAAGGTATAATTTATTCCTGTGATGCAAAACTGAATTTTCAGCATCATTACTCCAGTCTTCAGTGTCACATGATCTTTCAGAAATCATTCTGATATGCTGATTTATTATCAGTGTTGGAAACAGTTGTTTATCTGGAATCTGTGATTATTTTTTCAGGATTTTTTGATGAATAAAAACTTAAAGCAAACAGCATTTATTCAAAATATAAATCTTTTTAAACAATAAGTCTTTGCTATCACTTTGTATCAATTTAACACATCCTTGCTGAATAAAAGTGTTAATTACTTAAAAAAAGAAAGAAAAAAATTACTGACCCCAAAGTTTGGAACAGTACTGTATATTGTTACAAAAGATTACAATAAATAAATAAAAATAAATACTGTTTTATTTTAACTTTTTATTCATCAAATAATCCGTTTCCAGTTGTTTTCCAATAAATCAGCATATTAGAATGATTTTTGAATGATCATGTGACACTGAATACTGGAGTAATGATGTTGAAAATTCAGCTTTGCATCACAGAAATAAATTGTATTTTAAAGTATATTAAAACAGAAAACCATTATTTTAAATTCCAATAATATTTCACAATATTACTGTTTTTTTCTGTATTTTTGATCAAATAAATGCAGCCTTGATGTGCAGAAGACTTATTTAAGAAACATTACAGATCTTGAGCAGCGGTAATGTATGTAATTCATAGCATAACAAACCACTTAGAATGTAAACGTTTAGATTTTAAAAGTTTATCTCTGTGTCTAAATTCTAGATAACAGATTGTGGTCTTGATTCCAGGTCTCATCTGGACGCATCCGGAGATCTGCGTTTCTCCCTTGGTTCTCTTGCCGAGTCGCAATCGGACCATTATCGCTCCACCAAGGTGATTCGCAGGCCTAGGAGAGGACGCATGGGGCTACGTAGGGACGAACAGAAGGTAATATCTCATCACCTGTTGTTTTGTGAGCTTTGTGCTTAACCTCACTCCTTGTGTTTTTCTCTCATCTTCTTGCAGGCTAAGTCTCTGGGAGAGCATGAATGGCGCTCTCAGCAACTTGGCGTTCTGGGCGGCCACCCGTTCGAGAGTGACACGGAGATGTCGGATATCGATGACGACGACCGAGAGACCCTTTTCAGCTCGATGGATCTGCTTTCTCCTGGAGGACATTCAGATGCTCAGACTCTGGCAATGATGCTGCAAGAACAACTGGATGCCATCAATAAAGAGATCCGGTCAGTTTGTTCAGAATCATCTGTTTGCACTACAAAACAGTTTTTAATTAGAGATAGATACTACATTAAAATTATATGGTAAGAAACACCAATTTGCAATATCAAGCACCAAAACAAGCATTTTTGCACAGCTAAAAATAACTGGATCCGATGAGAACAGAAGCCAGACCCATAAAAATTTACTAATGGGTGCAGCCACTCTTACGGGAAAAATAAAGTTGACATTTCTTAGAAATGTCACCTCAAAGGTGATAATAAAACAGTAGGGAGCTTAAGATCGAACTTTGGTGCACACCTTCTTTAGCATTATTAGGTTTGACAGCTATTCATTTACACCAACAAAGATAGTATCTAAACCAGGCTAGCACCTGTCCAAAAACAGCAACACGATTTTCAAGACTGTCCAAAAGAAAGTTAATGACATATCAAATGCAGGTCTAGCAGAGAAATACAACCTTGGATGGATAATTGGATGTGATAATATTGATAATATAGTGTAGTTATGGGTCTTGAACCCTGACTTTGGGAGAAATCTGATACAGAGTGATTTTTTTATGATATAATGAACATCTGTTTGTTATTCTTCTTAGCATTAGATTAAGAATAGCTTTTCTTTAAAACACCAGTTAAAGGATTAGTTCACTTTCAGAACAAAAATTTACAGATAATGTACTCACCCCCTTGTCATCTAAGATGTTCATGTCTTTCTTTCTTCAGTCGTAAAGAAATTCTGTTTTTGGAGGAAAATATTTCAGGATTTCTCTCCATATAATGGACTTCTATGGTGCCCCAAGTTTGAACTTACAAAATGCAGTTTAAATCCAGCTTCAAAGGGCTCTAAACTACCCTAGCCGATGAAGAAGGGTCTTATCTAGTGAAACAATTGGTTATTTTTGTCAAATTGACAATTTATATACTTTTTAACCTCAAATGCTCGTCTTATCTCTGCGATGCGCATTGCAGAAAACTTCCATCTCGTTTTCTTCCCCAACTTCAAAATCGTCCTACATCGCTGCAGAAGTACCAACCTAGTGTTTACAAAGTGAACATACAAAGAAGATCAAACGCCCTTTACAAAAAAAGGTAAAACAGCATTGTAGGATGATTTTGAAGTTGGGGGAAGAAAACGAAATGGGAGTTTTTCGACATACCCTAACTGTATTGCCCCGGATCACACAGACTACGCATGCGCATCACAGAGATGAGACAAGACGAGAATTTGAGGTTAAAAAGTATATAAATTATCAATTTGTTTAAAACGATAGTTTCGCTAGATAAGACCCTTCTTCATCGGCTGGGACCATTTAGAGCCCTTTGAAGCTGGATTTAAACTGCATTTTGGAAGTTCAAACTTGGAGGCACCATAGAAGCCCATTAATAGAAGCCCATGGATAGAAATCCTGAAAGGTTTTCCTCAAAAACATAATTTCTTTATGACTGAAGAAAGCAAGACATGAACATCTTGGATGACAAGGGGGTGAGTACATTATCTGTAAATTTTTGTTCTGAAAGTGAATTTACTACACAAACATATCAGTTGTCTTCAAATGGCTTTTATTAAACTCCCAAAGCCATGTGGAGTACGTTTTATGATATATGTATGCACTTTATTGGACTTAAAACTCTCAGCACTATATTTACTGCCATTATAAAGCTTGGAAGAGCCAGGACATTTTTTATTATAACTCTGATTGTATTCATCTGAAAGAAGAAAGTCATATACACCTACGATGGCATTAGGGTGAGTAAATCATGAGGTAATTTTCATTTTGGGGTGAACTATGCCTTTAAGCCTTTTTTAAAATCTCATTTATGTCTATTTTTTTCTTCATTTTTACTGGCACTTAGAGATAAGTTCTTTCTGTCATTACACACTCATTCTCCTGTAAACATCTACGCCTGATCTTTGCTAAGTGTTTATTTGCCATTAGCAGGTCATTTTTTATCCAAAGTGACTTGTAGTACTCTGATTCCTGGGACAGGGACAAGTTCCTTGACTAGTATCCTAGTAGCTTTGTTTAGAAAGTACAGGAGGAGAAATTGAACTTGTGACCTTTGTGTCTTAGAAGCGTAAATTTTTCATTGAAGTTTTCCTCTATAACCTACATATAACCTTCTACTCCCTAGCTAATCCTCCCACTCAGTTTTTGATGTTTCAAGTGTCACATTTATTAGAATTTCTACATCTCTACAGAGACTCAGAATCAGGATTCTGCCACACACAAGTCCTAAAAAGAATAAAAACAAAAAAAGTTGCTGCCAAAAGATGAGTTGTACCTTCAGGCATATATTCAAATTTAAATATCAGCCAGAGCTCAGGGTTTCTCCTGTAGGTGGTTTCTGCAGTGCATAAGGTGGAGGTTGATTTGACACTTGAGATCATTGAGTGAGGTTTCTATGTGGGCATGGAATACTTTCACTCCATGGCTTCCGTGTGGACATTTCTGCTGTTTCTGATTTTCATATTTTCTGGGATTAATGTATATATACAATGTATCTCCTTAATATCACAACTGTCTGTTTAGCACTTGTACTTACACCTACAGTCAAAACCAAATTTATTCAAACACCTTCAACATTTCTCACATTATCACAGTTTATTCAATATATTGTGGAAAATAGTGATAAAATATGTCACACTGTGTCAGAACAAATTCATCTTGATAATGTCAGATAACTTCGATAGAAAGGTATGATTACAATTAACCAAAGATTCAGACAACTGTTAGTATGCCAATTTTTACACAACTATATACTTTATTGACCAATTACCAAGCATTGCTTAATTTTGTTCAGTCTGTGGTGTAAAAAGGTTAGCATTAGCAATTAAAGAAAAACACCTAAGCAAAACATGGTCAGGTTAATTTTACTGGTAGTGCACTGTGTGAAGAATTTTTGGGTATAATATGTCATGGTTTACTTTATTTTGCTATATTCACTTACATAAATAAACTACAGTGCCCTGCACCCACTAGTAAAAAAATAAAAAAAAATCATATCTGGTGTCTGAATAATTTTTGTTTGACTATAAGGCTGTTAAAAGCAAATGTATGACTTAAAATCAAGTAATAACTAATAAACCATCCCCAACCTTTGGATTTTATTGAGATCTAATTTGAATTGTATCCAATTCAGTGGAAATGTGTGATGAATATTTGAAGAGGCCAGAACAGACAGGGAGTCTTTCTTCAGCCATTTTTATGCAACTTTAGTTGGATTTTCGTTGGAGTTGTTTCAGGGGTCATTTTAAATTCACTAAGAGCCACTCGCTGTGGACAAGTTTGAATTTTTTAGACAGTTCTATGTCCTGTTATTTCCCACATTTATTTTGGTCACAAGCTCCCTTTATGTAAGTTTCATCAAGATACAAAAAAGTTGTGCAACCTCATATAGTATATAACGTACTGTACAGTACAGTATGTGTTCAACTTTATTTGATTACCTGTGTACAAATACTGCTCACTGTGCCATTAAACTGTTCATCTAATGTGTGCTGGGTTTTTTGATTACAACAAGAAGAAAAATGGTCCCCCTGCGTGCTGTTTATTTCTCTCTCCTCCAGTCATGGTCCGCTTCTGATAAAGCACCAGTTTTGGTCTTTAGTCTTTGTGCTTTGGGGCTAGAAGACATGAAACTGCTGAATGTCTTACAACTAACTGTAAACATGTTAAATGCTTGACAAATGGTCAGTGTTTAATTGTTTGCAGCCTGCTCGATGGTTGCTTTACAAGATATTCAATAATCCGAGGCCATGAAAAACATCCACTACAAGAGCTGTCAAATGTTACAGCAGTAAACTGCAGTTTCTGATCCTTGAGCATTGTTGGTCTTGTCCTCAAGCGTTCTTCGAACCAACCGCATCAGTCTTTTGCCAGTAAAGCACAAGATTTCATTATTTCGCTGTTTCTCTAAACTTATAATTGCTTTTTTGTTATTTTTCTAGTTTAAGGTAAATTGCAGAGACAAAATTAAATTTAAACGTTGCCAGTTTTTAACTTTTTTTTTTACTTAATCTCATTATATAGTAGCTTTAAAGCAAACCTGTCTAAAATCATGCCTAAAGCCCTAACCCCATCTCACAAAAGCAGTATGTAGATTCTCTGAGCCCCCTGAGAGCATCAGTCTCCACGGACTTAATGCATTTCCTGCTGGAGATTTTCCCCTCGTAACTCAATAATCGAGTCATCATGGCTGTGCCATTTTATCTCTTTATATATACACACCTGGTGGAGACTGGCATCTTAAAACCCACAGCGTAGCATATTACAGCTAAAAAACTGTTTAACAATCTTACTTCAACAAACCTGACACCTGCGCTTCAGGTCATGACAGATTTACAGAAACTGTGAACATTGGGATAGTTCACCCAAAAATGAAAATTCTGTCATTAATTACTCACCTTCATGTTGTTCCATACCCGTAAGACCTTTGTTCATCTTCAGAACACAGATTATGATTTTTCTGATAAAGTCCAAGAGCATTAGCAGCAAACCAGGCATGCGTTGTGGTACTGTTGTGAACATGTTAAAGAATGGGACTGGCAAGAAGAGAAGAAATTGTGGAATAAAGTTGTTATTTTTGTTTTCTATGCGCACAAAATGTATTCTTGTAGCTTCATAACATTAAGGTTGAACCACTGATGTCACATGGACTATTTTAATAATGTCCTTACTACATTTCTGGGCCTTGAACGTGTCAGTTGCATTGCTGTCTATGCAGGGTCAGAGAGCTCTTGGATTTCATCAAAAATATCCCAAATATCCCAAAAATTTGTGTTCCAAAGATGAACAAAGGTCTTATGGGTTTAGCACAACATGAGGGTGAGTAATTAATGACAGAATTTTAATTTTTGGGTGAACTGTCCCTTTAAATGTGCATTTAGTAAAGAAATAATAAATTGTGTCAAGGCAGCATCCAGAATTTGATACTCTCAAGAACAATAGTGTGGCTGCTTTTTATGTTCATTTTAGTGTAGTGCTTTCATTTGGTAATATCCATTGTAGTCAGGGCTAATTAGATGTTTTAGCTGCATTGTTGCCAGAATTATTTAGACATTTTCACCCAGCAAGCTCAGCATTTAAGTAATGTTGTAAATCAAAATGCTATTAGCTCTAATTTCTGACTCACTGTGGGATAAACTCTTTTCCCTTGTTTCTCTAGGCTCATCCAAGAAGAAAAGGAGTCGACAGAACTGAGGGCAGAGGAAATCGAGAACCGCGTGGCCAGCGTTAGCCTGGAGGGGCTGAACCTGGCGAGGGTGCACCATCCCGGAGCCTCCATCACTGCCTCGGCCACAGCATCCTCCCTTGCTTCATCCTCACCTCCCAGCGGACACTCCACCCCCAAACTCACCCCGCGCAGCCCTGCCCGCGACATGGAGCGCATGGGGGTCATGACACTGGTATACAAGAACTTCCATATCTCTGTCTAACAGGGGCCATATTCAGTGTTGCCAAGTCTGCGGTTTTGCCGTGGGTTGTTTTTCATGTCTGCGGGTTGAAACAACCCTAATAACATGTTTAGCTGGAATGCTAATTTTACCAGGGGAACCCTGCCAAAAAACGGTTATTTTACCACCCCCAACATGATTTTACTGGGGGTCCCCCTCAAAATGCAGTTGGGCTACTTTTGGACTAGTTTTAAATAGCAATTGGGCTGGTTTTGTTGTGAAAACATGGCAACCCTGGTCATATTGTTTAGCTCCAACCCAAATAAAACACACCTAAACCTGCTAAATCAAGGTTTTACTAGGATTTACTAGGCATGCTAGAAACTTTCAGGCAGGTGTTTTGAGGCAAGATGAAGCTACACTCTGCAGGACACTAGTCCTCCAGGACTAAGTTTGGAGACACCTCTCATAAATAGAGTAAAATGGTCATTTAAAAGTAAATATAATTTTTTATTTTGTTTTAATGTAAGGCACTTGCTACATAACATCTTTGGGGCTTTACAGAAGCCTTGTTTTTCATGCAAATGTAGTGCTGGTTAATTCATAAATGACACAGTATGATGTCTCTCAATCAAATGCTGTATTACAGCTTTCCTAGTCATTTCTCTGCAGTTTCTGCATCATGTTGGTTTGCTTTGAATGCCTCATGACTACCAAGTACGCATTACCTATTAACGTTTTTGTTTTTTTGTTCTGCAGCCCAGTGACTTGCGGAAACACAGGAGGAAGGTACTTTTAACATGTGGTCGCTTCACAAAAGAGCTCACTGTATTTGGCATAATTATTTTTATGGGCAGCTAGAGGACACCAGGGTTAGGCAAAAATCTGAATTTACAAGTTTTTTCCATTTCCAATTCTTGAGATGGAACTTTTTTGATTCGTGTCCAGCTTAACAGAGTGAATGGAATGAATTAAATATATCAAAATTCAATAAGGTTTATGGTTAAAAAAGACTATTTCTCTTGTCCCACTGGCAAATTTACCTAATTCTCTACTATTTTGCTCCTTAAGCACATGTATATTGTTTTAAAGATGTTTAGATGTTTGTACTGGTTAACATGGAACATGATCTTTATGTAATATCCGAATGATTTTTTGGCGTGAAAGAAAAATCGATCATTTTGAACCGTATAATGTATTTTTGGCAATGGGTGACATTTGTTACTTTTGATTATTATTCATCAATACTAATATTTATTATTAACATCAATTATTATTAGCTGAGGTTTGTGGAATACTATACTTGTTGTATGAAAAATTTGGTCCCACTTTATATTAGGTATAATGTACATTGTATTATTAAAAAATATTGTTTTCCACCCAAGAACTCATTCTCAAGATATTTAGAAAAAAAATATTGGAGCCCATTGACTTCCACTATATGTGCAAAAAAACACTCTGAGACGTATCTCAAAATATCTTTATCTTTAAATAATTTTATGTTTAACAGAAAAAAGAAAGTAATACAGTTTTGGATCAATGTGAGGCTATTTTCAGTGAACTGTCCGTTTAATTCAAATTCTGTCTGTCACAGATCGCAGCGGTGGACGAGGACGGTCGAGAGGACAAGGCCACCATCAAATGCGAGACCTCGCCACCTCCCACGCCTCGCCAAGTCCGCATGACCCACACGCTACCTGCTTCTTCGCACAATGACGCACGGTGAGACGGCAAAAAGACAGCAGCCAGACACACTCTGCATACAAACATAACCTGACTTTCCCACTGTTAATCTGTTTGTCTGTCTCCAGCCTGACGGCTGCATTAGAGACAGAGGCCAGTGCTCTGAGCAGTGTAGCCAGCAGTCAAGACTCCCTCCACAAACAGCCAAAGAAGAAGGGCATCAAGTCCTCCATCGGACGACTGTTTGGAAAGAAAGAGAAGGCCAGACTGGGGCAGCTGGGGAAAGAGATTATGGGACCAGGACAAAGTGAGAACAGAGAAATATGGACCACAAAATCAGTCATAAGGGTCAATTTTTTTAAATTGATATTTATACTTGAGCTCATTTATATAATAAATAAGCTTTTCATTAATGTATGATTTGTTAGGATAGGACAATATTTGCCAGAGATATAACTATTTGCAAATCTGAAGGTGTTAAAAAAATCTAAATACTGAGACAATTGGCTTTAAAGTGGTCCAAATGAAGTTCTTATTAAAACATATTACTAATCAAATTTAAGTTTTTATATATTTACTGTAAGAAATGTTTAAAATTGATTCATGGAACATGATATTTACTTGATATCTTAATGATTTTTGGCATAAAAGAAAAATCGATAATTTTGACCCATATAGTGCATTTTTGACTATTGCTACAAATATACATGCGCTACTTAAGACTGGTTTTGTGGGCTAGGGTCACATATGAGCTGTTACAAGGAAGATCTGAGTTAAGCTTTGTATATATCACAGAAAACGCAGCCCTGATTTAATCTGATTGAAAACACTGATCTAGAGTTAAATAAGTTTTAACATTATCAGATGATGTTTTAATGGATTTTCTCCATCAGTTGGGAATGTATCCGATCCTGAGCTTCTGGGTCAGGATATGGCGGTGGGAAAACTAGGAACACAGGCGGAGAAAGATCGCAGGCTTAAAAAGAAGTAAGTATTTTAGGAACTGCTCTCTGACTAATTCAAATTGTACACCCAACACAACCTTTTATGAAGATCATTGATTCCTGGGCCCAAATCTTACACATACAAATCTTAACAACTTTCTTCAGAAATGTTACTTTTTAAACACCTTTCTTTAAAAAAAAACAATATTTGAACATATGGATGCATTATAGTGCCTTAGGCCAAAAAACATATTCTACGCAAGTAAGAAAGCGCTTTTTGTACGGATCCTGACATATCTGACATCACCTGACAGAACAAACAACCAACAACAAAAGCATTTTTTGCGCTTCCTGAAGTGTCAACATAGAATGTATGTCCTTAATTGAAACAATCTCTTCATTATTAGCATTTCCATCATCTATATCTGTGAACATTTTTGCAAAAAAAAGTAGAAACTTGCATTCACATTTCTCTGTATTTGCGTAGAGTATGTTTCGGGCCTTATGTTAACTAATCTGAAAAAAAAAAGCATTTTCAGTATCAAAATACAGTAGTTTATATTTGTTTAAGATCATACCTGTTTGCGACATCCTATCTACTGTTTATGCCACGTTTTACAACTTAAATTTCGATTCATGTACAATAGCAATTTGTAGGATGTATGTTATGTTAACATGGAAATGTGCCTTTCATAGCAGGCTTGTGACTTTGTTGCATACTTGAATGTGTTTACAGCATGTCATGCGATGCTTGCCAAATATCACGTTTCTTTGCCTTAACGCTAATGGTTGAATGTGACCGTTTTATGTAATTTGACTCGTGCCGGTCTCATCCATCGTGGCGCCACGCGAAGGCGACTCTTCACCGTTTCCATTGCGCTGTCACACTTTCTGCATGCTGTATGATACAAAAAAAACTTTCAAATTTGTTCAATTGTGACCAATAAGTGGAAAAATACAACGATTCCCAACAGTAATGCACGTCTCTAAGCTGAGGTGTTTTTTCTAAAGTCTACATACAGTATGCTCAATAACAAGCATTTAATTTTGTCTCCCATCGCTTTCTCTATTTTTCTTTTCTCTCTCTCTATCTCCTTTTCTCCTCATCTGACTCTGTATCAGCGGGTAAGTTTAGTTTGTGTTGCCGAGACTTGCTGCATTTTCCACTGTCGACGCTCTGTCCGTGTCTGTCGTCATGCTCCTAAAGTGTGTGTCTATCTTCAGGGGGGTCCGACGCATTTCCTTTCTGTCCATCTAGAGACCCCCGCCTCTGCCTTTCTTTTTCATTTGACTGTAAATGTGATTCTCCCCCTCTGCAGTTCTATAGAGGATGCATCTCTGCCTGGAGAGAGAATGTGTGCCTTTATAACAACCTGTTCTCGATCTGCCATGCCGAGGCCTTTCTCCTCTCGTGTACGTGTGCGTGCGCGTGTCCGTGCGTGCGTGTGTGCATCGTGTGCCGTTTTCAATAACCAGGTCTCGTCTCTGGTTATGGACTGTCAACTCATTGACTTCTTTCCCTGCTCTCTTTTTCTTTTCATTTTGTTTTCTCTCATAACTGTTTCTCTCCCTCCCCAGCTACAGTATGTTCAGAAGAAGTCACTCATACGCATTACATCCAACCTGAACATATGCAGTCCAACACGTAAAGATGAGGAGAGATACATCATAAACACCACCACCACAAAGGCCTTATTGCCTTTACAGCACACAGACATGAAAGTTCACGGCCACAACGTGGTGTCGGTGCCAAATCTGGTTCAGTGCTGTTTTTCCACCAAAGTAAAGGTATTTTAGGGAAATTAGGTCCAATAAACCTGCCAGTTTGAACTGGGAAAAACTAGTCTTGCATAGACAGTCGGCGTAAAATAAAAGTTCACCCATTTATTTTCTAAATGGATGTTACAGTTCTTATTGTGAACGATTGATGTAAATACAGTACCAGTTAAAAGTTTTTGGACAGTAAGATTTTGTGTTTTCTGCTCATCTTTCATTTGATTCAAAGTACAGCAAAAGCAATATTCTGGTGAAATATTTTTACTATTTAAAATAACTGCTTTCTGTCTGAATATTTTCAAATGTGATTTATTCCATTGATCAAAGCAAATTTTCAAATTTTCAGCATCATTAAGCCAGTCTTCAGTGTCACATGATCCTTCAGAAATTATTCAGATTTTTGCTGATTTGCTGTTCAAGAAACATTTATTTTTATCAATATTTAAAACAGTTGAGTGCATTTTTTTCAGGATTCATTGATGAACAGAAAGATCCAAAAATCAGCATTTATCTGAAAGCAATTGTAGAAATGAATACTTTTATTAAGCAAGGATGCTTTAAATTGATTAAAGTGATGATAAAGACATTTATAATGTTAGAAAATAATTCTATTTCAGATGAATGCTGTTCTTCTGAACTTTCTATTCATCAAAGAAACCTGAAAAAATTCTACTCAGCTGTTTTTAACATCATAATGATAATGTTTTTTGAGCAGCAAATCAGAATATTAGAATAATTTCTGAAGGATCACGTGAGTAATGATGCTAAAAATTCAGCTTTAAAATCACAGGATTAAATTACATTTGAAAATATATTCAAATAGAAAATGTATTTTAAATAGTAAAAATATTTCAAAATGTTACTGTTTTTGTTGTATTTCGGATCAAATAAATGCAGGCTTGGTGAGCAGAAAAGACTTATTTTAAAAAACTAAAAAAAAAAAAAAAACATTACTGTTTAAAAACTTTTGACTGGTAAAAACAAACTACAAACTTGTAATCAAAATCTTCCCAGACCTCTATGCAGTAAAATTACAGACTTGTGACATATGCTGAATTCCTTAACCATTTATTCTGAGTAAACGGTCCCTTTCTTACAATTGACTGCAAGTTCATATTCAGATCCAGCCTACAACCAGTTTACTGAAGCAAGTCCTGTATTTTTTTTTTCTTTCTTTTTCATAATCTGTATCACTTGGATGCATGTGATGGAAGAAAAGATCTGTCATTAATTCAGATTTTAACTGTCAGGTCCATTTTAATAGCTTTTAGTAGCCGCTTATTCAGGCCAAGAGTCACCCTGATAACCCACGTTTTTTAAAGAGTCTTTTAGATAGGGGTAGACCAGGTACAGTTGAGACACCCCAATAACTTATATGCGCAACAAGTCTGATCTGTGATATTTGCTTTGCTCATGCATATTAGCATCCTCTTTGATCATGGGAAATTTGATAATATGCATATCCGAAGCAAATATCACAGATCAGACTTGTTGCGCTTAAGGTGTCTTAACTGTACCCCTGTACCAACTGTACCTGGTCTACCCTACTACAATAAAGATTTTTTTCCTTGTTCCGAAAATAAATTGTTGCAGTGTCACATTTTCCTTTGAAACTGCCCATTGTCGTTTACAAATCTTCAAGACACCCTACGTCAAGCACAGCGTGCCAAAATTGGGCTAAAATGGTGTTGTCTGAACCGTAACTTACCCCAACTCTCAAGTAGGAACCGGATCTGGCACCATCACCGGCACCAAAAAAAGATATCAGTGGTAACATAATCGGTTCTGAGATTGATTTGTGCAGACAGAACCATATCACTCACTACAGCATGTGTCAGTACTGTACCTAACACTTCAAGTGGCCTTACTGTACACCCCAAATATGTGGTTGGATTACAAAGCTCCTCTCTGAGGGAAGAACACCCAACTGTCTCTGCCTTAAAGTCAACCGCACCATCTGTGCATCATAAAATACTCACCTGTACTTGTTCTGTAGCCAAATGCCCTCAGAATTTTAACACAGTTCAACTAAAGGTAAAGCCTTAGCTCAAAATATTTGTCTTGAATTTGATAAATCCTTGAAAACGCGTGCTCTCTGACATTCAGACGTTAGCGGAAGAGATATATTGTCTTTACAAGTCTTTCAGTCCCTGTAAAGTCGGTAAACGACAGCCTTGAGAAGAGCTAGACATATTTCCCAGCGGAGATCTGCGCAAGAAAGCGTCTGTGTGAAAGTCTGATGAGAGTTTATGATAGCAGCCTTGTCTTAAAAAGCAAATATTTATCAAGACAAACACAAAATAGGGTTCTGTTTTCCCTCGATAAGTCACAGTATTCCAGTTTCCTAAAGCTCTGCGTTTTGTAGACTAGAATCAGAACACAGCAAGGAAATGTCACGATATGTTTATCTGAGAAACTGGAAGTTTCAGTTTGCTGGCATCTCGGCGTGACTGACCCTTAGTTTCTTTCCTTCTTTTAAACCCACTGTAAACTCATCTTTGATTCTTAACCAGAAACCCAGACTGCGTTTAAGAGATGAGACAGACCTTGAATTAAATTATGAAGTGATGTGAACTCAAACAGAGCATTATATTGGCTTGAATGTTGCTTATTTTTGGAGATTACATTAAAAGGTAGCATTCGTCACGCTACATGCTAATTACAGACTAGTAGTGCGTACGAAAGAACTTTTAAGAAAAAACTTGTGCTCTGATAAACAGATAGCAGCCATTAAAGGACAGGAAACCTGGCTGAGACAGATAAAGCATCTCACTTTCTCTCTCTACGTGGCCCTTTCCCTCTCTCTCTGTTCAGTTGATTATCTCTAAGCTGGTTCTGTCTTTCTCCTTATCTGTCTTCTTCTCTGTCTCGCTCTGTCTCTGTCACCTGCTCTCTAGACACGAGCTGCTGGAAGAAGCAAGAAGAAAAGGGTTACCTTTTGCTCAGTGGGACGGTCCTACTGTTGTCGCGTGGTTGGAGGTGGGTAGTAATGGGTAGTATTACAAGTATATAGTACGTTTTTTGGCAATGAAAAAATAATATATATATATATATATATATATAAGGGCCATTCTACAGAATTGGTGCAAACTGCAGTTACACAACCAAAAAACACATTTAAAAAGCATTTAAGTATTCAAATCTGAGATGTTTACTAAGATCCTTCACTTATCTTTTGAAACCCACAAAAATATTTAAATATCAGTAAGCCTAATATATGTAAAATCATCGTTTATTTGGTACTTTCAGTTGGGAGGTGACTATTGAAATAATAAAATAATGAAATAATATTAGCATTTTACTCAGTTGTACTCAATATATTTTTGATTTAAGTTTGAAAATAAAAAAATGTGTAAATTATGAAACTTAATGTAAAAAATGTCTTGCGTTGTCATGGCTGAGACTTATTTTAACTACATCCCTACATTTATGATCAGGAAATATTTGTGTGTCACTCTCTAATAGCTACAAGGTATGATTAGTTCCATGATTTTGAGGTAAATGTGTTCAAAAGTCAGTGTAACTTTAAGGGATGTCACTACCAAACACTTTTTTCCTTTGGGAGTTATTCCATAAAATGTATTTTTTTTTTTATGTGTACAACTGTTCAGAACTGTGCTAG
This sequence comes from Cirrhinus molitorella, assembly GCA_033026305.1. Classification (NCBI taxonomy): domain Eukaryota; kingdom Metazoa; phylum Chordata; class Actinopteri; order Cypriniformes; family Cyprinidae; genus Cirrhinus; species Cirrhinus molitorella. The sequence continues at coordinate 19,995,069 of CM065128.1, forward strand.
CTAACCATGTGCTTGTTAGCATCTTTGAGCTAGGCTCAAATGTATCTAAAATTGTCACTACTGTAACAGTCACTACTAAAACATGCTGTTTCGGTAGTGACAAAAGGGTATAATCATTTATTTTGGGGAAATTAAATTAAATGTGATCCTTGACCACAAAACCAGTCTTAAGTGTCAATTTTTCGTAATTGAGATTTATACATCACATGAAAGCTGAGTAAATAAGCTTTTCATGGATGTATGGTTTCTTAGGATAGGGCAATATTTGGCTGAGATACAACGATTGAAAATCTGCAATCTGAGGGCCAAAAAAAAATCGAAATGTTGAGAAAATTGCCTTTAAAGTTGTCTAAATGAAGTTCTTAGCAATGCATATTACTAATCAAAAATTAAGTTTTGATATATTTACAATAGGAAATTTGCAAAATAGCTTCATGGAACATGATCTTTACTTATTATCCTAATGATTTTTGGCATAAAAGTAAAATCGATAATTTTGACCCATACAATGTATTTTTGGCTATTGCTACAAATATACCCATGCAACATAAGACTGGTTTTGTCGTCCAGGGTCACACATATTAATACAGTTTTGCAAATTGTTAGTATTTCATGTTTTAGTAGTGTTTTAGTATTTGAGGTAAAATTGTGTAATGTGATGCGGTTGCTACCAAAACATTATTGTCACTACCAAAAATGTGCAGTCACCACCTAAACATGGGATGTTTTGTCAAACATAATATGTTACGATGGTGTTTGGTTCAGTGTATATTCAAACTAATGAATCCTTAAGTATGAAATCAGTATGATCAACTTTATGCCTTTTACAAAGAAAAAATGATTCAAAATACAACAATATATTCCATAAATCACACTTAAAATAAAGTTAAAATCGTAATTGAAGATGTTTCCAACTCTGACTTCGCACCAATTCTGTAGAATGGCCCATATATGCAAGGTGTATGTAAAAAGTGAGCAAGACACATAAAACATATCAAATATTAATTATGAATATATTAAGTAATGACATCCAATTATGTGCATTTTCTAGAAGGCAGATGTTGGTAATTAGATGCCTGCCACAGTAGAATTGACAGTTCATCCAAAAATGAAAATTCTGTCATTAATTACTCATCTTCATGTCGTTTCAAACCCGCAAGACCTTCGTTCATCTTGGGAACACAAATTAAGATATTTTCGAAGAAATCTGAGAGCTTTCTGACCCCGCATGTACAGCAAAGCAACTACCAAGAAACGCCCAGAAAGCATCATGGTATTCTTGTGAAAGCACATTGAGGACTGACACAAAAGAGAAGAAATTGCTGAATAAAGTAGTTATTTTTGTTTTCTGTGTGCACAAAAAGTATTCTCGTGGCTTCATAACTTTATGGTTAAACTACAGACATCACGTGGACTACTTTATTGATGTCCTTAATACATTTCTCGCCCTTTGAATGTGGTAGTTGCATTGCTGTCTATACAGGGTCCGAAAGCTCTTGGAGTTGATCTCAAATATCTTAATTTGTGTTTTGAAAACAAATGAAGGTCTTATGGTGAGTAATTAATGACAAATTTTATTTTTGGGTGAACTGTTCCTTTAAATCTAGCATTTGTCATCTGGTTAATGTTATTGTTTTAAATGCAGTGATTATTGCTCCAAAAAGATGGCCATTACAAATTTGTAAATGTCTTACAGTCCCCCCAGTGATAGTTGTTATTATGTTGTTATTACGCCCTTGTATTAGTAAAATATGGACGATGGGCATTAATGCACCATAATGAGGAAATGTGTGATTAAAGGCAGCTTGGGGTGGGATCCTGTGAATTATTTTTGCAGTTGTTCCATATAATGGCACATATTGTTTATTGTGCGGTTAAGCTAGCTCCGGGGCGCCTTAATGGCAGCTAAATAAAGACGAGAGCTTTATCGACTCTACAGCACAACAGTTGCATATTGCAAAACTGAAATCAGTGCATCTGAATGATGCAATTGAAGTGTTTAGTTGTAGTAACATGGCTGCAATGTTTTTTAAAACAGTAAGTGATGTGAGTTTGCCGAGATACAATGTTAACAGTTGTATTTTATGAAGTCATTTGAGTATTTCATGCGTCTGGTTTAGAAACCAGAATGTCAGCGAATGCCATGTAGAGAAGGAAATGTGTGATGTTGCCAGTATTCAGATTTGGCAACATCAGAATGGATCTGTTCATGTTTATAACTTGCAGACACGATTAGATATAAAGCAATGGCGCCATCTAGCGGTGAAGCTTGGAAGATACTGCACAGTAGTAGATGTTTTCTATACATACATTTTCTATATCCATTTGTAATCATGCTACAATGTGTTTGTTTAAAGCTGTGGCTGGGGATGCCAGCGTGGTACGTCGCAGCTTGTCGTGCCAACGTAAAAAGCGGCGCTATCATGTCGGCCTTATCGGACACCGAGATCCAGAGAGAGATCGGCATCAGCAACCCTCTGCATCGCCTCAAACTGCGCCTGGCCATCCAGGAGATGGTTTCGCTCACCAGCCCTTCGGCCCCCCCTACATCTAGAACCGTGAGTGCGCACACACACACACTCGGTTTACTTGCTTTCTTTTCAGTAATATACAATTATAAAGTACGAAAACAAAACCGCCCTTTGGTTTCATCATTCAGAGTCTTACATTGTTTGGCAAATACTGGGCCACACCGGTCAACTCTAAGTGTCAGTCACTATAGTCACTAAATCATTCGTCGTCATCAGCTATTTTCAACCCATCTACAGCTTTATTTTGTCCTGTTGCCGTGGTAATAGTGTTTGCATCGATCTGAGAAACTGGAAACTTGACAGCTGATCTGCCATGGTATCATGGTAGCACATCCCAGCGGTCAAACTGCAGCTTTATTTTTCTTTGTAAAATGTATTTTTATGTACTCCTTCTCAAAGCATCTCCTGATAAACTACTAACTACCTAAAGTGTGGTGCACACTGGACGATTTTTGTCCACACCTGGCCGTCTTAGATTTCATAATTGTATTGCAAAAGACTTTTTGTTCTTAGAGAAAACCGTTTCAAACATTTGAGCTCAACTCAAAGGGACCAAGACGGAAGAAAATCGCACAGTGTGTACGAGGCTTAAGGCATCAGCTCATTTTGCACGTTTAAAGCAGTTGTCACCTTCAGCAGCAGTTCTTGTTCAGTCAGTCTAAACAATGTTTTAGCTGCGTCCCAATTCACGTACTTGTGCGCTATTATATGGAAGCGCGTTTCCGCCACTGAATAAAAAAAAAAGGTTATTGTGACTTTTTATCTCACATTCAGAATTGCATGATATAAACTTGCAATTTTGATAAAGTCAGAATTGTGAGGTAAAAACACAATTCTGACTTCTTTTCTTAGAATTGTGATATAAACTTGTAATTGCAAGTTATAAAGTTAGAATTCAGTGATGTAAATGAATAATTGTGAGAAGTAAAGTCAGAATATAAAAATTCACTAAGACAAACTTGCAATTCTGTCTTTGCTCTCACAAATGCAAGTTTATATCTTTTTTTTTCTCAAATTTGTAAGGTATAAACTTGCAATTGTGAGTTTTAAAATCCGATTTTGAGAGGGAAAACAGACTATGTTCTCAGAATTGCGAGTTTATATCTTACAATTCTAACTTAATAACTTGCAATTGTGTGTTATAAAGTCAGAATTGTGAGATATAAACTTGCAATTCTGAGAAATTAAGTCGGAGTTCTTAGAAAAAAAAAAGTAACAACTGTGAGATATAAACTTGCAATTCCGAGAAATAAAGTCGCAATTCTGAGGAGGAAAAAAAGTCACAATTGCGAGATACAAACTGTCAATTCTAAGAAGTAAAGTGGCAGTTTTGATGAAAAACAGACACATTTGTGAGATATAAACTAACAATTCTGAGAAATAGTTACAGTTCTGAGAAAAAAAAGTAACAATTGTGAATCTAAACTTGAATTTCTGAGAAATAAAACCACATTTCTGAGAGAAAAAAAATTCAGTTGCGTGATGTAAACACTTTTCTGAGCAATAAGGTCGCAATTCAGATAAAAAGTCACAATTTTGCAAAATAAATTCACAATTGTGAAAAAAAGTCACATTTGGGACATAGGAAGTTGCCGAACATCAGTTTCTGACTTTATTTCTCAAAATTTTATATGAGTTTATATCTCACAATTCTGAGAAAAATAGAACTGCAAGTTTATATCATGCAATTCTGAGAAAAAAAAAGTCAGAATTGTGAGAGGAAAAAGTGGCAATTACCTTTTTTAATCTTTTAGTGGCGAAAACAGGCTTCTATACTATTCTGTGCCACTTTCTAGTACAAAAAGTGACCAGTCCATTCACACTGAAAATTCCAAAAAGAAAAAAGCACTTTAAATACCTGGAAGATGCACTTAATTAACTGAAAAAACAAAGCGTGTGGAATGTTAGATACTTTACGCACTCAACTGTCGCATTGGCAGTGTTAAATGACAAAATAACCATATAAATGTCACATATAATGCAGTTGAGTACATAGTGTACAGTGGGTCATTTGGGACGCAACTTTCGTCTCCCCTGACGTGCGTTCAGCGCGCTCGTGCTCTCCGTATGCGTGTTTGTCTCAGGCCTTTGACTCTGGAGCGGGTCTTGCTAATGATCTGACTGTGATGCTGTAACACTATTGGCTTACAGTGCTGCTGCTCTTCTTCTTTAACACTGCTTGCCCTCCCTGTCGGATTCATCTCTGGGGCCGCACACATAGCCGTCGGGTAACGTGTGGGTAACCCACGAGGAAATGGAGACCCTTGCCGCCCCCTCCAAAACGGTCAGTTACTTCATCCTCTATAACTCTAACAAAACTAGGGTTGTTTTTTTTTCACATAATCCTTTGCTTACTCTTACTGACCCCGTTTGCTAAGTTTTTGGTCTCACAGAATCAGGACGGAGCACGAAAGTTGACATGAAATCTAAATCGGCCTCATTTGCTTTTGTAGGACACGATCCTGATTTTTCCTTTATCAAAAGACATGACAAATAACGACAAAAAAAAGTTGGAATATATACTCTCGACTGTCCAAAAGCCTCCTTGAATATAGAATTACTTGTTGATTTATGGAAGTAAAATGAGTCATGAATGCGGTTTCATGTTGACTGTGAGTTCTGGTCCTTAACTGGGCAGAGGAAGATTTCATCAATTCGTCTGAATATATCTGAGCTTCAGTAATCAACTTATATGTGCTTCTGTTACGTCCAGTGTTAATAACCTTTAGACGGGTGAACCAGCAGCGATAGAGAGCCTAATTTCCCATTGAGCAGCTCTGGGAAAAGCAAGGCCCAACGGATGTAACATTCTCACGTTCAAATCAAACGTAATCAGTCAAAAGAGATTAAATGTAGCCCGGTTATTCTCCATTGAGCCTCATCACAGCCTCATACAATCATCACGGTTCACCCTCATCAGCATAACAGTCACTGGGAATGACTTATAAGAGCAAACTGCAAGACAGTCTTATGTACAGTGAAGATGAATGCATCCTCGTGTATGTGATGTAGTCTGTGTGATGTATCGTGTTTGCATGCAGACGATTAGACGAGTTTAAGCACTAGTTACTTACATTCTTATAGTTTCATGTAGACTTTTGATAACGTATAAACGGACGCATGTACAATTGGATGACCCAGTGCAATTTAGGAAGTGATATTATGAAACAATATATGCATGTGCTTTGAAAAGTTAACAGCTGTGCACAGCGCTACAATTTGCAAACGTAACACTGATGCACTTACTTTCTTGCGCTTCTACAGAAGTCAGAGTCAGAGGAAGGGAGCTGGTCACAGGTGAGATTGTGAAAGTCCACACAGAGCTACGCTGAAATGTATTTCTTAACAGAAAACACATTGACAAATGCAATTACAATGGATTTTAAAAAAGCGTAGCTACAACACACACTTAACCAACAAATTGAATTAGTTAACACGAGACTAGACTTAGCATGACTTACAGTACTAACCTTGTCACCTAGGTAATATTGTGGCAATTGTAATAGTAATTGAACATGAAATGAGCATCATTGTGTGACATTGATTTCTGATCAAAGACAAAAAGAGATGAAGTGATGAAAGTCAAAATATGAAATGTCTCTCATGTATATTTACGGAGTAATTCATTGTTTTGTAGAGGGGGTGTAAAATGACTTTAGAACGCCGGCAGCATCTTTATTTTCTTTTAACACAGAGATTAGTTAGTAAAATCTGTTGACTTTGCAATCTTTGTTTCATTATGTGCCAACGGTAACAGCTCAAAAAGGGCAAAAAGCACTTGTTGTGTTTGTTAGGATGGGACAATATTTAGTCGAGATGGCACTATTTGAAAATCTGGAATCTAATGGTGCCAAAAAAAAAAAAAAAAAAAGAAATATTGAGAAAATGGCCTTGACAGTTGTCCAAATGAAGTTCTTAGCAATGCACATTACTAATCAAACTGTTTTGATTTTCCGGTAGGAAATTAACCAAATATCTTCATGGAACATGATCTTGACTTAATAGTCAATGATTTTTGGCATAAAAGAAAAAGCTACAATTTTGAGCCATACAATGTGCTTTTGGCTATTGCTTCAAACTTATACCTGTGCTACTTTAGACTGCTTTTGTGGTCAAATATAATTGTTTTATTGTAATATTATGATAATTAGCGGCCAATGAATATGCAACATTTGTATACAATATATAGTTTTTACACAAAGCAGCTTCTCCAGTCAGAAGGACACAGTTGTTAAACGTAAAGCGTGGCACATATCATTTAGACGCTGGCGTACGGGGACATGAACCACGAGTGGATCGGGAACGAGTGGCTGCCCAGTCTAGGTCTACCTCAGTACCGCAGCTACTTCATGGAGTGTCTGGTGGACGCGCGCATGCTGGACCACCTGACCAAGAAGGACCTCCGAGTGCATTTAAAAATGGTGGACAGCTTTCACAGGCGAGTAGTCCATGGGTCTAAATTAGTGCTAACTTGACCACATTTAACTGCTTTGATGGTAATAGGAAAGTATCATTAAGATCATTAGTTATTGGCGCTTAATCAATTTTGCAACAGAACCAGTCTGCAGTACGGCATCATGTGCCTGAAGAAGCTGAACTACGACAGAAAGGAGCTGGAGAGACGCAGAGAGAACAGCCAGCACGAGATAAGAGGTAGGCAGAAGTCGCTCGCGACCGTGATAATCCAACCAGCGTAAACGCGTCAGGAGTTTTTGCACCTTTATTTCCGCAGACGTGCTGGCGTGGAGCAACGAGCGCGTGATCCGCTGGGTCCAGAGCATCGGTCTCCGCGACTACGCTAACATCCTGTTAGAGAGCGGCGTGCACGGGGCGCTCATCGCGCTCGACGACAACTTTGACTACAGCAGCCTGGCCCTGCTGCTGCAAATCCCAAATCAAAACACTCAGGTACCATCTATCTATCTATCTATCTATCTATCCACAGACACGCATACTCTTAAAAGTTGCAGTTCTAATGTGGAATTAATGAATACTCTTCCCCCGCAGGCTAGACAAATTCTAGAAAGAGAGTACAACAATCTGCTGGCGCTGGGAACAGAGAGACGATTAGATGAGGTGAAGCACTAGTTTCTTACATTTTGTATGGAACCAAACAGCGGACAACAACTCAGTTGCGTTAGCAAGCCGCATTGCCATTCAGCACCTGCTTAGGCACCGTCGTAAAGGAAAGAGATTTATTTATTTATTTATTGTCTTTTTTACGCCATGCCAGCACCAGGGCTATCTTCATGGCGATTACAAAAATGTACAATAATAACATTTACCAAAAAATTACAAAAGACATTTCAAATGAATACAAGATAAAAAAAAACTTCAAACACAATCCGGTAAGACATAAATTAATTATATGAAATAAATTATGTAAACATGTTTCTGAGTAAAACCGTTGTAAAGGAAAGAGAAGTTGAAAAATGTGTGATTTTGAAGGAATGTTTTTAGGTCAACAGCTCCCACACAAAAGGCGGCTGAACTGACAATTGATTTGAACAGAGATTAGTTTGTTACTTAGTTGGCAGGATCATTGTATTTCCAAAAAATATGTCATCATTCACCGACGCATCCGGGCGTTTGATCTAAATTTGAACCGCCCTCACGTTTTGCTCCAGGACAGCAATTGAGAGTGAAATTTTCAGGACTTTGCTGGACTGTAATATAAAGTGTACAAGGTTCCACGACTTGAGCAAAAGTGTAAAAGTAAATAGCAGTTAACAGGCACAATACTGGTGTAAACATGGATATCTACTGGTAAAATAGGCATGACACGAGTAAAGGTGTCATTTTTCAAAGCCTGTTTTCACAGTCCACGGTACAATGCGAAAACAGCGTTTTGAAAAAGCTCAGTTTTCCTTGACAAAAACGCCGTAAAGTTTTGAAGCAGCTAACCCAAAATGAAATGGGTGAAAAAAATGTTGAGGGCAAAACTGATTACAGTTAAAGAGAGAAAGAAAGAAATGTCTACTTTTTTGAAGTAACATCAACGAAAGAGCAAAGCTAAATGCAGGCATGTAGCGTTATGTCATTTATTTGAGCAACAAGACAGCGTAATGTAAAATAGCAGTTTGGTCTAAGTCTGTTTCCGGACCATCCGCAGTGCGACGAGAAAGACTTCCGAGGGCCGTCGTGGAGGAGGCAGTTTCCTCGGCGGGACATCCACGGGATCAGCATGATGCCCGGCTCAGCAGAGACCCTGCCCGCCGGCTTCCGCCTCACCGCCACCTCCGCACACTCACGCAGACTGCCGCCAGAGGGTGAGACGCGCACAGTACCGTTAAGAGCACATATCGACAGACACGAGGCAAAGAGCGCCACGGGTGCATAAATGCATGAATTTTAAAGCAGCATGAGACAGAGGCTAAGTTTGGGATGAAATAGGGACATTGCACTTCATGCTAACTTGAGTGTTTTTTGTTTGTTTTTTTATTAAACAGTATGAGAAATTATTTATGGGCTTTAGATAAAGGGATAGTTCAGCCAAAGAGTCTAAACGTGCCAAACATTTGTAGCACGCCGAACCACCATTGTTCAGCGTCACATGTTAGTAAAGAACATTGCAATATACAGATTTGCTCCCCCAAAAATGTAGAGTACAGGCATTGAATGATCCAACATAGGAAAAGGGCATATACTGTGCTCTGAAATACGTGTCTTGCACACGGAAGAGCAGGCGAACCATCCCATTAACGACAGCGGTGCGCAAATGCAGCAATTAACATACACATATTTGTCAGAAGCGAAAAATAGTACAAGTAGTACAGCAGGACAATATTCCAAACATAGGCATTTTGACACAGATTTCACCCTACAAGGGTCAGACACAAGTAACACATGCGTATCCACAGACACACTTGGGTTGACTGTGTTTGTTTTTTTTTTGTTTTTTTATGAACCTCTGCCGGGTAGTCCTGTACGAGGCGACGGACGACAGTCCCGACGACATGTATTTGGACCGGTTTCCAGGTCAGACACGACAGAGCCTCCAAATGTGTGGCATTCCCAACCCTGTCCCTACAGCGGACCCCCTTAAGCGGTCTCAGCGTGTCCTGTCCTTTCTTAACCATCACATACAACCCTGAGATGAATGTAAATTGAGATTAGGCCAAAGAATTGGCCTGGCTTCAGCATCTCCCCTGAACGGCCAAGCGAAACCCTTTGGCCAGGCGTCATGGTCCCCGTCCCAGAGCGATGACTAACCCTGAGCCTCAGAAGTCGTCTTGATCTGAAAGCAGGGCGAAAGAGGAGGGGGTCAGTTCTCAGCGAGGCCGGAACTCCCTTGAAAAAAGCCGGCACTTGCCCCATCTCCTTCCCTTACGCCATACGACGACCGACCTCCAGAAGGAAGGTAGTCACGACCGACGCCTCCAAATCGGGTCAGGGAGCTCCGTATGAGGGCAGACTGACGGCTCCTGGTCCTAACGCCTGGTACAGCTGCTGTAACGGGCACAGGACAAACTCCTCTTTCTGAGAGCAGTTCATGTGCTGTTCAGGCTCAACCAGGGAGCAGATGTGCCATCCAGGGGTAAAGCAGCTCTAGGTGAATGGAGAATTCACCCCCAAACAGTCTGTGTTTGGGAAGGCAGAGGCCAACTTATTTTTCAGAGCAGTGAGATGACCTGGCCCAGCACTCACCTTTATGCTTTCCCCCAGATGTTTGGGTCCTTACAGCGGCCCCACTATGGAGGATCCAGGCGCGGTTCCCGAAGACGATCGGGCCATTATCGGCAGCACCCTGACCGACAGCATGTTCTCACGAGCGAAGGGCATTATTTGGCATCCCCCAGCCTTCACGTTTGACCCCTCGAGCGTTCACGGCTCCCTGCGAGCCTAAGAATCTAATTTTGGAAGCTAGGACCCTGTCTACAAGACATATCTACGCCCCTTAAACGGTCAGGTCTGTCTGAGCAGCGCCCAGCATGGGAGGACAGTCTGCCCCCTGGTGATGTGTCCTACGTGCTAACCTTTGCACCCCTTCCACGCACAAAGTTTATTCGGCAGCGAACGGTTTTGTCGTGGCCGATCAGTCAATCAGCAGAAAGAACCCGGTCGTTAAGTTTCCGAGGGCAGATCGAATCCCTCATGCGGCGCTGACTCGGAATCTATCTATATGGCTCAGGCCTGTTGCTTAAACCCCTTGTTTTGTCAGACAAATTAGACATCCCTGCCTTGCATCTTCCATTTTGTGTGGTTAAACTGACCTAGTCCCCATTGTAAGCAGGTATGATTTAGTAATATAGTCCTCAGCCTAAGGGACGTGCAGGAGAGCGTCTCGCAAACACCCTGCCGAGAGGGACACAGAGTAATTGACGAGCTAGGCTAGGTAGAGGTTTGTTATACTGCTTCTCCAGTATAACAGGCGATTTGTGCATCTGTAGCATAGCACAATGTTTGTGGGATAAGGCCAAGTCCATGTTTTTTGTGTGATTTTTCCACAGATTTACTGTGTGGAAATGTAGACGGTAGTCGCTGAAAGTCAGAGACAGTTTGCAGATTTATTGAGGGATTTCAAGGACAGTTGCGTAATGCACAGCAGGCATAGATCCAGTTGGAGGATATCAAACATGTTGAGGTGATTTTCAAATAGGTATTATTTAGATGTAGAATTGTTGTGTTTTGCCCTTGAGATGTTTAATGCGAAGGGCTGGCACACGTAAGAGCAGCGTGATTGGAAAATTGTTTGAGCCACTTGTTTTGTGCAGATGTAAGTTGAGTTTGCTCTGTATCCACTAGGGGGCACTGGAGTTTTTGTTTGGAGGAAGGGCGTTCATGTTTTTGGGGGCAGTTGTTGTCAGTGGAGTTTGCGAACTGAAGCGTTTGTTTTGTTATTATTCTGACAGTTATTATTATTTATTCAGACAGTTCTGAAGTGTTTTGTGTCTTCCACATTGGTTTAGTCCTTTTTGAGTTTGGTTTCTTCCACTTCCCATTTGCCCATATTTGGTTCTGTTCCTCCCCTTGTAATTGTTAATCACCTTCACCTGTCTGTGTCTCATTTACTACCCTTCTTAAGTTGTATTCAGTTTTCGGCGTTTGGCGGTCTGTTCTCGTCAACGTGTATGTGTGTTTTTGCTAGCCCTTCCTGGATTAGCTGTTGTGGATTTATTAAAGAGTTGTTTTTGCATACTATCTTCATCTTGCGCTCCTTCATCCTCACGACCGTGACAGTTATACCCCTTTGATCGTTTTGGTATGCAACTCTTTTTTGTTTTGTTTAGGTTTTTTTTTTGCTGGAGCATGCTTGTTTTGTGAAGGGGGTTAGTGAACATGTGCAGTACTTGGAAATAAGTGTAAACAGCGATTGACTAAATTAGTGCTGTTTGATTCTGGGTTTTTTTTTTGGTTGTTTATTTGTAAATGTTCTTTTTGCGGTTGTCTGTTGGAAGAGGACTGGCTTCATAGTTTGTCACCTGTGTGTTGTGTGACTATGTATTAAGAAAGAGCAATATGTGAGCGATTTGAGTAATGGCATATGGGTAAAAGTATTTGACATCAGCATCTGTCCAAGCTTGTTAGCGGTTTCCTGGATTTGGCACTGTGGCCGCTTGCAACGGCTATGTTGCGAACGAGGTGTATGGTAGTTGTTAACATGTGTGTAACTTGAAGCAAGTCACGGAGGTCTGTCGCTTGCCAGTAGGGTCACGTGTGCAATTTGTGTAGTGTTTTTTGTAGTAGTTGAAGCGAGCGTTCTTAAGCCTTGTTAGGACGTAGCTGTCGGAAGCACACATTGGGCGCTTGTCAATATCCTGTCCTATGACCTGGAAACCGACGGAGCGTTTAGCCATCTCGTAAGACATGGCAATTCTCTAAATGCATCTTGAGGATGGAGGAGGCTTCCCGAGGAGTCTTGAGCGAGGATACGTGGGTGTGTCCTATGAGGAAGTGTTTTTGGGTGACAAGTGTGACGCATGTAGAAATTGCCCTCCCCCTATGTGACAGTTGAAAGAAAGCCTACATGTCATCTATTTCACCAGGACATGTTGCTGTAGTAATATTTATTAGGAATGCCTTATAGAATGAACATAGGGGCAGATCCCTTTAGCGCAGCTGATGATGCTTTGAAGTGACGCTTGAGCGCTTGGGAGTATTCCAGTGTTGATCCTTTGATTCCTGTGTCCTCAGTTCCTTTCCTTGCATTCTTCTGCATAACTTAGGGGGAGTTGGAGCTAAGATGTGAGGAAAGGAAATGAGGAGAAACGAGGTGTGTAGTACTGAGCTGAAACAGGTGTGCGCGTGAAAAGAAGGTAGCACAGAGTTGGCAAATGTGGCCAAGTAAGGGTGGAAAGCAAGCAATGTGTTTGATAAGGCCACGGCAGGAGCATGAATATACCTCCAAGGTGCAAAGCGGCAGCAGCTGTGGAAGCAGAGCAGCATGGCGTGGCCTGCAGTTTGCGTCTGCTGGTTTGAGTCGCGCAGTTCGAGTCGCACGTCTTTGCACTCGTCGGTCTTCGCACGAGGAGGATGAGCACCACGACTGCCGCTCCAGGGCTGCCGCTTCCGCTGCCGCTCCAGCACTACTGCCTGCTTTTATGGCTCCTTCTCCAGCATCCCCAGCTGACGGCGCTTCTTCGTCAACCAATCGCAGGCTGCGGCCACGGGCGTCACCCGCCTCGCAGCTTCTTCTCGTTGCCAATTCCAAACATCCACACCTACGCAAGCCTCTCCGCCTTCTTTCCAACCGCAACCAATCACCCATTACTGCATTTCCTCAACCCTACTATTCTCCACACATTCATCATCTCTTGGACACTCTTTTCTTCATGTTGCCCTTCCCCTGATGTTGCTGGAGCTCCCTGTATTCTATGTCTGGATATTAACCAAAAACTTCCTCACTGGTTCTGCCACTACTCTCGTCTTTGTTTTGGACGTTGTGCTGTACTCCTGTGTCTTGAGCACACAATAACAAACACACTAACAACAATGCTACAAACCCTGCATGCTAACTCAACTTATGTGCATGGGCCTGGCCTTTTTACATTCTCTTCTAGCATTGGACACCAGGGAACTCAAATACAATAAAAAGCTCCTTTCTACAAGGCATTGCTCTCCATTCATTCTACAGCTCTTTAACAGCCTTGTGTACGGTTGCATGTTTTTTGACACTTTGTGCCATTGTACACTGATACAGATAGAGAGAGAGACACCAACAGACATATAGACACAACCAGGGAGCCATGTCACACTGCAGTGCCCCACAAAAGCCTCCAAGGGGGCTGCAAGATGCCTTCGCATTCATTACAACAACAATACAAAAACAAACATTTCATCCAACGCACAATTGCTTCTTGGTGTACTCCACCCCTCCCGCCTCCTTGAGGCCACCTGAAATTACAAATAGACAAAGCGTCATTGTACATGGATGGTCAGGCAGACTAGTTATTCCAAAAACTCACTCACGTCTTTCTTTCCTTCCGTGCAGTTGGACCGTCGGCGGTACAGCGTCTGGACAGCTCCACTGTGAGGACCTACTCTTGCTGAGAGAACATCAACGCTATAAGCTGTGAGTCTCGAGTCTCTACGGAGACTCCAAAGTCACTTTCAGCCCACAATGTTTGCTCATCATCTGCTAAATAAATCTATACTTTCTAAAAACAATTCTTCATGGATATTGTTCACCGTAAATGACTCAAATGCACAAGCGTTTGCACTCTTTTTTTCCATTACACTCTTATAACACACAGCTACTTCTTCATCATCCATCTACAACACTACTCGCACTCAGCGGCAGCTCGTCAAAAAGAGGAGGACCGTTCCATATTAATAACATTCAAAATTTATTAACCATAACATGTTTCTGAAGTTAGAAAGTGCGGCTTTTCTATCGCAAATGTGCCAAATCTGCTGATGAAATTACAACCGCTAAGATAGAGAAGGGGAGGGGGAGGCCGGGGGAGAGCTGAGCTCTCGTGCCTCTGTTGGTTCAAAAAAATGAGCCAATCACCATTGACTCTTCACTTTCAGCACTACAGAGTGTTGACAAAAACAAATCTCAAAGGGGAGGCTAGCTTCCCTTTTGGTATATCGATCATCATAGACGCATCAATTACATGCTGTTTCTTTAAACATCTCCCGCTGCACTGCTAATGTACCAAGTATGCGTGATGAGTAGCGATACTGAATATTTGATTGCCAAAACACTTACCGAGCTGTCATTCAAACAGTAATGCATATACAAAAATACAGGGAAAACGCACCAAAGTTGGAAAAAGGCTACGGCAGTCACGGCTTCATTAAATGGCACAAGAATGTTTGCTTCAAGTGATAGGCCAGATAAGTCAAATTAGATTATCCTGCTGTATGTGTGTTTTCTCTTTACATTTTCTTACTAAAACCAACCAAAAAGCCGTGTTTAAGTGGTTAAGCAAATAAGAATGCTAATAATAAGAATCGGCAGAGATCCGTGTACCTCCTCTATTTTAAAACCTGCTAAAGCGTATCTACGCATCTGCTACAAAACATATACATTCACAATTTGAAACCTCATCTAAGGCTTACCCGTGCACTTACAAATTAACTACAGGATGACCAATCCGACGTCACATCAATTCTATGAAAACAAACCCTGGCGCTGATCGCTTTTACAATCAACAATCTATCCTACCCGTCAAACCGACGTGTCGAAATAGCTCAAATCTGGACGAGCGCTTTGCTTACGACAACTGACGCAACTACGACACGCCGTTCTCATCCACTTCCGTTGTTCTTCTCCTAAACGGGGCCGTTCAAACAATGCTGGCCCAACAAACCCTTCGTTCCCACCCTAACTACAACACAATCCCACTTCTACACATTTCTATATGTGGAACGGCTCATTCGCAGACGGCTAACCAATGACAAGCCATCACCGCAGATGGCCGTGACAACTGCGATCCCGCAAAAAATGGGTGTGCTCTGACCGATGACGGGACGTTTTTTTACCTCAGACCACATTTTACCTTCTCGTAGCGCAGCAAAGCAAACTAACCTACCGACAAAATGCTCAATTCCAAACGTTCGAGCCTGTTACACAAAACAGAGGCAATATTTGCACTTTCTCTTCAAAACAACGCTTCTCAAATTATACTAAACCAGGAGTGTCCAAATTTGGTCCTGGAAGGGCACGTTCCTGCACGGTTTAGCTCAAAATTGCCTCGGCACTCCTTCCTGGAACTTTCTAGTATACCTAGTAAGACTTGATTAGCTGGTTAAAGTGTGTTTATTTGCAGTTGGAGTTAAACTCCAACCCCAATAAAAGTGGCCCTTCAGGAGTACCGCTGGACACCCCTGTACTAAACCTTTTCGCTTATACGGCTTTACAGACAAACCACAACAGCCATAACGTGTTCTGATCTTTTCTTGTGTCTGATGTTTCTTTCAGAGTCGTACCTTAAAGTTGGCCTGAACAAACAATTCCGACAAGTCACACTGCCAAGAGAACAACAGAAGCCTGCGGAGGACGGGGCGAGGAGAAGGGGACAAAGGCGCGTCGACCCGCCCCGTCTCGCCGCTCCGCGCCTGACGAGCCGAGGCCGCGACCCGGGCGTTCGCCTCGGGGGCTTTCGCTCTTTCTGTCTTTTATGCCACGCGGCTCCTTCGGCTCGAGTACTGTGTATTTCTTCTACAGGGGATGTGTAGGTTCTACTGTAAATCACTATAAATAAAGCTGTTTTATATATAAATACATAAATAGAAATATATATATACATACACACACGTCTGTATAAAAAGATAACGCGTTCAGAGTTTGTGCGCATTGCGTCCCTTAATGTCACGTTTTCAAACCGTGCTGCTGTTACAATTTTTTGCTCTACGCTCCACTTTTCACATGCTGTTACTTTACATACTTTTCTTTACGTGCATTTTGAGGCCTGTTGCGCTTTGCCAAATGGAAGCCCCTCCCACAAAAGATAACTCGCACTCTTTGCCCGCTCGGTAGGTGCGACCTACCTAAAGAAATGCATCTCAACAGATTTTCAATTGCAGATTTGGGGGAAAAAAAAAGCATTCGCAGCCCTTTCCTTACAAAACATCCCATATGTACATTGGAAAACAAATATTGATATTCAACTAAAATAGTATCACCTGGATCATTTGTCCGTGATTCGTTTGTTAGTCAAATCGTGACAAGCAAATACAGCACGCAAAATCAAAATAGGGATGTGCCCGAATAACTATTTGGAAAGGACTGGAAAATGAACAACGCGTTCTGAGGAGCCAGTAAAGGGACTCTGTTAGACGCTTGCCCGTTACATTACAGTACGTTCAATTTCACTTATTGCATTAACAGAATAACACGTGACCGATTGGACAACTGTCAATGATCGGCAAATCCTGAGCACCGCTGACAAACATCTAATCTTGGAAAATGTGTGGTAGGTGCCGAGTACTGCCGCTCCGTAGTATACGCCGAGTATATGACAGCGCTTTGGTGGCACGCTCGCAAATAACAAATGTCTAACGTTACGAGATTAAAGTCATATTACTTTCACAATAAAGTCACAATTACGAGAATTAGCTAAATATTTCCACACGTTCAAATATATAGAATAAAGACAACATGCTTTGACACAAAGTCTTTTTTTTTTTTTTTGTAACAATAAAGTCAAAATTACAATCAATTTGTAACAATTATTTGATCACATTTATTTAAATGGCCCACACTGGAAAAACCAGCATATGCTGGTTAGGTACGTTTTGATGCTGGAAGGCTGCTTTTAGCTGGTTTATGCTGGTCCTTTGCAGCCAGCATCAAAACCCACCTTCAACAGGGTTCCTTGATGCCCGCAACCTATGTACAGTACAATTAACCAACAATATGATTGTAAGACAAAGCATTACAAATATTTTGTCACATTTATTTGCTTTTGGGATTCTGTACATCTCTTACTTTCTGAACTTGCGATTCGGATTTGGGCACATCCCTACATCAGAAAAACTACCGCTCTTAAAACACATAATGATTACAGAAAAACAATTCTTACCTCAATGACACTTTCAGGATACCTCCTTTTATTCATCAATGAGCAACCGTTTCTTTCATGATCGAGCGATCTGTTGGATTAAACAACACGTGCAGGAAAAACTCCAACATCGTTCGCCGATCGATTCTTCGCGGCAATGTCTGTCGAAGAACCTGAATCGTTTCAATATACGCTCACGCATACTCGCGCGCATCTTATTGTTTCGTTACAAAGAACGTAAAACTCTGTTTCCCGTCGTGAGTAGCACAAAACGTACCGCCAGAGCACGGCGTGTATTCGTCACGACGCGAACGGCTCGCCGAATGCAAAACGCGAGTCTCTCGCCGCGCGCGTTACCGTTTGCTCCGCGGCGGACCGGCTGGCCTTGTCTCGAAAACGTCCGACCGACCGCCTCTCGTTACAACCGATCGCTAAAGGACAGGCTGAGCTCGTAGTGAACGTAGACTTACTTGCTGTGACTTACTTTGGTGTAAAAATGTTTGCCGCTCTTGTTTCTGTTCGAAACGCGGGGGACGTCTGTTGTACGGCCCTCTGCCTCCCGTCTTTCGGTTATTTCACACACTTCGACGGTTTGTACGTCCCTGTTTTGCACGCGCAGAGAATCATTTTATTTTGTGTCCATTTTTTATTTATTACTGATTGTATTTTGGTCAAAACTATGTGGTGATCAAACAACTTTTCATTGTCAATAAAAAGTACAGTCAAAATAAGTTGGTCTTACAACTATCATTGTCATGTTTTTACAATAGGTCGCTTTTCAACAATTACACTGATACGCCTTAATTGACTCGTGGCTCATACTTTAGTTGATTCATAGTTTAGTGTGCTGCAAGGTGAATCTCACAAAAATGTCAACAGTCTGTCCAGGTTATATTTTACTATTCAAAAGGTGGAAACCTATATTTTATTTAAGACAATGGAGCCAAATTTTCAGGGAATTACATATAACTTCTTTTTATCTCTTCAGACGTCAAATGTAAATAGTATCCATAACATCTTTCCAAGTACAACACTGAAATACTGGCACAATTGTTGGTGCTTTGATAATTGGAGGGTACAAAACTAATTATGCTACAATACAATAGATAAACAGCTTTCATTTTAGTTTCTTTACACAGAATATATAGATTTTTTTTTACTATTATTGGACATGTTTTTGTAACATTCACCTGTTCAAACTTAACAGAATTCTTTTGGATCTAAACATGTTTACATTTAGTCCTGCATTTATTACATTTGGTCCCTTTATACAAAACATGGAAAAAGTGGAAATTAGCACAGTAATGCACATCAATTACATCACGTTACTAATTACAAATATTATGCCATAATGACAGGTACAATCTAATGTGAACTGAATCTCACATCTTGGAAAGGAAGGAATGTGACTGACTGACTGACTGACTGACTGACTGAGTGAGTGAGTGAGTGAGTGAGTGAGTGAGTGAGCAAGTGAGTGTGTGCACATCCACATCTGGTTGTCAATTATTTACCAGGTCCTTTCATAGTTTCTTAAGCACCTTCTCAATGTCCTTAAAGACCTCTGGATCTTCTATGGTGGGACTAATCTAGGAATTGCAAACATTCAAATTAGAAAGCTCCTTTTGGGCCGAGACTCAAAATTTGCAGCTCCAAATTATCATTAGGAAAACAAACTCAGAAAATACCTTATAAGGTTTGTGGTTCACCAGGTTAGCGAGAGACGACCTTGGAATTTTTCCTGAGCGGGTTTTGGGAAGAGCTTTCACAAAGACCACCATCTTAAAAGCTGCCACCGGCCCAATGGTGTCCCTAACCAATTTCACCATCTCGTTTGCCAGAGCATCCTTACTCTTTTGACAGTCTGCAAACAAAAAACATCAACATCAACAAATAAACATACAAAAAGGTGCGTTCTTTTTTTCTCTGTTAAAGCGCTGGGGATCTCTGACTTCATTTCATCCATCTAGTCCCATGTCCTGAGGAGACAGCTTTTCAGACTATTGCCTCATAAAATCTTAACTACCATGAACCATTACCCAACAAAGTTAAAGCATTACAACAAACTTTTCTCCTTACGTTTATGGTATTAAATTAATCCTAAATGTAGCCAAAATCTACATTTCCATTTCAACATATTTTATTAGAACATTTCACTTTCAATTTCAGTAATTTACCTTTTTGGGGGGTGCATTACTGAACTAAACTCAATGGGGGTGGGAAAGGTGGTTCAACAATGCTGAATATATTGGATCAAAAATACAGTACAAACTATTTATCATCATTTGGATCACTATTTGGATTTAAATAAGCAAGAGTATAGGATTCAATCATTATTGCAGTGATAAATGTGTTTATTTCATGTTGTATGTCAACAATTATTTTAACCCTAACAGATGCAGTGTATATCTTGTCTCAAACAACCATATCAGAAAACATACCCACGTCTATATTCCAGGATGACAATTCAACATTCATTGGAACCCAGTTGTGCAACAGTGCTTCATTGAGCGTGACCAATCATTTTCATGTCACCAGAGTCCCGAGCTGAACCCTATTAAACTACCCAGGCTCACTGGAAATACGTGCCTCTATGTACATTTCTGCAAAACTGAAAAAACGTACCTATATGTACAAATCGCTGCAATTTCCAGTTAAAATGAACACTAGAGGCAGCAAAACTCCCACAACTTTTATTCCTATTCACACAAAGTAGCATTTACACAGTATTTTGAGTAATAAAGCCTATTTTTAAACAAATACCCAACTCAACATTATGTTACGGCTTCAAAACACTTTTAACATCCTGTGCGATTTGAAAAATTATACTTCTGAAGGTAGTCGTCACATATGCGTACGTTTTCTAATTCAGTAGGTTTGCTCTGTAGCTCACGCGATACAGCCGTGCAAGTGTAAGACTGATGAAGAGCTCTGGTACGAACCCCGTGAAACTACGGTTCCACAAAACAGCTAAAATCCGCATAAGGAAGTTAAAATAGCATGGCTGCATCGACAAATAGGTTTTTATATCACTTTTGCATTTGCTAACACTATCAGGTAGGTTCAGAGTTTGGTTTAGTGTAGGGAATATTTCCAACATGACAAGCATTAACCTTTAGCAAAACTCCCCGGATATTTGAATTCTGAACAGCCGCAATACGTACCTCAAGCTGCGTAATAAAAACGCAGCAATACGTGCCTATACCACCATAATAAAAACGTGCTACGGTCACGTATTGAACATGAATTTTAGCGCCGCTCTCTGGACATTTCACTTTGAAACTGCTGCAAACTGTGCAGTAAGATACCAGAGGTGGTCCAAGTACACAAATCAAGGACTTGAGTAAAAGTACAGATACGTATAATAAAATATTACTCCAGTAAAAGTAAAAGTACTCCTTTTTCAATTTTACTTGAGTTAAAGTACAAAAGTACTCGATTTTATATGTACTTAAGTAAAAAAGTACAGATACTTATACTTCATTTAATTTTATGTTAGCACATTTTTTTTTAATAATCCTACGGCGACTACATTGATGAGAGTGATGTAGTAATGTTCACTGTGAAGCTTACACTGCCAGGTATCTGAGAGAAAACAGATTTGAACATCAAATTTTCACCAGTAAGAAAAAAAGTGTTTTAAAGCATGTTGTTTTGCAGAACGTCACAGTTATATGATACGAGAATGAGGCCTGAACATTTTAAGAATATATTTTTATAATAATAAAAACAGCCAAATGCCCCCAGAGGGCATCACTTCCTACTTTGATAATTACTGTAGTTTCCATGTACTGAACATTACATCCATTTATTTTCCCTCAGATGCAATCTATCTAGGTGGTTGAATAAAAATATTTGGACTTTATATCTAAAAAATACCTCAACTTAGCACCAGCAAGCTTGTTAGCTAGATAGTTAGCACTAGCTAACAATATTTACTTATTTTCAGTATGGTTATTATGAATAAACATATGTCTACTTATAGTTGATCCAAACGATAAATACTGATAATATAAACACACACGTCACCCAGGGCTAGGCTAAATGCGTAGCATTTTAAAAAACTGCTAAAGTTGCAGCAGCAGGAAAATACGAACATGCATGAGCTATTTTATTTAACGTTAATCTGTCTATTTTAATGTGACCGTGTGTCTGCATTTCAGTGGGCTTTACATCAGATTTAATTCGCAAACAAGTGACCGTTTTGACCCAAGTATGATTTTCATTTGCAATAATCCTAAAATTCGACATTAGTAACTTACTTTTCGCAGCGTCAGTCGCGCGCACGCTCTCCCGGTTCAGTTCACTGGAGACTCGCTCTAAACGGCTCATTTGAATCAGTGAGTTGTCGACTCGAGAAGAGCTGCAATCGGATCATTTCCGATTAGTGAATGAATCATTTGGTGCGATTTGCGAACCGATTTAACGTGTTCATTGAAAATAATCAGTTTGTTCATGAATCAGACACCGCTTCTGTATCTCGGAGCACGTGATATATTATAAGGATTAACGATATGTTTTATGAAATGTAGTGAAGTAAAAAGTACGATCTTATGCTTTGGAATGTAGTGAAGTAAAAGTAAAAGTTGCTCAAAATAAAACTACTCCAGTAAAGTACAGGTACTTGAAAAATGTATTTAAGTACAGAAACAAATTACAACTACTTCGTTACTATCCACCACTGTAAGATACACAATTACAGTGTTGCAGTAATGTATATAGAGGCATATATATATATATGTGACCCCGGACGACGAAACCAGTCTTAAGTGTAAATTTTTCAAAAATGAGGTTTATATATATTCTGAAAGTTGAATAAATAAGCTTTCAATAGATGTATGGTTTGTTGAGATCGGACAATATTTGGCTGAGATACAACTATTTGAAATCTGCAATCTGAGGATGCAAAAAAATAAAAATACTGAGAAAATTGCCTTTAAAGTTGTCCAAATGAAGTTCTTAGCAATGCATATTACGTATCAAAAATTAAGTTTTTATACATTTACAGTACGAAATTTACAAAATATCTTAATGGAACATGATCTTTACTTAATATCCTAATGATTTTTGGCAAAAAAAATTTTTTGATAATTTTGACCCATACCATGTATTTTTGGCTATTGCTAGAAATATTTCCCAGCGACTTAAGACTGGTTTTGTGGTCCAGGGTCACATATATATATATATATATATATATATGTATTTTCAAGAGCCTGGGTTGCTGTTGAAAGTCTTTAGGATGTGCTGGAGTCGACTTCACTCCTATTGTCCATACAAGATCTCAACCAAAATATTATGCAACTCTTCAAGGAAATAAATCAGTGTTTGACATTTTTGGTACAGGCAGTGTAAAGTCAACTTCATTACATCTTAAACACTTTCAATGGGGTTGAGCTCGGGATTCTGTGCTGGCCAATCTTTCACACTTTAAACCTGATGAATCTTGGCATCGCCATCCTGGAATATTCAAATGGGTACATTTTCTGACACGGTCGTATGATAATTAATACACTACACCCTGCATCAACTGTGTTTCAAAGAATTGTTGCCAAACATCCAACATGCCACAAAAATATTAATCACTGCAAAAGTATTTAACATCTTAAGTATTTGCTGATTTTCCCCTCTCCCATTCCTCACCATTTCTGAGCACACATAAAGCCAGTGGCACGTGTCCCTTCAGGGTGTCCTCCAGTCCCACCACGGCACAGTCCACCACAGAAGGGTGCAGCAAAACAGACTGAAGGACAAACACACAAACGTAAGATATGGTAATATTACATACAGCAAAACAGATGCTTGTGATTATTATTATTATTATTTGCGTCGCAAGTGAGACGCTAACTCTCCTCCCACCTCTTCGAGGGCACCGGTGGACAGCCTGTGACCCGCCACGTTGATGACGTCATCGGACCGAGACATGATGTACAAGAAGCCCTCCTCGTCCACAAAACCCGCATCCATGGTGTCATAGTAACCCTAGAACAGAGTGCAATAAAAACACTTCTCAAATAAATATCAGTGTCCTAGTTACAGTGTAATTATATTTGGCTTATGATTAGTTGCATGTAATTACGCATGATAAGTACATTCAACGTGCATAACAAGGACAGTTTAAAGACACATTTGAAGTGCCAGGATAAAAGCAGCTGATATGTAATATTTATCTTAACCACTAGATGGCGCCCACCACATAAAAGCACAAATCACAACTCTCCATGCAGCCCTAAAATAAGGCCATTTGCTCATATATCCACCTTATTTTTGCTAAGAGCAGCTGAGGCTATTTGTACATTTTATGGGTCTGGCTTCAGGTCTCATTCGCATCCAGCTATTTTTAGCTTTACAAAACAGTCCATTTTTCAGCTTTATATTGGAAACTGGTGTTTCTTATCATATTATTTTGATGTATTATCTCAATTAAGGTTTGTAGTGCAAACAGTTCCACCATTTACTGCACAGTAGTGTATTATTTCCCTACAGCGGCTAAT
Source organism: Cirrhinus molitorella (assembly GCA_033026305.1). Taxonomy (NCBI): domain Eukaryota; kingdom Metazoa; phylum Chordata; class Actinopteri; order Cypriniformes; family Cyprinidae; genus Cirrhinus; species Cirrhinus molitorella. Next base: position 20,019,042 of record CM065128.1, read on the forward strand.
GAACTGGAAGTTTGGCACATTCAAAGAAAAAGGCTTACCTAAATAAGACGGATCCAGATGTCAATCACATCTATTAAACTACACACATCCACATAGAAAGACTTTTTACCAAAACATTTTTCATGTCTTGCCATGAAAATCCACTACATTACATTTTTAATAATCAAAAGTTTGGAATAAGTCTTTTTATGGCTCTTAAGGCAAAAACAAAGTTAGAGTAAAACAGTAATACTGTGAAATATTTTTAGCATTGTTTTCTAGTTCAATACATTTCAGTGTCACGTCCTTCAGAAATCATTCTAAACGCATGCAGTAGAAAAAAAATAAATAAATAAAATGCTGAATATAATGCTTTTAAAAACGATTTTCTCAAACACTGTCAGTTATTTTTTCACACAATGCTAGCACAAAGTATGACTTCCTAATACTCGCTATATACAATAGCACACACTCCTTATGGACTACTTTTATGGTGGTTTGGCATCCTGAAAGCTTCAGTTCTTGTTCACTGTAAGGAACCGCACAAAAAATAGCACTATGATTCAAAAAATATATTCTATGATAAACACGTCCTTTAAACTTTGCTGTTTTATTACAATCGGCGTGTGGTTTGAACGCCGCCAGCAGCAGCTGAGATGTAATTATCAAAAGCACATGCTGAGCACCTTCCTATGAAGAGATTATGACTGTCCTGCCTGATTATTATCAAAAGGAATAGATATAGCGAGCCTAATCAAACGGCACGTAACGCCCACAGACCGTCTCGTGTCTAACTGGAAGACGCCAGAATTCAGAATCGCAAATCAGACTGCTGTGCAACTTTCATTAGTCTGGCTTGATATTATTAGTGATTAAGGCACATAGTATCAACTACATAATCATGAGCACAACTGTATATTGCGCTTTGTTTTCTGCCTATGACAACAATCAACATTTCATATTGTTAGATAGTAATTCTGAAAACAAAGGCATAAACGGCAAAACGCCAACAGACAAGATGGAGCAGGTTACTGGTAAAACAAGGTCTCAGCTTTAAAATGTTGGCTTTTTTTAAGAAATTCAAACAATAAATACTATTTTGTGACTCGTGACAGTTCACTGCATTGTCTTATTAGATCAATCGTCATGTGAACCGAACATCTTTTCTTATCTACTTAAAGCATAAAATAAACATTAATGAACATCGGAACGTAAATGGGGTGTGACGAGACACTTATCCCACGAGACGAGACACGAGACTGGGTTCACAAGACGAGATGAAATTTGACTACTTTTCTTTAAAGAAATCTTCAATTATGGAATAGTATTTTATTCAACAGAAAAACTAAAAATATAGGTGCATTTTGATATGAATTTGAACTTAATGAAATTAAACTTCTATTTTAATGAATTATATGCAGTAATAAACATGTAAACTAAAGCTGCATGATTCTGGATAAATTCACTTTTAATAAATTGGAGATCACAATTCTCTCATGATTCTGAAGAAAAAAAAGATTAGAAATCTAAACAAATCTTAAAGTAATTTGCGAGTGGTTCTGACACAATGTTTATTGCTTAAGGGGAGACACTGCAGGCAAAAACACAGTTTTTTTTTCATGCACCTCTCAAACTGAGATTTTTTCAGACTAGTGGAAAGAAAACACCTAAAAACACTGTTAAGTGTTTCTTTTATAGCACTTTATCTATTTGTGTCAATAGATTTCAATTACAATATGTATTTTTAAAGGACATTTTTTTACAAAAGTTTTTTTCCTCCTACACTGAGCCATAAATCTCCACTTCAGTAGCACTTACATACACCGAACTTTACATTTTTATTCCTGTCTATATCCTGAAGGTTTTTACAGAGGGATTTGTTCATATATAATTTGCTTGATTACTGTTTTTTGTCTAAGCATTTACTGAATTTTGGATTGACAAAATGAGATATCCCAAATCCCCTCTGTAAAAACATTTGATTCTAATATGGCAAAAAAACTAAACAAGAATTTTGAAACTGACTTCATCCAATGTTTAGATTTTTGTTCAAGAAATGTATGCAAATTAGTGCATATTTCATTAAATAATACCTAATTTACATATTTAAACCTAACATTTTAGCAAACTTGTAATACAAAAGTTTTTAGCAATTATCAATGTAATCAATAAACTGGGTAAGTAAGGTGGTAACTATTGTTTTTTTTTTTACCCTATTCACCTGCAGTGTCTCGCCTTAAGTCTTTTAAAAAATATATTTGATCAAAATTTAAAAGAAACAAAGTCAGTGTCTCAATTAATGTCTTTAATGCCTGTGTTGTTAATGTCTAATGTCTTTAACCTGTTTCACTGTTGAAATCTCCTGAATGAATGATTCAATGATAAATACATTTTTTTCAAACGTGCAGTTGTTGGCACCTCCTGACAGAAGAGGATAAGCATTACAATACATGCAAGTGTTAAGAAACTTTCGTTTTGATAATTACTGTAGACAATAAGTGTTTATACCCAAACTATAAACTTTTATCTCAGTACTGCTATTATTTAAATGTCTGTAACACAGAAATTATCATTATGTGGTTGCAAAGACAGTTTGTTTTGCTCATTCTGGATCAGCAGCAACATGAATCATAGCAATAGAATGATTTCTGTCAGATCATGTAACACTGAAAATTCAACTTCAAAAATTCAGCAAAAAACTACATTTGGAAAAAAACATGAAAACACAAAAGAGTTCTATCATGACAACTCTCTGAAGATTTTAGCAATGGATATGACAACGTTACTGCATTTGGTCTTATTGGATTGCTGCAGTTCTTGTTGTAAATGATTGCTGTTGCTGCTGCAAAGAAAGTACAGGAATTTGCTACTGCCAATACATACACGATAGGGTGCGGTGAGTATTTAAGACATACTGTTGCTGCACAAATGGCATATATAATAACCTGTAGCAGATCTATACAGGTGGAGCTGGGGAGGTGGAGGGTTTCAGACGAATTCTGAAAGCACGCCACCAAATGCTCTAGTGAAGTTAACCAGCCATTAAAATGGCTAGCAGCAAGCTGTGAATGCAACATGAACCAGCTTGTGCCAACTGCATTAACGAACCATCTCCCTGCACTATCTAGAATTTCATGACAGAACTTGGCATATCTATTAAATCATTGTAATATTCCACAAATTTACTTTTTTACTGTATTATTTCGTCAAATAAATGCAGCCTTGGTGAGTGTAAGACTTTTTTTTTTTTTCAAAAACATCACCAATCTTTCTTATTCAAACCTTTTGCCCAATAGTGCCTATAATGGTAAATCATATACATATGTGACCCTGGACCACAAAACCAGTCATAAGGGTCAATATTTTGAAACTGAGATTTATACTTCATCTAAAAGGTGAATAAATTGATGTATGGTTTGTTAGGACAGGACAATATTTAATCAAGATACATCTGTAAATCTGGAATATGAGAGTGGAAAAAACATCCAAATATTGAGAAAATTGCCTTTAAAGTTGTCCCAAAAAAGTTCTCAGCAATTCATATCACTAATCAAAAAAATAATTTTCTAAGGAAATTTACAAAATATCTTCATGGAACATGATCTTTACTTAAAATCCTAATGATTTTTGGCATAAAAGAAAAAAATATCATTTTGACCCATACAATGTATTTTTTGGCTATTGCTACAAATATACCAATGCTGCTTAGGACTACTTTTGTGGTCCACGGTCACATATCTTGTAGCTGAACTCTTACGGGGAACTTGGTGAAGTACAGCTCCTTATACAGCGTCTCGTTCTGCCAGAGACTGAGAGCCGCCCCAGGAGGCAGAGGAAGCCTGATGAGAGAAGAAAAAGAGACGCTTTTAGAGGGGGAAAAAAAATCAAGAAATAAAAAAATCAGGATGTGACCTTGCTCTTCTTTGAACCATCAAAGAATAGGATGTTTTCAAGCTTTCAGGGTCACAGAATGCTTTAAAGTATGAATAGAAATGACAATACTCAAAGGAACAAAAAAGAAGGAAAAACATTCGAAATGGAAACAGCAAGGATTGTCAAATGCAATATTAAAAAATGATTTACTATTCTGTCATTATTTACTGCCCCTCAAGTTGTTCCAAACCTGTATGAACTTACTTTCTTCTGCATGTTTTATGGTTTTCTCCATACAACAGAAGTCAACAGGTCATCAAATTGTTTGATCACCAAAGTACTTTTGCACTGAAGAAAGTAGTCCAAGTCATTTCTTGCTACATTAGTGTATATTAAAATCATTTTTTATTCGGTTGACAACCCTTTTTATATAACCCCCGATGGACGCAATAATCAACATACTCAAAAAATAAGCAGTAAGTGCAAGATAAACAGCCATTCGATATCCTGCCTGGACCTCCTCAAAGTGTTTATGCATAAAGCAGCATCTCGTTTTAGAAGTCACAATTTCCTTTTAATCCGAGCGTGTATCCGGCAGGCTCTTGATTAAAATCGAATCTATCGGAGAACAGAAATGACAACAAAACAAACATCTGCGAGATTACTTCCCTCGGCGGCGGGCGAGGACGCAGACGCGTTGTCGTCTTAGACGGGTATTGTACCTGAAGACGGGCTGAAAGACCACAGAAAATGCTCTTTTCTAAGCAGACGGTGTGAGACGAGACCCCATTAGTGATTCAGCTCAGACGCGGGCTTAATGTCCTTGTACAAAGACCGAGATTTTAAAGTCAGATGTGTGATGAAAAGATTCTCTTCTGCTTTGGCTTTGTGTCAATAAATCTTTCATTGTGTAGAGAAGATGATGAGCAGATTGAAGTGGGAAAGCAGAGAAAAGCAGAGTTATTTGTGAAGATCAAACAAAAAAGCTACGCTATCATCTTTAGGATACGGTGCGGGCCTGGACGGGTATTGTAGCAGACGCGCCTGAAAAATTATGGGCGTCTACATGAGACGGTTTAAAAGGAAAACAGGGCTGTCTATTCAATCACATAATTGTACAGATGATAATGATGATTATCATTATTATGTATTTCATAAATAGGTCAGAGCCACTTCTAAATACCAGTCCAAAATTCGGAACACACTTGACAAATGTTCCTCATGAAAGAGGAACGTAAAGACCTTTTGATCCAAAACTTTATACTTAAATATTTAAAAACTTAGTTAAAGAGAAACATTTAAATTGTACAGTAAACCAGTCATAAAAATATAAAGTATAACGCATAATATCAGTGAATTTGCCAAATTTTGGGATGAATAAATCAAAAGTAGGTCAGTATTTAAATATGAATCCTGCATGTTCTGCGTCTCTGTGTGAATAAATGGCGCAGACTTGCGTTTTAGTTTACTGCACACATACGGAAGTGTGCATGATGCTCACTGTGTTTTCAGCACATGAACACATAAACAATCTCTAGAACTACCTTGAAAGTCACTTCATGAACATTTTATAATTTCTTTTGCGAAAAACTATTGCCATAAAGGTCTTCACAGCAACCCGTCAAAATAAAAGTTTGGTTTAACTTGAAGAAATTGTGAATGTATTGATAGTACTAGTACTACTATGGAGTAGTTATTAAAACATTTTTAGGGAACATTTACCAGATAAATTACCAAAATGTATTTACCAGAAAAAATGTAAATACACAACACAGTATTGCTGAAAAATAAAAAAAGGAAATAAAATACTATGTTTTGTATTAAATTAATTAATTAGATGCTTTTGATTCATACAATGCAATGAAACCAATAAAAATAGTATTTAGAAAATGAATGGAAAACAGAGTATTTGATTTAAAAAAATATTTTTTTGTTAAGCTTTATAAACTGCTGTTAAATTTGTCAATCATTTCAATTAATTAGACATGCTTTTTGATTAATATATATATTTTTATTTTAATGTTAAAACAGAGTCTAGAACAATTACAGCAGGGGAAAAAAATGGAATCCAAAAAATTATTGGACAAAAAAATTTAATTACATTTGACCAAAAAAAAAAAGCTTTTTGACTTATATATATTAAAAATGTACTTTTTGCTAAACCTTACAAATCACTGTTAAACTGTGTAGATAATTTCACAGATAATTTTTGGATTTTAATATTAAAACAGACTCATGACAAAAATGACAATGAAAAAAAAAATGAATCCAGAAAATGAATAGAAAACACAGAATTGGACCAAAAAAAATAAATAAATAAACATTTCATAAGGCCTTAAAATGTTTTTGTTAAACTTTATAAATTGCTGTTAAATTAGGTATGTAATTTCAATTAATCAGACATGCTTTTTGATTAATATTTTTCCATTTAAATATTAAAACAGAGTCTAGAAAAATTACAGAAGAAAAAAAACAATACAGAAAATGAATGAAATCCACAAAATTTGATTAAAAAATAAAACTGAATTTGAAAAAAATAATAGTTTAATAGTTAATTAATAGTTTTTAATTTTAATATTAAAACAGAGAAACATTTAAATTGGGAAAAAACAGCCCAATTTTAAAGCCTAATGAAATGTTTTTTGTTAAACTATATAAATTGCTGTTAAATTGTGTATGTAATTTCAATTTATTAGACATGCTTAATATTTTTAATGTAACTATTAAAACTAAGTCTAGAGAAATTAAAATGGGAGAAAAAACTGAATCCACAAAAATAAAAACTGAATACATATAATTTGGAAAAATGATTTTTTAGTGTTCTTTTTTATTTCATTATTTATTCTTATTTAATAATTTATATGACTTTACCGTTACTTTCAAACGTGTCCAATATTTTACACAAATATGTACACATTTTTAAATTGCCACTAAAATATTGTCTCATAAAATATTTCAGCTTGGTCCACTCAATGGGAAAGTGTTATCCAAAGCACCTTTTCTTTGTGAAAAGGTATTTGAACTTTTGACTGGTAAAATATAAAGTGCCATTATGGGCTGCTTAACTTAATTGCTTTCACTTTTTAAAAAGACATTTTGAAATTGGTTCGGCACATTTGCTCCCTCTCTGACATTTTAAGAGGTGACATTTTATTATATTTGTCCTTTTATTAAAGTCAACATCAAACAGCATTCATCACAGCCTATTGAATGTGCCTGTGTAATGCATTTTTAAGTAAAAGGGGATGTTCCAAATATTTTTTTCAAAAAACGGCACTGTCCATCTGAAACTGATTAAATAGTGAAATGTGCTCTCTATATGAGAGTTTTTATTTGAAAAGTTTTCAAACTTGTTACAGTTTGATGCGATCATGAATTGTGCATTAGGAAAGAAAATGAGATCAATTTTCATTTTATGTTCACTTTTTCCTCAAATGGCTTTGAGCAATAACAGTCATGATCCAGTTATATCATCTCGATAGACTGAGATTTGTATCGCTTAGCTCAAAGAAAGTATGTCAGAGCAGTAGACAAAAACACTGAACTATTTATGCAGGACACGCGGGGTCAAACCTAGCCTGATCTACTGTCTCTATCAATAAAAATACAAAATCAACAGATTAAAATAACTCACTTTACCACAATATTTCCCAGAGTCCTTGGTTTCGCCTGTTGCATTTCATCATCAATCACTGTCACTACGAGACAAAGATGAAGGGAGTTTAAGTACTTCAGTCATTGAACTATCCAGCTAAATCTATCAATCATAAGGAACTATTACAGAATCCTTCGGTGAGAGTTTGTATTAAACAAATGACAAGTTGCACATGTGAGAGGAATCTCACCGTTGTATCCGGGTACGCCTTTACCGGCTGTACCAGCAGGGGGACTGAGTGAACAGCCCAGACCGACACAGGACGCAGTGATGGATGAGCCACTTTCTACAACAAAGAGACAGAGTAGAGATATGAGCTGCATAAGCAGGTCATTCAGAATGAGGCATTGATGTCACAAACATACGCTTATTAACATATGACCGCCTATATTTGCATATCAATGAGTAGAAAATACTTTAGCAGCTTTGTAGGGGTCTTGTTACTCATTTCACATGCAAAAAGCTTTACCAATCAGAAAAGATTAACCTATACACCTTATTTTTCCTGTAAGAGTGGGTGCTGCCATTTGTAAATGTTATAGGTCTGGCTTCTGTTCTCAAAAGCGTCCAGTTATTTTTTGCTGTACAAAACAGCTTGTTTTTCTGCTTGATATTGCAAATTGGTGTGTCTTGCCATATTATTTAAATATAAAGGAGGAGCAACAGTGTGAACAAAATCTCAGCTAGGTGGCATAAAAGTCGGCATCAAATCAAAGTTCTGTGTAATAAACTATTCAGTATAATCAAACTTCTAAATGTATCACAGTTACCTTATTGTGTACAATTCAGGGTTATTGTAAGTTAAAATTAAGTAACACCAAAAAATACTATACAAAAGTATTACAAACAGTTTTCTGTTTCAAATAAAGACAGAAAATCTAAATAATATATTTTTTTAAATTAATAAAACTGAATATCCAAGCATAGAAAAAATAGACTGTTGCTTTGGCAACTCACCAAAATAAGTAATAATTGACTAATAAATAAATATTATTTATTTTTATATAAAAAATAATAATAAAAAAAATACTAAACCTGAATTCAAATAAATAAACAGAAATATTACAATTGTCAAACAGAACACATGAAATCAAAAAGTGGACATTTAATAGAAAATAAATGAGAAAATTAACAAAAATATGTTAAAAAGCCAATTAACGCTAAAACGGTATATACAGTTGAGGTCAAACGTTTACATTCACTTGCTTCTTACCTAAAATGTCCTAAACCAGTGGTTCCCAACCTGGGGGCACGGCCCCCACTAGGGGTGGCTAAAGATTTACAGTGGTCACCAAGCTCACTCTAATTTGGGTTTAGAAATGGTTACAGTGGGAGCATAATACAGTTGACCATAATCATAATGAATTTACTGACAGTTAGTAGATAACTTGCTACTATATACCCACAACTGCTAAAAAAAAAGGTAAGTTTTTTTTTTTATGTCTAATAAATGTAAAATTGATAGCCCTCAATTATACTGTAATGTTGAATGGCTATGGTTAATGGTTAAATATTAGGAAAAAAAAAAATCACATCAGCTAGAATCAGTGATACTTGCTTTCAGTCATTAAAAAATACGGCATTAAACAAATATTAAAAATATACTTTCTTTATGTTCTTTCTACATTAATTTGAAGACTGAATGTGAAATTATTGCAATATAAAAGTATAATTAAACACTTTAACGTTAGGTGGGATTAATAATGATTAATAGCAATTAATTTCAGAAAAAGAAAAATTTAAATCAATTGACAGCAATTTTTTTTTAATCGTTGAAAAATGTGAATGTAAAAATAGGGGTCCCCTGGAAAAAAAGGTTGGGAACCACTGTCCTAAACAGTTAAACTGCCTGATGTTCTTTATAAAAATCCTTCAGGTCCCACAAATTCTTTGGTTTTTCAGCATTTTTGTGTATTTGTGCGCATCATGTTGCTTTTATGAACGTATGTCAAAGACTGACACAAAAGAGAAGAAATTGTGGAATAAAGTTGTTATTTTTATTTTTATTTTTTTTGCGCACAGAAAGTTGAACCACTGATGTCACATGGACTATTTTAATAATGTCCTTACTACCTTTCTGGGCCTTGAATGTGTCAGTTGCGTTGCTGTCTATGCAGGATCAGAAAGCTCTCAGATTTCATCAAAAATATCTTCGTTTGTGTTCCGAAGATGAGCAATGATCTTACGGGTTTGAAACGTCATAAACGGATGCTGTTTGTTGATTTCAGCTCGGCGTTCAATACTGTAATTCCCTCCAAGTTAATCACTAAACTTGGAGACCTGGGAATTAACACCTCACTGTGCAACTGGATTATGGACTTTCTGACCAACAGACCTCAGCATGTTAGGTCAGGCCTCATGTGCTCCACTACCATCACGCTTAACACTGGTGTACCCCAAGGCTGTGTGCTGAGCCCTTTCCTCTACTCCCTCTTCACCCACGACTGCAGAGCCTTGAGTGGATCTAACACCATCATCAAGTTTGCAGACGATACTACGGTGATCGGTCTCATCAGCAACAACGATGAGACCGCCTACAGGGAGGAGGTCCAGCACCTGGCCACATGGTGCACAGAAAATAACCTGCTCCTCAACACCACCAAAACGAAGGAGTTGATCGTAGACTTCAGGAAGGAGAGCGGAGGCACACACGATCCCATCCACATTAACGGGATGGCTGTTGAGCGTGTCTCCTGCTTCAAGTTCCTGGGGACCCACATCTCTGAAAACCTGTCCTGGTCCACCAACACCTCCAGCCTGGTCAAGAAGGCCCATCAGCGACTCTTCTTCTTGAGGACACTGAAGAAAAATCAGATGTCCTCAACCATCCTGGTGAACTTTTACCGCTGCACAATAGAGAGCATACTTACCAACTGTGTCACAGTCTGGTACGGAAACTGCTCTGTTGCGGAGCAAAAGTCACTGCAGCGGGTGGTGAAAACTGCTCAACGCATCACTAGGACTCCACTTCCAGCCATAAAAGACATTCAGAGGAAAAACTGCATGCGTCGAGCACGCAGTATCCTTAAAGACTCCTCTCACCCTGCCCACAGACTGTTTTCTCTGCTGCCCTCCGGCAGGCGCTTCAGGAGCCTCCGGACCAAAACCAGCAGACTGAGGAACAGCTTCTTTCCCAGAGCTGTCTCCTTATTGAACTCTGCCCCTCACTGAACTCTGCTCCTCACTGATTCCACTGCATCTCCTCCATATCTTTACTCCCCTCATCCTCCCCAACACCTCTTAATTAACCAGAACTGTTACACTTATTTGCACTATTCACCTATATTCGCACTACAGCATCACCCATATGCACTACAGGTCTGCTCCATTGCTCATTTGCACTACCTGGTTACACTTTCAATTAATGCTTAATTGCATTATTTATTGCACCTCAATGCACAATTTGTAAATTTCTGTTTATAGTAAATACTGTATATTATGTTTATAGTACATACTCCATTGTAAATTTCTGTTTATAGCAAATTGCCATCAGTATATATGTTCATAGTATATACCCATTTGTAAATCTTTACCATGCTTCATTATACACTTAATTTATTTATTTATTTAACTTATATCCTGCACTCTACTGCTTATTGCACTTCTGGTTAGACCTAAACTGCATTTCGTTGCATTGTACTTGTACATGTGTAATGACAATAAAGTTGAATCTAATCTAATCTAATCTAATAAAGGTTAGTAAATAATGACAGAATTTTCATTATTGGGTGAACTATCCCTTTAAGGTTTGTTCAACATATTTATAGCGTCTAGTTTACATAGTTTAACAACACAATCATTTCAAGGAAACTCTACCACTCTCCTTGAGTAATAAGGTTTGTTATTGCCACAACAATGCGAGAATGCATATTAAGTATGTACTGTACAACACTGCACTGCCAGAATGTGTGCTTGCATAAATTACATGTCTGGCTTATAAATAAACAACAACATCATCATCATCAACAAAAGTTAAAAATACTTCACAATCGGTAGACGACAGCGTGACACAGAGCAAAGCGTTCACAAATAGAACACAGACTTGTTCGTCATCCGTCTCGGAGCCAGATGCTACAGGAGAGCTGCGAACAGCAGGAAGAGAGAGCCAGCGAGTGATGAAGAGTGAGCGAGAGTAACTGGTAAAAAGAGAGAGAGAGCGAGCGAGATGGAGAGTGAGACAGAAAACTGTTGGCATCGCAGCGTGTGGCACAACAAGTCTGTCTGCCACTGCTGCCATATGTGAGTAATGCAGAAAGCTCAAACGTTTTTCACAGGTGACGCACAGCGTGTACACACGCGCGCACACAGAGTGGGAAAATATGTCTGAATATTTAGGGCATTTACTCATTCCTTTTGAAATCTGAAGAATGTGCAGGTTGCTCTTTTCTATGCAATTACAATGCATGGGAACTTAAGCTTTAAGTGTCTTTAAGTGTCTAAATATGCAAAATCACCTTAAAAGTTGAATTTATAAAAATGACCACGTTCAAAAGTTTACATACACTTGATTCTTAATACTGTGTTGTTACCTGAATGAGAACTTCACATACATACATGTGTGCATATGTGTTAAAAACTGCAAACACATACTGATTTAAACAACACGCAACAAAAGGCTGTGCTATGCTGTTAATACAGCCACTAAAGGTATATATACACTATTGTAGTATATATATATTAATATCTTAACTGCTACTTTCATGTTTTCATACATTTTCATTTAAGTTTAGAAATTTTATGCGCTGTTGTCAGTTTTTGGTTTGTTTGTTTCTAGTGCAGTTGAAATTATAAAAATGACCACATTCAAAAGTTTACATACACTTGATTCTTAATACTCTGTTGTTATGATCCAGCTGTGTTTTTAGTGATAGTTGCTCATGAGTCATTTGTTTGTCCTGAACAGTTAAACTGCCAGCTGTTCTTCAGAAAAATCCTTCAGGTCCCACAAATCCTTTGTTCAAGTTCTCTTGAACAACTATCACTAAACAAAAACACACAGCTTTGGATCATTCAGGTAACAACAGAGTATTAAGGATCAAGTGTATGTAAACTTTTGAACAGGGTCATTTTTATAAATTCAACTATTATTTTCTCTTGGGACTATATGTAAACATCTTTTATGTTAAATATCTTATTCAGACCAGTATTAAATAAAAAATAACATGCATTTTGTATGATCCCTCTTATTTTGGTAAAATAATTAACAATTTACTTTTGAATTCAACTGTAACTAATAAAAGCAAACCTATTAAAGAGTTCACTCAAAAATGAAAATTACCCCATGATTTATTTACCCTCAAGCCATCCTAGATCAAAGCTATATATAAAAAAGTTTTATAATGGCAGTGAATGGGTGTTGAGATTTTGAAGTCCAATAAAGTGTTCCACACAGCTCCAGCGGGTAAATAAAGGCCTTCTGAAGTGAATCAATGTGTTTGTGTCAGAAAAATATACACATTTAAAGTATAAGCCGTAATCTTTAGCTTCCACTAACTGATGTACACGAGTTCACGAGAGAGTGGCGTTCCACCATTTGATTCACTCTTTGTTTTACGATTTTTTCTTGCTTCATTTAATTCGCACAGGTTTGGAACAAAAAAAGGGTGAGTAAATATTGATAATTTGGGGGGTAGTGGTAAAATACATGTTTAATTGGAAGGGTCAGAGATGGGATGAAAAACTAGAACTGCATGTTTTGGATGCAGAAAACTTTAACACTAAATCAGTGAAGAGGAATGAGCAGGTGTACTTAACCCACTTAGTACAATTTCAGTGGAAACTGCTAAATAAATGAGAGGATTTTGACACAAATGGCTAATTAGCTCCTTCTAAAATTCATGTCCCACCCTCACCTGTTTCTGAAAGTTACTGCCAGCCACTTAACATCACAAAGTGGGCTTATAAAGTTTACCAGAGTCAAAAACCAACAGAGTGTGCCAGGTTTCACGCGCACACGACAGGCAGCTAAAATATGGGCGCCAATGCTCAGGGCCGTGTTAAGGTCGTTAGTACAGCCAGCAGTCGTTGCCACTTACTCCCAACTGGAAACATACCAGTTGCTCGGCAACAGCGGTGACATCAGCAGCCCGCATCACCGAACCCCCCACCTCTTCGCGGCAGGAGTTGCGTCTTAAAATAGCACACAGATTATTATCAGGTCTCAAAAGCGCCAGCCTTTCTTTCATTTTCTCTGTGTGCTGGATGAACATTGCAGTGGAGAATAATTAAATCACACATTTACATACATGTGTGCATGTGTGTTCAAAACTGCAAACACATACTGATTTAAACAACACGCTACAAATGGCTGTGCTATGCTGTTAATACAGCCACTAAAGGTATTATTCATATACACTATTGTAGTATGCATTAATATCTTGAGTTAACTGTTACTTTCATGTTTTCATACATTTAAGTTTAGCAATTTTATGTGCTGTTGTCAGTTTTTTGTTTGTTTGTGTGCTTGTTTGTTTGTTTCTAGTGAGATATTAGTGGTGTCAAAATTAGTGTGTTTTTTTTTTGTTTTTTTTTTCAGTTTAATGCATTAAAAATATTTAAAGCAAGGCGCAGAGGCGGGGCTAGGTTTGCCACCCCACTCACAACTGCTAAAGAACTGCATTTATTTAGATACGGAATGTCTTTACGAACGCATCAAATGGGAAACTTTTGCAGAAACGGAGCTTCAGTAAAATATCAGTAAACTGCGGTCAGATCAGATGTTGTCAGGCCATATGTCAGTAAAAACTAATCTTCCTTTCCTGCAGGGTTTCCAGGTTTTCACAAGAAAACCCCCCAATTGCTACCTAAAACGAGACCAAAACTAGCTCAATCGCGTTTTGAGGGGAGTCCCTTATTAAAAACAACATTCTGGGGTGTAAAATACACGTTTTTTGTGGGGTCCTCTGGTAAATTCGAATTCCAGGAGCTAAATGTGATGTTATTGGGGTTGCTTCCATACATATCTTATGAGTCACATTTAAAGCGGTGTCAGATCTGCATCAAGTTCAACAGCGGCAGCTCTTAAAGTAGCAGCCAAAATATTCTGATAACCAGCTGCTGTGATGTCTGTTAATCAAAGAACAACATTAAAAAGAGGAAACCAATAACTTCTGTAGTTTTAAGCTTTATCTTCAGTGTTTGATAACATTATTAAATTAGGTTATTTACTATTTATAGTCTATAAATTATGCTGAAGGGTACAGTAGCTGCTGTATATGACATTTTTTATAATGGGTTTATGTGAAGATTGTTTTAAGTTCACTTAAATAAGTCATAAAAAAAGATGGCATTAAACATATTTAAAATATACTTTATGTTGTTTCTACATTAATTTGAAGATTGAATGTGAAATTATTGCAATATAAAAGTATATTTAAAAACTAATGTTAGGTGGGATTAATTGTGATTCATTTCAGAAAAAAAAATTGTGCAATTAATTTTTTTTTTTTAATCGATTGACAGCACTTGTTTATATTGGTACTTCAGTTTTTTGTGAAGGAAACATTTTTTTTCCCTCTGTTTTTTGTTTGTTTGTGTTTAGTTTAGTTATATGAGTGCTACAGTTCGTTGCGAAGGAAACAATCAATATTTGTTTCATCCACTTTTTTGGTCATTTTTTGTTTTGTTTGTTTGTTTGTGTGTTTCTATTGAGCTTGTATTTTTATTTCAGGTTTAGTTTAGATATATTAGTACTTCAGTTTGTTTGCGAAGAAAACAATCGATATTTTTTCTTCAGATTTTTTTCATGTTTTTTGTGTGCTAACTCTAATGAGTTTTTATTTTTATTTCAGGGGCAGTTTACTTATATTAGTACTTAAGTTTGTTGTGAAGGAAATAATCTTTTTTTTTCCCTCTAGTTTTTTTATTTAATTTTAGGTTAATAATACTTAAATAATAAAACTGACTGTGATAAGTTACATTATAAAATCAAGGATATCATTTTGACTGAACAGTATACCAGTACCATAGTGGTTATTATTATTTAAGTGAGTATTTTTATTACTATTATTACTGTTATTTAAATTATCAAATTATCAGTATTAGTTAATATTAGATATTTAATAGTTAATCATAATTTTAACATTCTCTTTAAGTTGATCAGTAACACGGTAACACTAGCAATAAGGTTCATTAGTTAAACATTAGTTAATGTATTAACTAACATGAACTAACCATGAGCAATACATTTGTTACTGTATTTGCTAATCTTCATTAGTGTTAGTTAATGAAAATACAGCTGTTCATTGTTTATTCATGTTAGTTTACAGTGCATTAACTAAGGTTAACAAGATTTGAATAATGTATTAGTAAATGTTAAAATTAACATTAACAAAGATTAATAAATGCTGTATAAGTAGTTCATTATTAGTTCATGTTAACTAATGTAGTTACCTAATGTTCACTAATGAACCTTATTGTAAAGTGTTACCAGTAACATTTTTGTTTATTATTTTGAAAAATGCACAAAAATACCTTTTATATGAAATACTGAATACTACATTATGTATATAATAATGACAATCCATTTACTACCAGTTTTTGACCATAGACCTGAGAATGACATTTCCAAAAAAAAAAAAAAAAAAAAAATTATTTTGTCATAAATCGCTTTTAAAGTCACAAAAACAAGTTTATTAAAATATATATAAAAATAAATAACAGTTTTTAATAAGGTTAATTAGTTAACATTAGTTAACATAAACTTAAAATCTTACAATCTAAGTTTATGTTAAGTTCAACAATTACTAACGCATTATTAAAACCAGTTTTTAGCATTAGTTTTTAACATCAGTTAATGCACTGTGAACTAACATGAACTAACAATGAACGCATGTATTTTCATTAACAAAGATTAATAAATACTCTAAAAAATACATGAACTAATGGAACCTTATTGTAAAGTGTTACCAGTTGATCTTTAAAAACACTATTATTTTAATAACACTGTTAAACGTAATCCTTAACAAACCTCAAAATGAATATCCGCTGTTCATACTGCATATTATAATGCTGTGATGCCCGACCTCCGCAATCTAAAACGATTGAGTTTGTTTTTAGCTTTCCATTTTTTATTTATTTGGACAAAATCATTTCAAAAATGTGCATATGAAAATCACATTGGCCAGAATGTGACTGACTGCAATGGTTGCTTTATGGGTGCGCAATTTTCAAAATAGTTAGCTGCAGCACTATCCAATCATCACAAAGAATATACAGCATGCAAACATGTGAAAGAGAAAAATTGTCACAGCAGCTTGACTTCTGATATTGCGACGCACGCACAAGCCTGGGGAGGTTTGAGCGGGTAATGACATAGATAATGAAGGTTCAAATCACTTCCACTTTATTTCAGAAAAGCTATCACATCAGCGCAACCAAACTGCTGTTACACTACACCTCATCAGCTCTTCTAATCAAATCTCGCTCTGTGCCGCTGAACAATTCAAACACGCTGTGGCATTTGTGTGTTTGCACGCCGAGGCGGAGATGTGGCTGTTATTACAAGTCATCTAATAATGCGACTCGTCTTGATGGTGATGCATAAACATGCTTTTAATCATAAACTGAATGGAGACAGGGTGAAATTATAAATGGAGCACAGGACACGCGCGCGCGCACACATACACACACACACTGTGAGGACAGAATCATTCATCACATGAAGCGCTTTAGCCTCTCTGGCCCTGCACTCGCTCACATACGAATCCATCGTTTTTTCCGTTCACGCATCAATACGGATCTGACACTGCTTTTAAATTTGTGCCGTCAAATGACACAAAGAGTTTACTAGTACTGACTAGAAAGATGGATATGAGAGCAAGGGAGAAGGCGATTCAGTTCATTTTGTACAAATATTCTCAGGTCAAGCTCGGCACCTGTTTATTTCTTAGAGATATTTATGAGCTGAATATGTTTTGCAGGCAGTATAGAACGAAGGAGTAACCCAATTCATTATACATGTGATGGTTTATGCATCATGCAGGCAATGGGGTTATGAATATCAAAAGAAGTGTCCTGTATTGCAGACAATCCATTTCAGGCTTGCCGGAGAAATAAGGGCGAGTTTAAGGTCAGGAACTGAGCACTGCAGCATGCATGAAGAAAAATAACCAACAGGAAGTTGCACCTTTTTTATAATATTTGGTTTTAAGGTACAGTATTACATTATATGCCATTATGTTTTTCATTTATTATTATAATTTATTATTATAATCTATAATCTTTTTTTAAGATTGCAATCTTTTTGTTTGCAACAATAAAGTTCCAAAAAAAACAATATAATCAAATGAGATACTTCAACTTCATTTTCAACTTGCTTAATTTTTACATTCCAAAGCATTTTGAAATTATTATTTCAATGAGATGAACATACAATATTGTAGTTTGATAATGCTTTTATTTAATATTTATTATGTAATAATAATAAGAAAAAACAATTAGAAGTTTGTTTTGTTATTTATTTATGTTTGTTTATTATTTCAATGAGATAAATATGTTTTATATTTTAGTTTGATAATGTTTTTTATTCAACATTTTGCATCTCTTTTTGAAGACGTCACTTAGCAGATTACTGATTAACTGAAAAAGAGTTTATAAATAAAATAAAAAATATATATTACAAGTTAGTTGTTTATTATACAAAATGCACAAAAAATAAACAATACATTTAAAAAATTTATATGAAATATATATTTTCATATATTTATTTTATACATTTCATACATTCCAAAATGGTGTTATTCGCATGGTGGTCAAAAATAATTGTTTTGTTTGTTTATTACTGGATGGATGTATTATATTTTAGTTTGATAATGTTTTTATTTTATAATTTGTATTTTTATGGAGCTTTATGGTACTGAATTATATTTACAGCATAATTCTGATCCATTTATAACCTGTTAACCACTTTTTGACTATAGAACTTAGAATTTTCAAAAAAAATTATTTTGTCGTAAATCTCTATTTGAAATCACTTATTATTGCTGAACTGAAAAAAGTTTATAAAAAAGAAGTTTATGTTTATTATTATTATTATTATCGTGAAAAATGCACAACAACATAAAAACTACATTTTAACATCTTATATGAAATATTTTCACAAACATTCTAAAATGGTATTTTTCACATGGCAGTCAAAAATGACAATTTTTGTTTGTTTGTTTATTATTTCAATGAGATGAATGTACTATATTTTAGTTTGATAATGTTTTTTTATTTAGTATTTTATATTTTTAGGGAATTTTACGGTACTGAATTATATTTACAGAATAATTCTGAACCACTTTTTGACCATAGAGCTATGAATGAAATTTCCAAAAATTACAATTCTGAAAAAAGAACAAATCAGAATTATTATTATGAAAAATGAACAAAAAATATTTGTAATAAATTCAAAAAAATTAGATGAAATACAACATTTTTACATTCCATAATGTTTTTTGTTGGTTTTATAATTTTTTTCAACGAGATAAATGTACTATATTTTAGTTTGATAATGTTTGTTCTTAATCATTTGTATTTTTAGGGAATTTTATGGTACTAAATTATATTTAGTTATAGCAATAGTTATGATCTGAGAATGAAATTTCCAAAAAAATTCCTTAAACTGTTGGAATCTCTTTTTCTAAATCTCTTTTTAAAGAAATTATGTATATAATAATGATGATCCATTTACTACCACTTTTTGACCAAAGACCTGAGAACGAAATTTCCCAAAATTGTTATTTTGTCATAAATCTCTTTTTAAAAGAAGTCACAAAAACAAGTTTATTACAAACTATGGATTTCCCCAAACATGTTTTACTCTAAAATCAAAGGAATACGTCTAAGCAAGTTGTGTTCCAAATTTGAGGTTGATATCTTAAAAAAAAAAATTAGCTTTCAGTAAGATTTTGATTGGGCGCATTTCCAAATGTTTCAAACTGATGAAATTTACTTCCTATTCCACTCCATGATTTCCTTGATTTTTCAGCAAATAACTATATTGTAATGTACACCTTTTTGAAAACAAACTCTAATGGGGCGTTCACACCAGACACGAATTGCGCAAAAAAAAAAAATCACACTTTTCTGTTTTTGATAAGAAGTTTCTTATGAGAAGAAGCATTAGAAGTCAGCTGAGAGAAATCATACTGTGCTAACCAATAGTACAAATATCAGCTGATATCAGCAGAAGTTATAAAATAGCCGATACACAAGACCATCCTTCATCTTAGGCTTTGTTCAAACATATTTTGTCATAAAAGAAAGAAATCCATTTATTTGTACTCAAATATGCTGTTGTGACAATCAATTAAAACGGACTTTACCTGTAGAGTCCTCTCTTTTGACAAAGGCAGCTAACAGTGGATACAGAAAAACAATTCTTTGTGTTGTGCAACTGATATAGACAAATGTGTGAACAATTAGCCCTAAAGACTGAATGTGAAAAAAGAGATCTGAATCAGTGTGAACAATGCTTTAAAACACAAGACAAGTATTAAGAAGCAGGTGAAAGGAAAGAGTGTAATTTTAAGGCAATGACTCACCAGTTTGCCACCAGTGATCCAGAACTGGGACTCCAAAACTCCTCTTGGCCCATTCCAGAGTCTCTATATCACAGCGTTCTCCGGCTACAAACAAAATCCTCAGCCTGCCAAAGAAAAATAGTGTCTCTTAGAAAGTCTGTAAATTTCACAGCAGTCTCATGTGTCCTTAAAGACTTTGTAGCAAAGAAACGTGAAAAGCGAGAATGCAGGTGTGCATTAAATATTTATTGAACTCTTTCTTGTAGTAAAGAAACAAGAAGCACTGACAAGCGGTGATTGGATGAAGCGCGGCGGGGGTGTAAAGGTGAGGATTCACTGCTCCTGTCATCAAACTGCCCACAATCCTCAAACAAGAAATGGATTACAATGTAGCAGGTGACCACATCACATAAATCCTTTCATCTGCTCAAGCCTATAGTAAACTACACCTGTAATACCGCAGAGACGCTCACAAGAGAGCAAAGGACAGGCAAAACATCTTTCATCACTGAGGCATGTTTGAAATGCTAATAGTACTGGAGGAATAGTGACTCGATTGATTTGGTAGCTTGACAAGCGCAAGCTAAGCTGGAAAGTTGATTTATTTTTTTAGACTGTCTTTGCATTTGCATTAAAGGGATAGTTCACTTCAAAATGAAAAAAAAATTGTCATTAATTACTCACTGTCTTAACAACAACAACAACAACAACAACAAAAAAAACAGACAGCAATGCAACTGACATGTTCAAGGCCCAGAAAGGAACATGGGACATCATTAAATTAGTCCATGTGACATCAGTGATTCAATCATAATTTTATAAAGTTATGAGAATAGTTTTTGTGCGCAAAGAAAACAAAAATAACCACTTTAACTCAAGAATTTCTTCTCTTTCAGTCTTCGGCTGATTCAAATGTATTCAAAAATATCTAAATTTGAGTTGTGAAGATGGACAAAGGTCTCGCGGGTTTTGGAACAAAATGAGGGAAAGTAATTAATGACAGAATTTTTTTTTTTTTTTTTTTTTTTAACTATCGCTTTAAATTCAAAATGTTAAATGCATAATGTTATTAATAAAAACAAACAAACAAACAAAAAATAAAACAAAGTAAATTAAATAATCAAGAAAGGTCTCATAATGAAATATATTTCTTAAATGTCTATTGTAGGCCTAGATTATTACTAAAAAAATATTCAGAGAATTTAACATATTTAACATTTTTAGTCAATAACTAACTAGATTTTTTGCTAGGTTTTGATATGCAGTGTTTAATTCTAAATCAATAATAATACTAATAATGACTCGTTTACTAAAAAAAATCTGAAAATGTAACATTTAACATTTATTCAATAACTAACTATATTTTTTGCTAGAGGTTTTGATATGCAGTTTTTTATTCAAAATAAATGGTTATGTAATTTAGTTATTTAAAAAAACAATAAATAATAATAATAATAATAATAAGGCCCCCAAATACATTTTTGGATGCAAATATTGACCTTTAATAAATAAATAAATAAATAAACTGGATATGACAAATAGATAACGGCAAAGCATACACAGCATGGTATTTAACAGAAAAAATACTGGAAAGATGTAACATTATTATTTATATTACACAGGAAAGATTTTTTTTTTCTTAAACTTCACACATACAGTAGTATGGTTAATGAAAATTGATTTTATGAAATAATAACAATAATAATTACTAGTGGAAGATTTGTACTAGTGTACAATATTATGAACCCATTCTATTTCCTCTCTTTTATTTTATAATCTTATTTGTTGCACATTATTTACACATTTTCATTAACCAGTTAACAAATATTCATATTGTTTTAATAAAGTAAAACACTTAATTAATAGCATAATAATAGCATTTTCCGCATTTGGAAGCAAAATAGACCAACATTTCTGACACAGCTACCATTTTAAGTAAAATGCTTCATGGCTAATGTTTATTCAAATAATTCAGGGTTTTATAAACTGGTAATTCACAAGATGTACTGATATATTTTCATAATTTTTTTGGTTTCTGAGCTAAATTAATTTTACCTGCCACAGAAAATGTACGTTAACCCAATGAAAGGGATAGTTCATCCAAAAACGTAAATTCTGTCATTAATTACTTATCCTAACCTTGTTTTTCGAACCTGTAAGACCTTCGTTCATCTTCCGAACACAAAATAAGATGTTTTCAATAAAAACTGCAACAGCTTTCTGACTCTGTCACATGGACCATTTTAACAATGTCCTTACTACTATTCTGGGTCCAAAAGACCAGAGAAAAGAAGGCTCCCGGATGAACTGTCCCTTTAAGAGGTAGACGCATCTTTTCTCACTCCCCCCACATGATCCCCTCCATAACCGATTCTTTCTGAGTCAGTGTTTATGAGCAAGTAATGGTATAAAAGCTGACTTTCCTTCACTGTTCGACTCCAGGGTCAAACAATGCAGAAACTATTCAATTACACAGAGTCAAGGTCACATACGTGTGATCTGCATTACAATAAGCTGGAGGTCGTTCACACTCGACACACTAACACACACCTACCCTCCTCCCACATCTCTGTCGTGTTTAAAGGCACAATAAGAGCTCGTTTCTCTACTTTTAACATGCCTGACTTAGGTCACTTGACTCAAACAATGCCAATTCATTAAATATTGGCTTTCTTGCAAGCAGTAAGCAGGATTTTTCCTATCATTTCATAAATGTTATGCATCCAACACACCCAACAACAACCATTCAGGTGTGCGAGGGGCACTACAATTTCTATAGAGTCACTTTCATGCAACAGAAATGCTGCCGGTGAGAGAGCACAACGCAAACCTGCTATCACAGTTATGAAAGGAGCCTTAATTGGATCATTAATGACAAAAAAAAAGTCACAAATGTGACCGTAGACCACAAAACCATTTTTTAGCATGGGTATATTCGTAGCAAAAGCCAAAAATACATTGTAGGGGTCAAAATTATAAATTTTTCTTTTCTGCCAAAAACCATTAGGATATTAAGTAAAAATCATGTTCCATGAAGATATTTTGTAAATTTCATAACGTAAATATTTCAAAACTTTACAGATGAGTTTTACCGTTACCGTTTTTGAATCCATTCAGCCCATCTCTGGGTCTGCCGGTAGCACTTTTAGCATAGCTTAGAATAAATCATTGTTTCTCATTAGATCATTAGCATCTCGTTCAAAAATGACCAAATATTTTTGATATTTTTCCTATTTAAACCCTGACTCTTCTGTAGTTACATCGTGTACTAAGACTGACAGAAACTGAAATATTCTGATTTATGCTAAGCTATGCTAAAAGTGCTACCAGCAGACCCGGAGATCGGCTGAATGGATTCAAAAATGGTAAAACTCAACTGTTTAACTCAACGGGAGTTGGAAAATTAGCCTATTTTCAAAAAAAAGTGGAGTGTTCCTTTAAAGGCGATTTTGCACCATCAGATTCCAGATTTTCATATAGTTGTATCTCGGCCAAATATTGTCCTATCCTAACAAACCATATGAAAAGCCCATTTCAGCTATTTAGATGATGCATAAATCTTATTTTAAATCTTTAATTTAAAAAAAAAAAGACTCTTATGACTGGTTTTGTGGTTCAGAGTCAGACTGCAGTTCCTGTAAGGACAGAAAACTCATGACAACATTAAAAAAGACAATCTTTCACTATATTGTGTGAAAGTGTGTACTTGGATAAAAAAAAGTTGCGCTACAAATTTCACTTCTGCAATTAAAGGCATCTGTTTGCATCAGCGTTTACAACTCTGTGGATGTATTCAGGAATCCAGGTGTGCATATCTAACGCAGCGACCTTCTGCAGGTGTGCTTTAACATGAGCCTTATGATCTTGGCGAGAGAGCAGATCCTGATCTCACAGCGTCGCTGCTGAATTTCTGAGCCGGAAAATTCTATTGAGTGGAGTCGTGCCCGCCCTCTGGCATGCATTTAAACCCGCGCAGAGAGCCGCAGGCTACGGCGCTGTCGTGCAAGACACGCTCCTAGACTGTGTGCTTTTGTGTGAAAGTCACGCATTTGGGTCAGGCTAAATTGCCCTTTCTTCCGTTTTATATTTGCAAATGTATTTGGATGTTTAAGTAACAAAAAAAAGAGTTGAAAAATGGGTTATATATTCATTAAGAGTCATTTTAAAGATGCATAACATAATAATAGCTGAGCAAAATAAAGCCAGTTGAGAAGGAAATAATGGCTTTGTGTTTATTTTTTGTTGGAAAAATGCCTCATAATTGCTACTACGATTTGCATGAGCCAAGTGCGAAAAAAACAAGTGATATTTATGCAGCATAAATATTCACGAGGTGTCAAAAATTTTAAATGAGCACCATCTAGTAAATGACAAACCCTATTATGCTATTACCGGACTGTAATGGTTATAGTATTTTCTGATCTAGCTGGGTAGTTTTGTGGAAATATATATAATATACATTGATGGCTGTATCACAATTTAAATGTTTGCTATATGAAAGCATAATGACGCAATATATTTGAACTGTGGTGTATAAAAACAGTTTTTACTTAAGTTCTTTAAAGGGGAACCCTGAGTGTTAAAACTTGTATAGCTTAATATTACGTAAATGATGTCTTTTAATAAAATGTGTAGTAGAAAATCCATGAAAGATTTACGTTGTTTAAAAAATCCACATTGGACTATGGGGCGCCACTATTTCAATGACATGAAATGGTTGCACTCGGTAAAAAAAGGCGCTGAATGTTGCTATTTTTACCGCAACTCAACTTGGAAAATAAAACACTTATACAATGATCACAGTTAGTGCAATAGCTTATAGGTGGTGATGGATATAATCACAGGCTTAAAACAAATGCCGTACCATTGATTCTAAAGGCCCCCGATAATGAGTGAAATCGGCACTAAGAGACTATCAGTGTCTGCAACATCATGTCAGCATGTTTACATCCTGTCAGAATGGCATCTAGCGTTTTTTTGTCTACGCCATTTGTAAGCTCTTTCAGTAGCTGTGGTCTACTAAAAGCCTCAAAGGCATCAAGGCTAAAGTGGAGAGAACAAAAACGCTGGTCTTTAGGAAGTTTTATTCATCCACAGGCATCGTCCCATTCTTTTCTCCTCTTCTTATCGCTAGGAAAGCAATGAAGACTTACATCGCTTCTCTTCTTGCCCTTCGACTGAAAATTACAACCAAAATGTGGCATCGTATCAGTATTTTATTTTTCGACAAGTAGCGCCAGTATCTACCATTTCACATCTTTGAAATAATGCAGCCCCATAGTCTAAAATATGTATGAAACAACGGAATTTTATGAATAACGTAAATTTTTCATGGGTTTTCTACTCTGAACAGCTTTTTTTGCACAATGACACTTGACTAACATTGTAAGTTCATCTCAGGGATAAAGGGTGAAGGTTTAGTGTTCTTCCACCACACATGAATGTGGTTCTTTTTTCTCCGGGTGCAAGTTTTCATAACCATCTATTAACTGGACATTTATGTAAATGATTAATGGCCATATGTCTGAGCCTTTAAGTGTGCACTGAATAGTTATTACTAGCAGAGTGTTATTTGAGTGCAGGGAACAAATAGAATTGCTGCTCTATAACACAGATGTGCTTTAGCTTAAATCAAAGCCATAACCAATGTATAGAAGCTTTATACTGCTTTATTGAAACACATCTGTTACTATCACCATGGTAACTGCACTTTTTTTCCTCCCAATGCACTGCCACACAAACAGCAACATGGTGTTTGTAGAAACAAGATCCACAGCAGAATCAACACTGTAATGGCATTTTTATTAAACTAGGGCTGTTGTCTACGCCTGAAGACATTTAAAGATTCTCATAGCAGTAATATCTGTTAACAATACTTACATTTACAAAAAATATTCACAGAATGCGTATGCTATATTTCGTTCTAGAAAGTAATCATTTGAGGGGCAAAACAAAGAAGTGGAAACTGACGTAATATAAAATGAAAATAGGGTTTTTTATAGCTATAATATTTTCTGACTACAGTGTTGCTCCCTAAACTGCAACTACACAGGGAAATTGCTTAACAAAAAAGAAATGGCTTTACCAAGCTCTAAACTGTTCTTGTGAAAGACAACAAAAGGCAAGATTATGAAAGCTAAAACTGAGGCTGTGCACTCTGCTTTCCATATTGAACACTGTTACTTATTGAAATAATCATTAACATTACTGGACATTTGTCAAGTCCCATCAATCTGAGATCTCACCCAATCATCTAATAAACAAGCCTCACTTTTGTGGGGGGGAAAAGTATACACACCAAAACCCTGGTGGCCAATAAATAATTCACCACTTTTTGAAAAATAAACAGACAAACAACGCAATAGTAATGTGTAATATTGTACACTTTTATTCTGTGAAAAACAATTAACTGAACCAAGACTAATATTTTATGTCTAGAGTGGTCCCAAAAAGTATTTAGACACATAAGCCATAATTACAACACACAGTATTTTGCATCATGTAACAAAGGGGTAAAACACATAGCATTTATTGCAAAGAAATAGCACAAGAATGCTTTCAAAGAAAATATTTATAATAATATATAATAATATACATAATATAAATATATAATATATAAATAATATATAAATATATAATATTTAATATAATATTTATTTATAAATAAAATGAGGTTTGCAAAATGAAGACAAAAAGTCGTGGGACTTTTTACGTATACTCAATGCATCAATAAATACTAAATCGGAAGGACACATCAAGCATCAGTGAAAAATGTCCCACATTTATCCATGTTAAAATAGTTTGAAAAAAGTGATTCAAAAAAGGTAGTTTGAAATAAAGTAGCATTATTTGCCACTTGATATTATCAAAAACCTTCAGATATTCTAAGAGATAGTTCACCCAAAAATGTAAATTACTCCATCTTAGACGTATGTGACTTTCTTCTTTCAGACAAACACAGTTAGAGTTATATTAAAAATGTCCTAGCTCTTCCAAACTTTATAATGGCAATAGATGGGTTTTGAGATTTTGAAGCCCAAAAAAACTACATCCAATCAATCATAAAAAGTGCTCCACACAGCTCCGCGGGGTTAATAAAGGCCTTCTGAAGTGAATCGATGTGTTTGTGTAGGAAAAATATCCGTATTAAAATGTGTATCATTTACAGCAAAGGAAAATCAGTCTCTTCTTGACTTCCTTCTACATTTTTCTTTACAAATCCTCGTTTTGTACTTCTAATTCATGACCAGTGTTTTGTTTTGCCCTCTCCTTTCATACAAAAGTTTGTGAAATTTAGAGATAACGGTTTATATATGGATATTTTTCTTATACAAATGCATCACTTCATTTTAGAAGGCCTTTATTAACCCCCTGGAACTGTGTGGAGTACTTTTTATGATGATGGATGCATGCAATTTACCATTAAACAGCTTGGAAGAGCCAGGACCTTTTTAATATAACTTGTATTTGTCTGAAATAAGAAAGTCATAAACACCTAGGATGGTCTGAGGATGAGTAAATCATGGGATAATTTTCATTTTTGGGTGAACTGTGCCTTTATGTGTGACTGAAGAGTCCAAAAAATTTTTGGGACCACTGTATTTACACTGACAACCAAAAGTGTTTTTTGGATGTTTTGCCAAGAAAAAGAAAGAAATGTTTTTAGCTGCAAATACGAAGGATTACGTGACACTAAAGACTGGAGTAACAGCAGCTTTGCCATCAAAGAAATGCATTACATTTTAAAATATATTAAAATAGAAAACAACCATTATAACTTGTAATAATATTTCACAACAGTACTGTTTTTACTGCGCTTTTGATCAAGTACATGCAGCCTTGGTGATCATTAGAGCCTTTTTAAAAAAAAAAAAATAAACACACACGCACACACATAAACATGTCATGAAATTTTAGGGGACTCCTGTGCAGTCACCACTGATGGAAAAATAAAATACGCTCTTTATAGATGCTTTACTGCATACGTTACATGTTGTGAGCTATTATCTGAACAGGAACAGATTTGTGGTTACCTGCTGAGCGGGTACCGTTTCCCGTGTTCTGCCTGAGGGTCTTGTTGGCGAATGGCTCTGATAGCAGTGGGAGCGGTAAACACGGAGGCTATCCCATGCTCAGACATCACACGGAAGAAGGCCCCAGGGTCCGGAGTCCCCACAGGTTTGCCCTGCAGAAACAGCAACTGCTTAAAGCATCTGAATGCATACACGATATTATGCAATTAATGTTTAAAAAAAACATTAAGAAAATGGCTAAATAAATAGAAAGTTTTTGGAAAAATGTCCTAGAGGAAACTGGCAGCAGTTCCTACAAAAGTTGCTGAAATTCAGTATTTTGTGCAGCCCTTTGTTGCAAATATAACAATTTTTTAAACATTTTGGAAGTGTACAGAAGTCTTCTGGTGTCAAGACTGGATCAGCATGGGCATTTGCAGCGGTTGGGGAGTGAATATTAAATCAAGGATGTGTTTGAAATGGAGAGTGGCTTGGAAAGGTGCCTGGGTGGCAGATGGGCCAAACGTATGGCAAAGAAATAGAATAATACTGTTGCAAAGTGATTGCACACTCAAGCAGCATTGCACAACACTGAGCTGTTCAAATATTCATGTTTCTGCCACACTTCTCAGAACGAATGCTCTCAAGACTAAACAAAGACTTCATATTAGCGGGGACATATCAAACGGATCACACATGAAACTCTCATCTTGTTTCTAGAACAGCGTTTGTGTGTGTGTTTCAGTGAGGTAAAAAAATGGCCAATCAATTTTCAAGTTATGAGAAAGACTTACATATGTCTTAGGCAAGCTTTGAACAAAGAAAACTAATAATTATTGTGACATTTGGGTGTTGTTATAGAAACAAAGAGATAAGGTCTACGGGTGATTGATTCCAAATATGGAAAGTAAACAGAAAAACAATGTCTGGCACAGAATAATTGTTTAACTGAACAAGAAAACAGATTTGTACTTGATTTACAATGTAAAAAAAAAGAATCTGCATCCGTCTCAGGTCTACAATCAATCAGTAATTGGCAGGCATTTAATATTTGTTTTCCATATAAATTATCCAACACTACACTGAAAAATGTATGTTTTACAAGAAAATACTGTTTAGTCTTTCAACTTATAAATTTCATTTTTAATTCAATGTTATTTGTTTTTTCTTCTAATTATTTGTGAAATATACCAGACGTTTACCAGAGTGAAAATTGCTTTGAAGGAAACCCTGGGATATTAAGACTTGTATGGCTTAATATAACGTAAATAATGTGTCTTACTGAAAAATTTATTTGAAAACCCATGAAAGATTTACGTTAATTAAAACAAAATCCACATTTTTAGACATATTTTAGACTATGGGGGTGCCATTATTTTTGGTGATGTAAAAAGGTTGTTAATTGTAATTGTTGTTATTTTTACCGCAGCACAATACGGAAAATAAAACACTAATACAAGGCTATATTGCGCAGCTTGGTTGTAATTTTCAGTTAAAGGGCATCAAGAGAAGCAATGCAAGTCTTCACTGCTTTTCCTAGTGATAAGAAAAGGAGAAAAGAATGGGAAGATCCCTGTGGATGAACAAAACTTCCTATAGAGCCACATATTCGTTTTCTCCACTTTAGCTATGATGCCTTTAAGGGTTTTAGTAGATCACAGCTACTGAAAGAGCTTACAAATGGCAAAAACAAGAAACGCTAGATGCCATCCTGGCAGGATGTCGATGCTTGTCATGACACCACAGCCACTGAGCGAGTTTCTCAGCTCGTATTTCACTAGATATCCTACGCCACCTGTAAGCTCTTTCAGTAGCTGTGGTCATCATATTTCAGTATTCATTTTTCAAGTTGTGTTGTGGTAAAAATAGTAACAACGCTCAAATAGCTTAACGAGTGCAACCATTTCACGTCAACGAAAATAATGGCACCCCATAGTACAAAATACATATGAAACAGATTTTTTTTTTTTTAAATAACGTAAATTTTTATGGGTTTTCTATTACATGTTTTTGTAAGAGACATAATTTCTGTTTTATTAAGCCATTCAAATTTTAATACCCAGGGTTCACTCTGAATTTTTTTCAGTGTAGGGTATTGTGCGTGTTTTCTTTGGGGTTGTTAAAGTTTTCTAAAAGGTTACATGGTCATTATGGGGTTCTTGATAATTGCTAGAGAGCTAATTGGTTATTGTTAGTGTGATCTGGGTGGTACTAGCCCAAGTCATAAGAGCCCACAGTTTCAATATTATGTTGCTGTTGTTGTTGTTGTTGTTATTGTTTTGCCCATTTTATAGTCCACAAGGAGAAAACAGTATGATGACCGACTGCTGAAGATAAAAGCCCACCTTTCCTGTCATCTTATCCTGAAAATCATCATCATTTACTGACCCTCATTTAGTTTCAAACTGGTTTTGTTTGTATGAGGAACAGTGGATTCCAAACAACACTGGACCCCATTATCTTTCATTTTATGGGAAAAAAAAACTATCTTTACAGATTTGGGAAGACATGAGGATAAATTAATGATGAGAATTTTCAGTTTCGGGATCTTCTTTAACCCCAAGCATTAGCAATAATAGGTCAAGAATAGCACTCCATTGGAGTCTGTGGAAAGTTTATAGAAAACAAAAATGTTGTACTGGACCAATACATATTGTGTTAAGCACACACACACACACACACACACACACATAAATAAATGTGATTACTATTGATTATTACATGGCTCTCTAAAGTGCTTTATTCCGATTGGTCATTTCTGACATTCTTAGTTCAGTTATTCTCCCCAATATTGACCACCATCAATAGCACGGTTTAATAATTGCTCCTCCAGAATTGTCTTGTATCACACTGCAGACACGCTCTCACGTTTCATCCAAAAGCAGCTGCCATAATCTTGCATCTCATTTACTGCATTTAGTGTAAAATGAAGCCAGAAGACTTTCATACTTGTAATAATAGTAGTAAGCCTAAGCTTAACATTGTTAAAGTGTTGGCTTGTTGCTGGAATGTTTGTTTTGAACACTGTAAAGAATTATAAGATTTTAAAAGGATTTCTTCTCAAGTCAATATTGCGTATCCCCATTAATATTTATGGGGTGAAAAGCTGTGTAATAAGTGGTACAAATCCCGAAAATATCCATCTTGTTTGACTATCCATCTAGCTTTGTCTAGACTCAGATCAGCTTGTTGGGAACAGCTTTTCTTTGTGTAAACTGAGTTTTATGAGCTAATAAAATATTTCAACTATGCCTAATTATTTACTTATTTTGCTTTGCGTCTGGGGTTTATTTTGCGACAACCAGCTAGATGTACATTATACCATACATGATCAATAACGTCTTCAGACCTGTATAAAGAAAACATAAATGTCAATTTTTAAAAACATACTGTTTTAGTAATATTACACAACTTTCTTAGATAGCATGATTGTTTTACAAAGCAAGGGAATCATTATATTTGGGTTCGCTGGCCTCAAAAAATTAAAAGCCTTTCTTTGCAAACTCCACTACTGAATCAATAAGATCAGGTTTGGCATGTCGACAGAATAAAATAGAATAAAACTAACAGGCTTGAAACTACCTTGGATGTGCATAATTCCAAAAGACATTAATTAAACAAGACTGAAGACTCTCTGCTATGGATATTGACATTGTATAAGAGATCTGTTGAAATCAAACTTCCATTACAGCAGACTAATAAATTCTGTGAGCATCTTCCATTTTCTCCTGTGGAGCGAGACAACACATCTAATCAGCAGAGGCGACGCCAATGCTGAATTCACCTTGACAAGAAACCAAACACACTCTGATCGCCTCCCATCGAGTGCAAATGATTTTAGTATTCATGCTGTGATCTTGCTGAGGAGAACTAGTTTAAAACTATGAGAGCTGCTCTGATAACAGTACACAAGCTTATGAAAAGCAACAGCAAATCGAATGCACAACAAAGTTAAACTGAGCCAGTGGTTTAGGAAGTTTGCTGTGGAGAGTCATTCATCCTTGCACTCAATCCCTGAGAGAAAAGACTGCTAGAGCCTGGAAAAAATTCACAGTACGGACTTAGGAGAGCTCAGTCCAGCATGAGCGTCAGGATCCGGTAAACCACAACAGCAGATAATTGAGTGCTAGCTGGTGCGGCCCATAGGTCAAATGCTGTAACACATTCACACTCGCACATTTTTGTCCCGTACCTCGTAGAGCACAGTGGTGTTGCCGTGTAGAAGTGGACCGTAGCAGATATATGAGTGGCCCACCACCCAGCCAAGGTCAGACGCAGCCCACCAGACCTAACAGAGAGAGATGTTTAGGTTAAACAGTGCGAAAAGATTTTTTTTTAATGGGTCATGTCATACATTTAGCACTATTTTACCCTGCTGTTTCAACTCTGATGCAATGTGAAAAATGTTTCACATGGATCTTTACCATAAACAGTTTTTTGCCACTATTCCTTTAAGACATTAATGTGAACATTAGGGCTGGCTACTGACACAAATTTCACGATTCAATTCAATTTCTAAATCACAAGCTTGTGATTTGATTGAATATTGATTATTTTGGAAATATATCAGGTACACTATGTGGCAAATTTTCTCAATAGCTAATGCTGTAATTGGTACTACATTATAATATTGGAGGTTACAATTAACTGATTTGTATACAAACACTTAAATTACTCTCAATTCTTTGTTAAGTACAAACAATTTTTAATTTTTTTTTATTAAATATTAAAAACTGCAATGAATATGTTATGTGGTACATATATTTAATTAATTGCTCCTTTCTAGAGTTCATTTTTCTAGCTAACAATTTTTTTTTTTCAATTATGAGGTAAATGTGACTTTAACAATATTGTTATTCGGTACGACATCTACGGTTCAATACGTGCTTGTGAATTGTGTTTTTTCGGCTTTGCATTAATATTATGGGAATTTGCTGTGTGTGTGCCTGTGATTTCACGTGATGAGATGAGGAAACACTTCCCCACTTATGTTTGAAAAAAGCAACACACGCAGATCATCTTCCCTTCTAATGGCATGCAATGACAAGCCTTTCTAAACCTGTTCTCCAACAAGAGTTAAAAAAACAAAAGTTTATAAAACATTATAACTCGTTTTTAATTCACATCAGTCGAGTGTTTGAAATAACCTCTTTATGTGATCTGGTGTGCCTTCGTATCACAGAATGAAGCAGACTAAAAATTCTATCCTCATATTCTATGTATGTCGATTAGAAATGTCTTACAAATATACTTAATCATTATGAAAATACTAGGGATGTGCACAAATAGTCAAACATTCGACTATTCGGTCTGTACTTATTATTCGAATTTTACTATGCTTTGATTTGCTGGCCGTAAATGCAGGAAATCCGTGATAATTCCTAAGTAGTTATAACTAAATGCACTGAGTGGCGCTGTGGAGCGTGTTAACAAGTTGACAGTATTTGATCACAATGTTGTAATCTGCCTCGTGAAGTTTGTATTTACTTTGATCAAAATTAATTATCTTACTAAATGATCTGACAAAATTTAATTACTTCTGATCAAATGAATTAGTGAAACTGATTTATCATAATATCACCACCACAATGAGAAATCACATGAAATCCAAACAGCAGTCGACTGAGGAAAGACAGCTGTCAATCACTGTATTCACGACTGCAGGTAAGCGCAGCTGAACCCGAGTTTATCTGATAGTGAAATGATCCTGAGGCATATAAAGTTTCCTCGAGGGAGAGTGATTTAATACAAACAAAGCGCTAAGCTGTTAGCACAGGTTATCTTGTCAGCAGCACGTTCTTATTGTTACCATACTGAGGAACAAACTTTCACACGATCATGTGGATATCATTGTTTCTCTCAGAATTAACATGTAAACAAAAAATATAGGCCGATACGAGTCTCGAGTGTACCTTCTGTACTGTAATTGGTACGGTCTGCTTGATTTTTCTGTTTGCTTTGATCTTGAATGCTTTTGTTTTTATATAGATGTTTTTTTGTTTACATGTTTTCAACCAAAATAAAACCTTATAACGTAACATTGTTGTAGAATGTTGTTGTGTAATGGCTAATCATAAGCTTGTTCAGAAATCGTGACAAAAACTTGATAATTAAAAATAACGTCTTTCTCTATAAACCTCATTTAAATAAACGAATATTCGAATATTCATTTTTACGAGCCCAAATATTCAAATGCAATATTTTTGGAAAATGCCCATCCCTAGAAAATACACGAGATGGCTTGAAGAACACAGATAAACCATATATTATTGCAGCCGATAATATAATATAATATATTTTCCTTAAATTTCGTCATTCAAAACGTTTAACATTATATCTTGTGTTTTTTTTTCTTCAGTTGCAGCGATGCCTTTATCCACATTAGAGATTTCCTGACGATTTCTATTTGACACATATGTGGATTTTCTGCACGAGGGCGACCTTTTGTGTCCAATATGAATGAAACCCATCCTATTTTGCATAAAAATCGAAAAAACAATACCTCTCTATCTCAAAAAAAAAAAAATGTAAGCAGACATAATAATCCACATTTTTTCCAGCATACAGATGTTTACAGGAGTATTTTGTTGTTAATTTGCTGCCAAAAAAAAAACACTGATGTGGCAAGCTATCAAAACCGAACCGAAAACCGTGGTTAAAAAAAAAAAAAAAAAAAAAAAAAAACAAATCGAGGTACATATTTAACCATGGACTAACTGTATTGTTGCATCCCTACGTGTGACAGTCACTTTCTGTGTGTATGCTTCAGATGTGTGCGCTCAGAAAATCCTATATCAAAAGTTCAAACTAATATGGCTTTAAAACGCATGATTTCAGCAGATTTTTTTTTTCCAGATGTTTTAACTAATGTATGAGCTGTAAAGGTACTGCCCTCATTGAACAGCAGCTCATTTGAATTTAAAGAGACATGTATGAAAACAGCCACTCAAAATAGGCATTTTCAAAATTATATAATACATAATCTGTAGGGTATTTTGACCTAAAAACTTTACAGACACATTCTGGGGACATCCGAGACTTTTATTTTAAATAGTAATAGGTCTCCTTTAAGAACAATTTAATTTGTCGTGATATAACCCCTTGCGAAAATCACAGATCATGACTCACCTCACCAGGAGCTAGTCCGTAAACATTAGACATGGTCCAGTTTAACATCACGGCATATCCTCCTGAATCTCTGACGACACCCTGATGAGAGCAAAAGAGGAATTAAAAAAAAAAAAAAACACACGTGATTCTTTTAATCCCATTAAATGTTCAATTTAGGGAATTTTATGGAAAACTATGGACTACAAACTATGCCATAAAATGTGAACCTTTCAGTGTTTTTTATGGTGCAGCAATTTTTTATTCACATAAGTGTAAAAATATATACATATAATTAGTCTAAAATTTTAAAAACAACTGTACTGAGATGGCTGGCTTATAAAAACTATGAATGGTCAGGGAAGTGGACATTTTTACTGTTATTTATGTTTAATTTAATGTGTCTTTACCCAATTAAATGTCAGTTTCTTGTGAATTATACTGTAAATATAATATGAAGCATAGTAAACATAGAACATAAAACAACTTTAATATGAAGGCAATACAATTAACCATCTTATTTTATATTTTTATTATTCATGTAAATAATTATTCTACCTAATAATCGTATTTATTTTACTGTATTCATCCAAGTTCAGCATGAAAAAATTACATCTAGATATGAGTATATATACGAGAATATGAGACCAACACAACAAAAAATTATTCATATTACAATTCATTTTGTCCCTATTGTTAGCAAATCATTAGCCATTCAGGCTGAGGGTTGATACTGAGGGATCATTTTGGGCTGTAAGAAGGTAATTAGATCCTGTGTGTGCCAAACACATAAATCTGAAGTGTGTGCACAAGCAAGCATGGTCTATTAGGAAGTGGTTTATGTACAGGGCAGCGTTGCCTTGAGCCAGATATTTTATACCGGCTGGAGTCTGGTTCAGTGGAGAGCCTTGTTTTGTTCGCTCAACCTTCAGGCTTTGTAACTTCCTCCTGTGCTCCTTGTACTCTCTTCTCTTACCTCTTTTTCAGTCAACGTAGATATAAAAGTGAGTTGCTAGGGACTGAATAGCACTTGAGGCATGCTAATGTAAATTCCAAGGTGCTGTTCACCTCTCAGACAATATTAAATAGACAAAATAAAATGTTACTTAGAGGTGGAACCATAATAGAACAAGCAGGCAGCATGGCAAACAGGATCTGAAAAAGGGCAGGGGTTAGCGACCTGGATCATGTCGTAAATACAAGTTAAAGATTATGAATGGGTGATATACGATTAAATATTTACAATATATTTGCAATTTTTAGCTTCTGATGATGCAAAATGAAGCAACACTGTGAATACTGCAATGATTTTGAGGCTTGACACAGGATATTTAAGACACAACCACCCGCAGCTTGAAAATGCCCAGTCAAGCCAGCTGCGACGAAAATACTGCTTATTAAAATAATTACGGTAATCTGCAGGAAGAGCAAAGAGAGGCGCTTTCAGTGTTTCTTTCAATGAATTTGATCAGCAAGCATTCACAATGACAAAACATGATACCTTAAATTAGGAGTTTATTGTTTTTGACAACAACACTGTCCTACAGTAAGCAGATGCTCTTGCAACAATTAATTTTTAAGGAATATGCAGATATTATTTTAGAATTATGACATAATTTACATATGATTCCAGAATTTTTTTTTTTGTAAAAATATATGCAAATATTAGTTTTTATACAATATTTTTACAGTATTTACTTCTTGCTCATCCTTATTGAAGAACAAAAGACAGTTTAAAAAAAAATACGTAAAATGTATGTAAAAGTACTATAGGATCATTTAAGTTTAATATGAAAACAAACCACATAGTATTTACATGATACTTCTTTATGATATTGTTTTCTAATATTTGCGTTTCATCTATATTTCATTCATGTATATTTCAGCATCACTTCAATTAACAAAAAAAATGTTTTTTAAGTTTTAAAATTAAAAAAATAAAAATATTTGTAAATATTATAAGCATAGTTATATTATTTAAAAAAAATACTATTACTTTAAATTAAATTTGTACTTTTTTAATTGTGTAAAGACAATTTCAGTCTGACATTCAGGATCATTAAATTTATTCTAAAAAAAAAAGTACTTGCATGGTTCAAGGTACACTACCAAGGTACACTAAGTTTGGACACACCCTCTCATTTAATGTTTTTTAAAGAAGTTTCTTATGCTAATCAAGGCTGTTTTCACTTGATCAAAAATACAGATATAAATATGTAATATTGTGAAATATTATTACAATGTAATCAATGTTTTTCTATATTCATATACATTAAAATTTAATTTATATCTATAATTAAAGTTGAATTTCCAGAATCATTACTCCAGTCTTCAGTGTCACATGATCCTTCAAAAATCATTTTAATATGCTGATTTATTATCAGTGCAGGAAACAGTTGCGCTGCTTAATATTTTTTGGAACCTGTGATACTTTTTTCAGGATGCATTTAATCAATAAAAGGTTAAATAAGAACAGTATTTATTTAAAATAGAAAATATTTCTAATAATATACACTACTTTTCAAAAGTTGGGGGTCAGTAAATTTTTATTCTTTCTTGTTTTGAAAGAAATTAACACTTTCATTCACCAAGGATGTGTTAAATTAATAAAAAAGTGCTAGCATAGATTTACATTGTTAGAAAAGATTTATATCAAATAAATGCTGTTCTTTTTAACTTGATATTCATTAAAAAAATCCTGAAAAAAGAATCACAGGTTGCAAAAAAATATTTGGCAGCACAACTGTTTCCAACACTGATATTTCTAATCATAAATCAGCATATTAGAATGATTTCTGAAGGATCACGTGACACTTAAGACTGAAGTAACAGCTGATGAAAATTCAGCTTTACATCACAGGAATAAATTATATTGTTAAGTATATTAAAATAAAAACCTTTATTTTATATTGTAATAACATTTTGCCATATTACCGTTTTTTTTCTGTATTTTTGATCAAATAAATGCAGCCTTGATGAGCATAAGAGACTTTTTAAAAAAACATTAAATGAAAGGGTGTGTCCAAACTTTTGATTGGTAGTGTACATGGCCAAAACATATAACAGTGCCATGCTACTCCTTGTTACTTTTTTGTTAGCAAACAGTCTACAGAGCATCAGGCAACATCACACCCACAGACTAAAGCCTTCATACTAAAATGAGCCCTCTCCTTCTTATCTTGAATACACAAGAGAGTTTATAAAGGCGTGTGATCTCCAGCTAACACAATATGCAATAAACAAAGCCCCTGACAGAATGGATCTATTCCACAGTAAACAATTTCATCCTTTCCCTCAGCTCCGTGCTTTATCGCCATGTTCTGTCATAAACAAGAATTTACCTTAGGAGTACCAGTAGTGCCGGAGGTGTACAGGACGTACAGAGGATGATTAGCAGGGACGGAAACACAGTCGTGAGGGCGGGCAGTGGCCATTTCCTCCTCCCAGTCCAAGCTCAGGTCAGGATGCATAGACACCTTTTCCTGTGGGGGGAAAAAAACAACCTTCAGAATTATCAGAAATTGATATTGAAAAATGAACATTCTGTTGTCATTTACTATTAAAACTATGTTGTTCCAAACCTGTATGACTTTCTTTTTCTCTGTGGGATATAAAAAAAAGATATTTTGAAGAATATTGTTAACCAAACAGTATTTTTCCCCAGTGGCTTCCATTATATGGACAAAAAATAACAATTAGTGGGATGTAAAACTGTTTGTCACAGGTCATAGAATGTCATGAGGGTGAGAAAATGATGACAGAATTTTTTGGTGGACTCTATTAAAAAACTGCGGGGCAGCAGTGCTATTTTAGTGTCATTTCTGTACTTTTGTAGTTTTTATTTATACTGAGTTCACAATTTATACTGAGTTCACTATTTTGAGTGTTTAGTTTAATATTTTCTGCTATCATTTCAGTTTTCATTCATCATTCTGTTGTGCTTTTGTCAATTTTAATAGTTTTAATTTATCTTTATTTTAGATTTATTTTTAGTTTCATGTCAGTGTCTTTATTACTTATTTCAGTTAGACAACAAAGTTAAATTTCCACCTTTTTGTTTATAAAAACTGAAGAAAGTCGGCACACCTGGGCTCCCAAAATACATAAATCTTATAATATACACTACCAAAAGTTTTTGAACAGTACGATTTGCAATGTTTTTTTTAAAGAAGTCTCTTCTGCTCACTAAGCCTGCATTTAGTTGATACAAGTACAGCTAACACAGTAACATTGTGAAATAGTTTTACTATTGGAAATATGTTTTCGATTTGAATGTTTTAAAATGTAATTTATTCCTGTGATTTCAAAGCTACATTTTTAGCATCATTACTCCAGTCACATGATCCTTCAGGAATCATTTTAATATTCTGATTTGCTGCTCAAAAAAAATCATTTATAATAATATTAATAATAATAATAATAATAATTATTATTATTATTATTATTATTATTATTATTATGTTGAAAATGACTGAGTAGAATTTTTTCAGGTTTCTTTGATAAAAAGAAAGTTCAGAAGAACAGCGTTTAGAAATCTTTTGTAACATTTATGATCTTTATGATCACTTTTGATCAATTTAAAGCATCCTTGCTATTAATTTCTATATTTTTTACCCCAAAAAATAAAATACAATTATACTAACTCCAATCTTTTGAATGGTATAGTGTAAATATTTTTATTTCAGAAAATACTGATCTTTGGAACGTTTATTCATCACAAAAACCTGAAAAAAATGTACTCAACTGTTTTAAATATTGATAATAATAATATTTAATGTTTCTTGAACAGCAAATCAGCATATTAGAAGGATTTCTGAAGAATCATGTCACACTGAAGGCTGAAGTAATAATGCAATAAAATGTAGCTTTGATCACAGGAATAAATTACATTTTAAATTATATTAAAATAGTAAACAGTTATATTAAATAGTACAAATATTTCAGAATATTACTGTTTTTGCTGTACTTTAGATCGAATAAATGCAGGCTTGGTGAGCAGAAGAGACATCTTTAAAAAACATGAAAAAAAATTACTATTACTAATAAGCAGAAAAAAATTATACAAGATTTTTTGCCCTACTTTTAGTTTTAGTTAACAATAGAAAATGTGAATAGAAAAGTGCCTAAAATAAATAGTTCACCTAAAAAAAAAATTCTGCCATGGTTCATGCATACTAATGCTGATTTTAACTCAAATATTTTTAAGATGTGATCATCTTCTTCACCAACGTGCGGGATTCATCCTGTGTCCCAAACCGCTGGAGAACCAAAAAGATATTTGCTAACAGTTTCCATGACAACACAGGAGGAAGCTTAAGTAATTCCATGCGTTGTGAAATCAACATACTGATTCTAGATGTAGCAACAGGAGAAAACTCATTTAAGAAACATTAAAACAGGAAAAAGACTCTAGAGGTTGTCGAAATGTCGAAAGCATTTTATTTCCTAATAATTTTAGGATTAATTTTAAAAGTAGTATGTTATTGCAGCGATAAAAATGACTAAATTCTTCCCAGAATGGCTGATATTGGTAAATGCCAGGCTCCTTGAAAAAGAGGACATCAAGGTTGAATTTAGAGGTACTCTCTTTTAGAAAGGGGACCGCATTTGCATTTTTATTCTCTCACTGCATTATCTTCTCTTTTAACAGCTAATAGGCAGCGGAAAGTGTGCCAGTGAGATAATGAGACTGGTGTCCAGGTGCTGTGGGGTTTTTCGGAAGCTCACCATGCTAGGACGGTTGTAGATGAGGACTTTGTGTGGTTTGTGACTGCTGAGCTCCAGAGCTTTCTCTACCAGGGGAATGTACTCCACTCTTCTGCCCGGCTCGATGCCAAATGATGCTGTCACCAGCAACTTGGGCTGTGGGGGAAATAATGATTTAAGAGATGAAGTAGATTTCGCAATCTCAGCAGATATATGCAAGGTTGGGGAAAGTTACTTTTAAAAGTAATGCATTACAATATTGCGTTACTCCCTAAAAAAGAAACTAATTGCGTTACCTAGTTACTTTAATGGAAAGTAATGCGTTACATTACTTTTGCGTTACTTTTTAAATCTGGGCAGGGCTTGCTTGTTTGTTTTTAATATAAAAAGTATGATTTGTAGCAAATGTAAAAGCCCTTTCACACCAAAAAGTGAAATGAATAAGCCTAAGGCTGAAGGAAAAGTAAATTCACATCTGTACAGTAGAACTGTAGGAGATGGAAGTTCAACACTCTTCAGCAATGAGAAAAATTAAGCACAAATGTTAATCTAAAGTTAGTTTTGCTTCTTAGTACGGTTGAATTGGATCTACTGCAAAGGTCAGCTGCAAAGACATTGGTTAATAAAATGGGATTGAATACATAAAGGAAACAAAAAGTAATTTTTTGGGAAAGTAATCTGATTACTTAACTCGTGTTACTTGTAATGTGTTATCCCCAACATTGGATATGCGCATTTTTGTTATTAACTAAATAAAAATAATGGCTTGCCTTTGCATGGTCGATGCGGACGGAGAGCTCTTTGGAGGCGAATCCTCCAAATATGAGGCTGTGGGTAGCACCAATACGAGCACATGCCAGCATGGTGAACATAGCCTGAGGAACCATAGGCATATAGATCACCACCAGGTCACCCGTCTTCACTCCATGTCTCACCAGGACACCCGCCAACCTGGACACCTACAAACAGAGGTGTGGATCCTGAATTTAAAGGGATAGTTCACTTTGAAATTAAATTTTGATATGTTTTAGCTTACCCCAAGGGCATCCAAGATGTAGGTGTCTTTGTTTCCGCAGTAGTTTCAATTTTGATATTTTTAGGTCCAACTTTTCTTGTCTGTCAGTCATATAATGCATGCCTATGGTCACCTCACAAAAGAAAACGCACAGATTCAAATTAAACAGTCCAAATTAAACAATTCCCCATCGTAAGTACACATTAATGACCTACACGAAACGAGTGGTCTGTGTGAGAAAACGAACAGTATTTATATCGTTTTTACCTCTTGTAAACAATCACGTCCAAGTCGAAGGGGGCGCGCTTTCTGGTGTGTGAGCGCGTTCTGGCTTATTGATGCGCCGGCGCTACTCCCAGAAAACGCTGGACGTGATCCATTGCGCGAGCACAAGTAATTCTTTTCTTTTTTAAACATCCCTAAACATACCTTTTTTAACCATTTCTTGTTTAAACATCCCGGATAAGCGCAAACGAGTACCATTTCTGTTAGCCGTCTTACCTACAATCTCCGTTCTGTGTAAACAATGAGTGACGTTCACGGGCGAGAGATCACTTCCGGAGCTTTCCACGAGGAACGCGCGCGCACTTCAACTTGGACGTGGTTATTTACAAAAGGTAAAAAACGACATAAATACTGTTCGTTTTCTCACACAAACCGCTCGTTTCGTGTCTTAGGTCATCAATGTGTACTTACGATGGGGAATTGTTTAATTTGGACTGTTTAATTTGAATCTGTGCATTTTCTTTTGTGAGGTGACCATAGGCATGCATTATATGACTGACAGACAAGAACGGTTGGAATAAAATATTCCAAAGTATCAAAATTGAAACTACTGCGGAAACAAAGACACCTACATCTTGGATGCCCTTGGGGTAAGCTAAAACATATCAACATTTTATTTCAAAGTGAACTATCCCTTTAAGGTACAAACGGGAGGAATACTAATCTAAACAGCAGCAAATAGACACTGAATGCAAACAGGTCCTGAACTTTAGAAGAGGAGGAAGCTTCTTGCTTCAAAAAAGCGTTTCAAGAGTAAGATTGACATTGTTTGGCATATTCTTGTAGATAAAATCCAGTCTTTTCAATAGGAATCCACACAATTCCCTATCACTTCCCTATCCACTTAGGAGCAAAATTGGAATATCGCGTAAAAGGTTTGCAAGTAAACTCTGTTTCCATCCAACAAGTCAGAGAACAAAATCGTCACTTCCTGATAAACCGGCACTATATCACTAATAAAGCAGGAGAAGCCATTGAATATAATAATTTTCATATATAATAAATTGCTTGCATCTCGGAGTGAGCAGATGAAACACAGTAAATGCGGTCGTTGCTTTTGAAGATGGATGCCCGCTGTTTGGGAGCGCAGTTGTGCAAGACAGTTCCTGGAGGCAATTATACATTTTATGCTCAGGCATTTAAGAATGACCATAGGAACATTTCAGATGCTGTGGAACGAGATCGGTCCGCTGGGTAGTCAGGTTTTGCCATCCTATAGCACAAAGTTATGTGACTTTTTGATGCGTACAGAGGAATTTATTTGGCAAATGCATTTCCATCTCCCATTATTCGCATTAATCCTTTTTTGCACAAGTCAAAAACCACCTCAAGCGAGCATAAAAACTTTTTTGCAAATTAAGGGATTTTTATTCAAAATGCTGTGTTTCCATCACTTGTTTCTGATGCGATACTTCAACATGCGCATAAAAATAGGGTGATGGAAACATAACTAATGACTGAATTCTTTCAGTGTGTTACCTGCTCTTGCACTTCTCTGTATGTGATGACCTGTTTAATGCCGGTAACCGGACTGTCATAAATGACAGCTGCTTGATCACCTCTTCCATTCTCCACATGCCGGTCGACAGCATTATAACACATGTTCAGCTTTCCACCAACAAACCTGGAATGAAAACAAATGTTCTTAAAGGATTTACACTTACGTCACTTTTGTCAGTTACCTGGACGTGTGGCCATACTGGAGATACTCAGATATAAACAACAGCATTGATTGCATGGTTAGTGTATTACCGAATGCACAGTTCTGCTAATTTATGTTTTCTAAACCATGGACAAATGTTGTCAAGATTTTTGCCCTGGAAATGCTGGTTCAGTTTGGCCAACCAAAAACACCTTTTGTTCCTCAGACAGCTTTTTGCACTCTTCTCTTGGTAGTCTATAGTACTTGAAACGTTTTACAAATTAGTACAGCCCAAAACATGACAATAATTGGCCATATTCAGCAGCAATAACCAGCAAAATATGCACATTTGGTTCCGTTCAGTGGCATTGTTTACATTCAGTGCCGCCAATATGGCGATAGATGATGCGTCCAGAAAACCTTCTACATTCTATGCGTTCCTTCTGCTGTTTTTGATTGGTCTAGACGCGCATGCATCAGACGTCATTCCGTTGCGTCGCGTTTTTAAAAGTGGGCGCGTCATGTTTAAAAGCAAGTTAGAATTATATCAATTTAAGGTATTGTCATCTTTTACTTTCCCTCGTGATTTTACAAACACCCTGACTTCTTCTCTTCACCCGACTCTCTCTCTTCAGTGGAACACAAAAGAGAAGCTGTTATTCTACCCTGAGAGGCTCAGTCACTATTCACTTTTGTTGTATTTATTCTTCCATATAATGAAAGCAAACGGTGGCTGTGTCTCGTTGCGCCTCACACCACTTTTTGGTGAACCATCCCTTTAAAAACACCCCGAGACCCCTGCTTTTACGTCAGTTTTGTTACCGTTGACCGCAAAAAGACATGTCAACGCCCCCTAAAGCATAGGCTGTAACAGTTACTTACCATTTTGGAAACACTCTATCCGTGTTGTCCAAAGTTT
Organism: Cirrhinus molitorella; assembly: GCA_033026305.1. Classification (NCBI taxonomy): domain Eukaryota; kingdom Metazoa; phylum Chordata; class Actinopteri; order Cypriniformes; family Cyprinidae; genus Cirrhinus; species Cirrhinus molitorella. The sequence goes on from CM065128.1 coordinate 20,063,741, forward strand.
GAGTCCAGCGTTCAAACCAAGTGATACCATCTGCTGCTTCACTCCAGAACTTCTCGGGTTTGTCACGCGCCAGGCCAAACGCGTCTTCATAAGTGTAATTTGATGAAAATGCACGAATAAAATGTTTCCTGTAAGTGTTAAAAGTTATGTTCGGTGTATAAACCTGCGGTTTACACCCATTCCAGATATTTGCCTTTACCCCTTGTAGTTGACACGGTCCAGGCACACTTGTGCATAAAAACTTAAGACCCAACGAACTTCTTGAACTTCCAGCCCGCACTGTTTTGTTACTTTTCCTAACTCTAGACACCGTTACATTTCCAAAGCAGATGTGTTTTAAACGCGTAGTTTGGTAAAGACGCATATTTGTTGTGTTTTCTATTCGTTATCGCGTTGTTTCAGCTCAAGTGTTTGCTGACGAACAACGCTGACACAAGTGAGCTGCAAATTTCTCAACTCAAAAATGGCTGCGCAAATAGTTCAATACTTCGCATCACAGCCAGAGGCCACTCCAAGATACTGCAATCCATGCAATGTGATCGTTACGTAATGTTGGCGCTTTCTGAGGTCTCCTGCATGATTTATGAAACACAATGTTAAGTAATGCTGCCTATAGTCTGCATATAAATATGCTTTTGCGAAAATAGCCTATACCAGGAGTTTTCAAACTTTTTAATACAAAGAACCTTCAAATATGAAGGCAGCTATATATTTTCATGTATGTATGAGAACAAATGTTATGTTATGCTTGATATATGAAATAATATATATAAAATAAAAATCTAAAAAGTTTGCATACAGCATTTGAGTACTATAGTTGATACTTCAGACTTTTATGACTCCATTCAGAGGCCAAAACTGAGTGAAAATATGAAACTAAATATGATATAGTCAAAAGATTAAATCTTGATAGCTTGTAATGTAAATCAATGAGATTTTATAACAATGTATCAGAATGAAGTTCATATACCTAGTAAGTTAATATTCAAGTACTGGCTATGTAGTTTTTAGTGTGGTGGCAAAATATATAATGCAATGCAAATATGATTGAGAGATACAAATAAACATTCCTTAAATGCCATATTATCATAGTTTTTCTAAAAATGTTGTATGGATAATCTAGTAAACTGATGTTTCTGCAATCCAGTAAATGTTTGTCTTGTTTGTCTTTTCTACTCTGTGTACTGTTAGCTTCTAAATAAAATATACACAATTCAGCTGACATTTATTGGTACAGTATTTTTATACCAAATATTATTCCAAAGCAGCTTTGCATTAAAGCCCTGTTGAGCAAGCTGAAGGCAAAAGAGAACAGAACAAAGTATAATCCCTAGGAAAATATAACACTACAAACTATTCTTGAAAGGATTGTAGACTGTAAGCAAGCAAGGAGATGAAATACAGAGATTATTGTTGTCTTCAGACTTTAGAAAGCAGAATTATTTTTAAATATTAGTCTCTGAAATTTTCCACAGACCCCCTTTGCTCACTCTTGTGCCCCCCTTGGCTTACAGTCAAATCAATAACACAGAAAGAGATTGTATTGGAAAATCATTCTGCCTGGTTAATGAGAGCCCATGGTAATAAATGCAATAAATTGGGGGCATTGGGATGAAGTCACTCCAGCCTGTACTGTAGGTTCAGCATTGAAATTTTGCTGAAACTTTACTCACCCTCAGATCATCCAAGATTTAGATCAGTTTCTTTTTTCATCGGAACAGATTTGAAGAAATTTTGCATTACATAATTTTCTCATCAATGGATCCACACGACTCTAGTCCATCTGTCTATGCACTAAAGTAAAAAGCTGCCCATTTGTAATAAACAAAATTATCATTAAAAGGTTTTCATTCTAAATGGTTGCTTCTGGCTAAAATATAAGTACTGTATCTGTAATATTGATTTTGGATTATTGTGAAAGATGACATTACTAGATTAAATGCACTGCATTGTGGGATATACTTTAAAGGGTACATAACATACAGTTTCACCTAATCTCATGTTAATCTTGAGTACCTATAGAGTAGTACTGCATCCTTAATATCTCCAAAAAGTCTTTAGTTTGATCATTTTTATAAAAGAAAAATACAGCTTTCTGATTCTCTCCGAAAAAAGCTGAGCTCCTGGAGGCGTGCCGTGGGCGGAGCTATAGAGTCAAGCTGATTTCCAACAAAAGACAGAAATCTGATGCAGTTGTACTTACATGACTGGGATCTTTTATCACTGGAACCGCTCCATGTTTTAATAGCAAACAATGTGCAAATCCAGCATCGACCTGGGCCTTGTTTATAAAACATTCATCACTGAAATGACGGGAACACACAAACTCACTTGCTACACTCCGTTGCTGCCCCGGAAAACAAACTGCATTCACTGTTCGCATAACGCTGGGTTCTTTGGGAAGCTGAACACGGTAAACTTTCCCTCACATCCAAAAACACACTTATTTGGAGACATTCTTAAACAAATCCTATGCAGCGGTGAAGACGATTTCCCAATGAAGCGCATTGGTGGCCACGGTTTCGCTCTCCTCTAGTGTTGCCAACTTTTTTCAATGGAAAGTAGCTAAACCTTGCTTAAAAAGTTGCCAAATATCGCTGGATGACGTTATACACTAATTTGCATATTCATGACGTCAATTTGTCGTATCGCCATGCCTCTGTGCTCACATACTGCATTTTAATGCAGTCAAATTCTCAATAAAAAGGTTTTCATTAATATATTTCATAGATTTATTGACATATTTTAATGTTTGTTGCCAGACAATGGGTTAATATGAAATAGTGACTGAAGCGAATTACGACTACATAACCAGCTCTCAAAGATATTAATCTACACTAAAATCTGGATTTTTTTAATCACCGCATTATGAAATCAAATACACATATGATTAAGACAATGGCTGTGCTGTGATTTCGCCTATACTTGCCTGTAAAATAGAGTTAGAAGCAATAGAGTATCTTTTTTTATCTGAAAGTAGAGAGAGAGAGAGAGCGTTCCGCGCTGGGAAAGCACAACCTTGCGCTTGTGCAGTAGTACTGGAGAGTTTTAGAAACGAAATAAAGTTTGTCCAAGAAGTCGCTAGATTTGTCGCTAGGCGCTTTTTTGGGAAAAAGTCGCTAAGGGGGTCTGAAAAGTTGCTAAATCTAACGACAAAGTCACTAAGTGCGTGGCCACGCTTTTACAAGAGAAATGCTCATATAAGGAGTTCCACCAGCGCCCAGCGTCATTAGATTTATGATCGAGAAAAAAAACTGCCAAAACCAAGCCAGAAGTAAGATTTTTGTCCATGTTTAGCATGAGAATCCAACCCTTTAACACAGTAAACAACTCTGAATACACGAAACAACATTGTAAACCCCCCCCCCCCCAAGAATAATTTAATAGATTTTCTCTCCAGTGTTCTCTGTAATGTACACATTTAGTTAAAAATAATATTAATTTGGATAATCCATATATGTAGACTATTCACACTCACTCGCTTGAAAAGCCTGCAAAATATCTGCTTTTGCATTTCACAGAAGAAAGAAATTCATACAGGTTTATAATGACATGAGAGTGAGTGAATGATGGGTGAACTATTCCTTTTAGATGCTATTAAAGAAGTTAAATTCCAGAATATTTCCTGATCATTTATTCAACACCATGTCAGCCGCAAAGAAATTACGTTTTTTGATGAAATCATTCCAGGAATTTTCTCCATTTAATAGACTTTAATGGTGGTCAACAGGTTGAAGGTCCACACTTCAGTTTCAGTGCAGCTTCAAAGGGCTCTACATGATAAAAGCCGAGGAATAAGGGTCTTATCTAGCAAAACATTCGGTCATTTTATAGAAAAAAAGAAAAATGTATATACTTCTTAACTGCAAATGATCATCTCGCAAAATCTTCACGGATTACATAATCATGTTAGAAAGGTCACGCACAGAAGTAAATAACTCCTTAAAACTGTTTCAGAGACAATGTCTTATCCATTGCTCTCACAAAACTACCAGCCATTTCAGTCAGTAATGCCTACTGTCTGGGTCTGATTGCTGACTACAGTCCCATTTTAACTGTGCAACCTGGACACTGTGATTGAGTCATTCATCAATCTTGCTGGCAGTTAAGGGATGATGTGATTTACAAATCGCTTGTGCAATGTTTTCTATTAGAGTGGCTGAGGCGATTAATGCTAAGTGGTCCTAGTCCTGTGTGGCAGATTGTCTGTACACAGATTACGAAGTGAATTGCTCAGGATTTAATAGAGCTGAATAAGATAAATATATCTTGCGGTATGATGCACATTGCTAGATTGGTGACATTTACCCTTTTTGGTTGCAAAATAATGATGTAACTAACAGTTACTGCAAAACAGCAGCATAAAAAGCTGGTTAAGAAACAACTATACACTCAGATTCTGCTGAAAAATGTACATGCAGGGCATATCATGCATTTTTATTATTATTTAAAGACATAGTTCAGCAAAAAATGAAAATTTCCCCATGATTTACTCACCCTCAAGCCATCCTAGGTGTATATGACTTTCTCCTTCCAGACGAACACAGTCGGAGTTGTTTTAAAACTTATCCTGGCTCTTCCAAGCTTTATAATGGTGGTGGATAGTGGCTATTATTTTGAAGTTCCAAAAAGCACATATACCCATCGTAAAACTAACCCATCTGCCTCTGGGGGGTTAACACATGTCTTCTGAAGTGGATCCATGGGTTTTTATAACAAAAATATATTTATTTTTTAAATTATAAACTCAAATCACTGACTTCCAGCAACAGCTGTATGCATGTTTGTGAGTTCCTGGTCAGTGTAACATTACTTCGGATCAAAAAAAATAAGGCTGTGCAAAAAAACTCAAGCTCTTCTTCTCTTATAGTGAAATCCACTGACTTTTTTTTACTTCTTCGTTTTCGTTAGTTTCTTATCACCTGAGCTTACTCTATGAATGCGGATTGTGGCCTACGTCATACGTCAAGTCAGAGGTCAGGGAAGAAACCACAACTCGACTCTCGGGAACGCGCATACGCCGTTGACAGAAGTCAGTGATTTGAGCTTGTAATTTCAAAAATAGAAATATTTTTGTTACAAAACCCCATGGATCTGCTTCAAAATACATGTGTTAATCCCCCGGAGGTGTATGGGTTAGTTTTACGACGGATATATGCGCCCTTTGGAGCTTCAAAATAGCCACTATGCACCACCATTATAACACTTGGAAAAACAACTCTGACTGTGTTCGTCTGGAAGAAGAAAGTCATATACACCTAGGATGGGTTGAGGGTGAGTAAATCATAGGGGAAATTTTCATTTTTGGGTGAACTATCCCTTTAACAGTTTTTTTATAGTTTCCCTGAGGACCACTTAAAAGGTAAGTAAATTTTTTTGTGTAAAAAAAAATTGTTGGATTTAAATTAAGGCAGTGGCTATTTGAGCTATGTGCAAACAACAATAGATTCTATGTAAAAATAGCAGTATTTTCTTTGCAATAATATTAGTTAGATGCTATTTATACTATGTAGTGCAAGTGGCATATATTTGCACCTCAGTATTGTAGTACAGTTTGCAATAATAATGCATTGAGTGTAAATCATAATTTTTAGAATAAACATTTGTAGAATAAAGTCTAAAGTTTAGTTTTTTTTTGTGCACATTACACATAACATTACAGTTGAACCACTGATGTCACATGGACTTTTCCATTGATGTTCTTGGTACCTTTCTGGGCTTCAAACGAGGTAGTCCATGGATTTCAGAATGTACATTTATAGGTGAACTATCCCTTTAAGATACCTGTTGGGGTCTCCTCTACTGGCGACGCATACTAATTTATACTCTGACACGTCTGCTGGCAATGTTTGCTGAGTCTGCAACGTCTCACCCCTTTTAAACACTATCACTTGGGACTAAAATTGCTAGTGTTCCACAATACCAGACAGACTCTGGACAATGCCTTTGAATATGCTTTAATCATGACCTAGACAACATCATACCAATCACAGAGAATTTTCCGAACAAAAGAATACAAGAGTTCATATACAGTAGCAAAGGTGCATAGAAAAAGCAACATTACATCATTCTCCATTAATATAATTGGTTCATTGAGTTCATATGGTTATTAATAATTTTAAACAGTCGTCTAGCCGTTTCATCCTGTCAATATAGATCATTATTACAGCACACTAACTATGGAACATTTTGTTTTTTTAAAAGCATACAAATGTTAAGCTTGCAGGAAAGGGAAGTGTTAGTTATGATTTATTGACTAAAAGATTAATTTCAACATTTCCTTCACAGACAACAAAAATAGAATAACAGCGTCTGTCCAGCTTTATCCGCTTTATCTTTGTGAATGAGCGGAAGAAGTTTCTGAACACCTAGTAAGGAATGTCTGACAAGAGAAATTCAGTAAATAATGCTCTTATTTTAGTAATTGTTCTTACTGGACTGGGGAAGTTTTCTGTTCTTGATTTTCCAGTGTGTCTTTTATCCCAAAAGATCAAGGTAAATTTGATTCCTTATAAGCCTTTTTAACAAAATCATCTTGTGCTGAATGATTAAATTACTCCATAAATGTCTCTGTTCTGCCTGGCATCTGGCATTCGCCTCAATGCGCTGCTCTCCATTTGCATGTATTTGTTTTAGGTTTTGCATTCTCAATAGTCTCACCGCGTGTCTTCATCTCTGATCTGCATTCAGCAAGCACATCACACAAACTGCACATCTTCAATTAGTTTCCTCCCTGTGTTGCAGGATTCGAGGCAAGAATCGAGCCTTGGAAGTTAATGCCCGTCAACTTGCTCCCAGCACCAATTTGTCAGTAGGAGGACTTTCTAAAACAGAGCTATTCATATTGGCATAACTCCTTCTCGCTCTGGGAGCAGTAGCGCAGCCATTGTTTGACTGGAAATATTTAATTTTTACTTTGTCTGGCCTGTTATGTTGTCTGCCGCCCTGATGTGAACATGTGGGAGGGTGTTAATGATCTTACTCTAATGTAAAGGCACTCATGGTGCATTATGTAAGAGATTTGATGAGTGGCAATTTAATTAGTGCAACTGAAGCTGATGGACAGCCACTCTTGCATGGGCTTTGGTCTGAGTCTGACATGGTGAGAGAGCAAGATGGGCGTAAAATGCTTATGAGACAGCTGTAAATTGATGTGAAAAACAGGCATAATTCTACACTGAAGAAAAAGGGGTAGGATTTACTTTGAAATGATTTTCACTCAAAAACTGCTAGTGAATTTAACAAATAATTACAAAGAGATGGCAAGCAAAACAAAGAAATGAACATGAAATTTTGACATAATGAGAGCATTTTATTGTAAAATATACTGCAATAATCTTTAAAAAACCACAGTTTAGACATTTTTATAAAACTGTAGTGTGTTTGGTTATATTAAAGGAATATTCTGGATTCAAAAGTCAAAGTTGACAGCATTTTTGGCATAATGTTGATTGCCACAAAAATGAATTTCAACTCCTCCCTTTTATTAAAAAAGAAGAAAAATCTGTCTACAGTGAGACACGCTCAATGGTAAGTAAATGTGACTTTAAAAGCAGAAATGTGAAGTTCATAGTATTATAAAAGCATCTTCTCTTAAAACCCATGTATCATTTGAGCTGTAGAGTTGTTTAAAAGCATTGATTTTGGTTACACTGTCAAGCTTGGATCTAACTTCACACAGTAAACTTTGCTATGTCACTAGGGGAGTTATTTTAGCACAATAAAATCCTGCTAAAGGGATAGTTCACCAATTCATTAATTACTCACCCTCGTGTAATTTCAAACCTGTAAGACCTTTGTTCATTTTCACAACACAAATTAAGATATTTTTGATGAAATCTGAGAGCTCAGGTCCCAGAAAGGGACAAAGCTAAAATAGTCCATGTGACATCAGTGGTTCATGAGTCTATGAGTATACTTTTTGTGGGCAAAGAAAACAAAAATAATGACTTCATTCAGCAATTTATTCAGTTCTGTGTCAATGTATTTACTACCTTTCTGGGCTTTAAACGTGTCAGTTGCATTGCTGTCTGCATGGTCAGAAAGCTCTTGGATTTAATCAAAAATATCTTAACTTGTGAACAAAGGTCTTAAGGGATTGAAACGACATGAGGACAGAATTTTCATTTTTGGGTGAACTATCCATTTAATGTCTGTAGCAGGTCTATTCAATTAGCCTCATTTGAGGGCCAAATTATCAAACTAAAAAATTTGACCAAGGGGTGGTGGGCTGTCCCGACCTCTTTCTGTGGGGCCTATAAAATTATTAATTAAATTAAAATCCATATTCAGCAGTAAAATGAAAAAATAAAATAAATAAATGACCAACAGTAACAATTATAAAAGGTTAACATTAGTGTCAGTCAATTAAAAAAAATAATTAATCACAATTTTTTCTGTAATTAATTAAAAAACCTGATTAATCAAATATGTATAAATCAAATATATATGCATTGTCATATTTTCAGAATGAACCTCCAAATTAATATAGAAACAACATAAATATTGTATATTTTAAGTATGTGTTTAACGGCATATTTTTACTAGCCTATTATAATTGACGACCTACACTGCCCTCCAAAAGTTTGGAAACACCCCTGTGAAAAAAAGACAGGCAAAGTGTGGTTTTGGATGATATCAGCATAAATCCTTATCATTTTTGGTGCAAATACATTAAAGTAACTTGACATTATCATTGAAGACCATGTCTGTCATGGAATGGCCTCCCCAATCACACAAACTCAATCCAATATAGCTACTATGGGAGGAACTGGACCGTGATGTCCGTAAAAAGTGCGTAAACCAGTGTGAATCATCTTTGGGCAATCCTTCAGGAGGCTTGGAGTAATATATCAAGTCAATGTTTGAATAAACTGACAGTTCGGATGGCCAGATTATGCAGAGCTGTAATAGCTGTTAATGGAGAATATTTTGATGATGTATAAACTGTTTATGTAATAAAATATGTTTTCGGAGTGTGTGTTATCCCTTATCAGTGCAAAATTATCACAAATTAAAAAGGATTCATAATATTATTTTCCAAAACCCCACTTTTCTAGGGCGTTTCCAAACTTTTAGAGGGCAGTGTATATCATTGATGCCAATAATGTTACTAATGACTCTAATAAATCCATTTCTCCCTTAATTTTAGCCATTAATTATAGCCATTTTAACATTACAGTATAATTGAAAGCCATTATTTTTAACATTTAAAATATAACAACTTTACATTTTAAGAGAACTTAAAACAATCTTCACTTAACTTAATCTTTATTCAAGCTACAAAGTTAATCAGCAACTAGAGCAGTTGAGTGATTTCTCTTTTTCTTTTGTTTTTTGATTTATATCAGTGACAGACTGCAGCAAATTTGACTTTAAAAGCAGTGATGTCTTTTTAAAACCTCATGCACACGCACAGACCTGACACATATCTGTTTTTTTCCCAACTCTTTACGGTCATTTAGGACTTTCTAGCTCACTTAAGACTATGTTTATGAGGTAACTCGCCAAAACGATGCATTTTTACATCATTGTGTGTGATTTTGTCCATTGAAGCGCTACTGGCGCAGTTGTCTGAAGCAGCTCAGCGTATGCATACAGCCGAACACGCAGAATTTCAAACTATACTTCACTGATAACCATCTTCATAAGACTCCATAAGTTCGCCATAAGTTATGACCGATAACACTTTATCTCATGACTAGTTTTTTTTTGGCTGGCCCTGGCAATTGTTGCCACCTTGTGGACTAACTAATTACTGCAAGAACAATACTCTATACAGGCTAGATGAAGGGGATTGGCGGACCAAATTGGGCCCACGTGCCACCAATTGAACAGCCCTGGTCTATAATGTTTACGCCTTGAGGCTAACTTACTAACTTATAGTAAGTATTTTACATTCAGAGGATTTTTTTGCACAACAAAAGTATCCTCGTAGCTTCATAACATTACAGTTGAACCACTGATGTCACATGGACTATTTTGTTGCAAGTTCTTGGTATGTGATTTGACCTTGAACATGGTAGGACCCTTGCTGTCTATGGAGGGTCAGAGAGCGCTCAGATTTCATCAAAAATATCTTAATTTGTGTTCCGAAGATGAACAAAGGTCTTACAGGTCTGGAACGACATGAGGGTGAGTAATTAATGACAGAATTTTTATTTCTGGGAGAACTATCCCTTTAACAGATTGTCCCAATTTATTTCCATTATGAGTGCCTCACTGTAACCCAAATTTGAGGCTTTTTAAGGGAAAAGGAAAAAGGTGGAAAAGCTATAATTAGTTTTCAGTGGTAATCAAATTTCACAAATGCTGTCAGTTGAGCTTACTTTGTATGAATCCAGAATATCCCTTTATTACCACCTTCACGTCGCTGTCAGAGAATATTCCATCTGCTGATAAAAGACATGATTAATTAAGTCTGTCCTGCTGTAGGCTTCAAGTTAAACAGCTGTTAATGTTTTGCAACCTCAAGGTGTGGCCACATTTATTAAACTTCATGAGCAAAAAGGTCCACTGTCTATTGTCATTAGGTCAGTGATGTATGAAGCACAGCTCACATAGAAATCACTTTCAAACCAAGCAGCTTTCTGTGGGTCAATGAGGTGAATTTACATGAGTCTGCATGGGGAATTTTTTTGACTTCACACAAAAATCTCAATTGACCCTTCACAAAAACCCGCCCTCCTTGGTTACTGTTGCTGTCCGACAAACAATACGGCTGTCAAGCTACACATTGTGTTCTCACGTAGTGAAAAATACATTACAGAGCAAAGAGGAAACTAACAACACACTAACAGACAAGACAGAGCAGGTTACTTCTGGTATGAAACAAGGTCTCAGCTTTAAAATTTTGTAATTTTTTAAAGAAATTTAAACAATAAATACTGTTTTGTGGCTCTGTAATGTGTCATTACAGATCACTGTATTACCTAAGTAGAGTCTTATTTACTTAAAGCATCAAATAAACATGAATGAACATCATAATGTTTTTTTTTTCAACTGCGGAAAGATGTCAGTACACACACTTTTTCAAGTTTAAGTCCACCAAAGTTGATCTACTCCCCTGTGTGATTTGCTTGTTGTTCAAAATGGCAGATTATTATGATTTGTCATATCGCCTGTCAATCAAGGGTCATTTGCCCGAATTACTATTAAAATGACTGAATTTTACCCGTGAGCAAAACTAAATGTGCGTGCACCTCTAGTGACAAAACAAGCAAAACTAAAACTAGGTTTTTGCATTTTATAATAAATGTTTGTTCAAAGTCTTCGCCTAAAATATGAGGAACAGTAATAGTGACACTTGCTTTGGCAAACACCACTAAGAAGAGCACACAGGCAGGCCATGTTTGACATATCCGAATATCACAATGACATGCTGTTTGGTTTGCTTTCAAAGACATGTCAAAGCAACACGTACGCTTCCATTCATCATGAATCAGACAACAACATCTGCCTCTGCCGTGCTAAACGGGGGAAAAATAACAAAAGCGAGCTGTCTCTCAAGCACGCATATGTTAGCTAACAGCAGCCGACTTGTGTCTGCCCCCTTCAAGCCACTTTCATCTCACGATACGCTGTCCTTGCACCGAACGCGACTCTGTTCGAAAGGCGTCCTACAGGGACGTGGTGTCATGTTCCAAAACTTCCTGACAGCCAAATGACTAGGTGCTGCTTTTCTTGAGGAAAGTGCAGATACATCGAATGAACCGTCGTAGTCTTATTTCTGCACTGAATAATAAGGCAGCTCTTTCTTTGACTCTAATGCTCAAAACAAGCTGAAATCAGGCATGGAGGGAAAAAAGGCCACATCTTTGCTAAAGGCCACAGATTTAATTAAAATCGCCTTTTAGGTTCTTGAATTTGAATAGGATTTGGATTGAGGTAGTAAACATTTTACAATGTAATACATTTGTAATTGTTTTTATTGTAAATTTAACCAATAATTAATTAAATTATTACAAATAATTAAATTAATTAATAAAGTGTTAATGCATATATTATACATTTTTCCCTAATTTATAGAAGACACCCTAAAACGTCATTCAGTGTAACAATCCTGTCAGGCATATTTACAACAAAAATCAATTTATGACATATTAAAAGATGAATTACTTTCAACCCAAATACTTACTAGTTATAATTCTACATTTTCAAAATTTGACACTATCCTAGGTTTTGGCCATCTGTCAGTAAGAACACAATATAATTTAATAATTTAAGTCAGAAAAAGCATGTTTGAATTTTTACATAAATATTGTGTTACACTGAATTAATTATTTGAACCAATTTTTGACATTTTATTCTCTAAAAACAACCTTGAAAGTAGACACTTTATTTACATTTAATGTGCTTTCTATGGACATGAAATCACTTTTTGACGTGGACATCTTAAAGGATTAGTTCACTTTCAGAACAAAAATGTACAGATAATGTACTCACCCCCTTGTCATCCAAGATGTTCATGTCTTTCTTTCTTCTGTCATAAAGAAATTATGTTTTTTGAGGAAAACATTTCAAGATTTCTCTCCATATAATGGATATGAATGGTGCCCCAAAGTTTGAACTTCCAAAATGCAGTTTAAATCCAGCTTCAAAGGCCTTTAAACGATCCCAGCCAATGAAGAAGGGTCATATCTATCGAAAACGATCGGTTATTTTCTAAACAAATTGACAATTTATATACTTTTTAACTGCAAATGCTCGCTTTGTCTCGTCTCTGCAACGCGCATGCACAGTCTCTGCGATCCGGATCAATACAGTTAGGGTATGTTGAAAAACTCCCATCTCGTTTTCTTCCCCAACTTCAAAATCATCCTACATCACTGCAGAAGTACCAACCCAGTGCTTACAAAGTGAACATACAAAGAAGACCAAACGCCCTTTACAAAAAAGGGTAAAACAGTGTTGTAGGGAGATTTTGAAGTTGAAGACGAAAACGAGATGGGAGTTTTTCAACATATACTAACTGTATTGACCCAGATCACAGAGACATTGCAGAGACGAGACAAGACAAGCATTTGCGGTTAAAAAGTATATGAATTGTCAATTTTTTTTGAAAATAACCGATCGTTTCGCTGGATAAGACCCTTCTTCAACGGCTGGGATCATTTAAAGCCCTTTGAAGCTGGATTTAAATAGCATTTTGGAATTTAAAACTTTGGGGCACCATTCATTATATGGAGAGAAATCCTGAAATGTTTTCCTCAAAAACAAAAACATAATTTCTTTATGACTGAAGAAAGAAAGACATGAACATCTTGGATGACAAGGGGCTGAGTACATTATCTGTAAATTTTAATTAATCCTTTATAGTAAACAGGATGCACATATTTATGGAGTAAAATTAGGATTTTTTATACAAATTAACACATTTGTAATTGTTTTCATTTTTATTTGTAATAATTACATTTTATTTTAATATTTTTGTTTTCTATCTATTTTATCAGTTTTAATATTTCAGAAATTTGAAACATGGCATATAGCATTAATAAATATAAAATAAATTAACTATTCCAGTTGATACACATTCAGTGGAACATGGCTAATTTGAATCTAATTTCAACAGCTAATTTTTAAAATCTGAAATTTGCTCAACCCTGACCTACATACAGGCCTAAAATAACACATTTCAGAAAAAAACATGAATCAGAGTTTCTCTGCTCATGCAAGCTACACACATTCACACAACCTTAAAATAATCTCTTTTCTCTACTCCCCTCCTGTTTGCTCTCAAACATCCCTGTCAGTTTGCTCTCAAATCTGTGCATCCATTCAGAAATCAATTCATTCTCATCGGGAAAGCTTCCCAGCGCATTCTGCTCATCGGACCTTTTTCAGCAGAATGTTTTCCAGAGGCTGTGTCCCATATGGCCATGAGAGCATAATCTCCTTCTGGCCTCTTTCTCTCTGGCTTTAAGCCCTCTGTCCATCCCATTAGTTACTACCACTGCACATCTGTCTGCAGCTGGAGGACTGACAGAGCAATCCATCAGTGTTGTTATTTCTGAAACCAGCCTGCATACTGCAAGTTCGAAGCATCCACATTTTCTTAAAAGAACAGTTCTCCTGAAAATCAAAATGTTGTCTTCACTTTACTCATATACAAAGTCAGTCTATGAAAAAAAAAAAAGTAATAGTAGCCTACATCTCTCTAGTTGGATGTTACAGTACTTGTGAGGCCTGAATAATGAGCAAAGTTCATCCTCACAGTGCAATTATGAAAGCATGTAATAAACTGGAGAAAAGCTGCCAAAGACTTGTCTAGTGCTCGTAATTACTTTGACTGTGCAGTTGCACAACAGACACCAAACTATAAGAAATACAGGGCATGCATTCACACTGCAGGGAGCAAATGAGGTGCCACGCTGTCTAGGGCTTTAGCTGCTGCTGTCAGTTCACTGTGAAGGTCATAGGTTGTGCATGGGATTTGCTTCTGCATATTTTAAGTCTTGCGTTTAACCCTGTGCAATACGTTGCAGGGGTTCAGGACTAGAGCTCTTGAGTATGTTCATGAAGATTAATTTAAACCCTCATCAGGATGACTCTAATCGCTACTGCTGCTATATGAGCTGGGAAGATCTAATACAGCATACTTGTTGTTTCATTTAAAGCATATGATTTCCGGTTGGTCGCAGTAAAAATATTTGAGATTTGGTGAACTAATGGAAGTCTTGCATATCCTGCACCCCTGAACGCTCACAAACATAAAACAGCTATGAGTCCAATTGAAATTGAATTAAACTAAAATTAAATAAATAAAAAAAAAAAAAGATTCATTTGTGGGTTTAAATTTACATTTTAAATGTCTGATTTATATTATTTGTCAATTACTAGAAATGTAAAATTCTAATTTAACTAATTAAATTAAACTCTTTATTTAAACATGAAATCTCCCACAACTTTACAATGTTAAATATCTTATTCCACATTCAACAAAGGTTAGAAATTTGCATTTAAATTGATCCCAAGTTTAACAAGCTTTTAAATTTTAAATGTTTATCCCATTTTCATTTATCTTAACCAACTGCTGTGATGTCTGTTAATCAACAAAATAAAAAAGAGTAAATTAATAACTTCTGTAGTTTTAAGCTTTCTTTATAATTAAAAAAATATATATAATTTAGTGTTTGATAACTTTAGGCTAGACATCAGTTGGAATCAGTGTTACTTGCCTTTAGTCATAAAAAAAGATGGCATTAAACAAATATTATAAATGTATACGTTCTTTATGTTGTATTTACATTAATTTGAATTATGAATGTGAAATTATTGCAATATAAAAGTATAATTAAAAACTTCAATGTCAGGTAGGATTAATCAAGATTAATTTAAGGAAAATGTGCTAATAATTAGTTTTTTTTTATCGATTGACTCCACTAATTATTATATATGTATATATAAAGACACACACATACAGTATATATTTTGTAAATATTTACATGCATTTACATGTATATATTTATATTCATATAATTTATATAATATATATAAATATATATATTTTTACTTAAATATATACATGCATGTGTGTGCATGTATCTATATATACATAATACATATGCACAACACACACACATGTATTATGTACACAAAAAACTTTTATTTTGGATGCAATTATTCGTTGCCCAGCACTATTAGAAATGTTTAAAAAATGGTTTTACTGGTTATAATGGGAATTGTACTGGTTTTTAGAAACTGTAATGGTGCCTGATACTAGTAACTGGTCACCTTTCACTGATGGCTTGTTAAAACCACTAAATCCTAATTGAATAGCCTATTTCTCAAAACACAGTACAGGAAACCATTTTTAATGGTTAGTAATGTTTGAAATTGTGTTTCTGGTGGTTTCTATTTATTTATTTATTTTTTGTTTGTTTGTTTGTTTGTTTTTAGCAGGGCAATGTTCGTCAAGCATTGTGACTTTTCACTTCAAACGTCTTATTTATCCACGTTCAACAATCTTCCACAGACACTGCATCTTCATCTGATTCATTCTCATTCATTCAAAATCGTTCGCTACACAAGCGAGTGGTAAATATTCCCGTTCCCCTCCCAACCACTCCCATCATCCGCACGGGCTCCAATCCGCGCTCACTCGCTCTCTCCGCCGCTACAGAGAGCGCGCTGATGCCGCAGCTCCAGTCTCTCTCTCTCTCGCTCTCTGATAATAACACGGCACAGTCATGGCGACAGTGACAGTCCAACCGCTCACCCTGGAGCGAGGTGAGTACTGGCAAATGCGCGTTCATTCAGTCTTCGCTGCTGGAGCTAACTTTAAGCTTTTGCGCTATTCGTTTCTCGGATATTTTTTTGCATTATTGGACTTGGGCTTGTTGATGTTTTGGTGATGTTGCCTTCTCGGTTCGGCTTGTGTCCGTCAGGTATGATGGTGATGATGACGGTGATGCACAGAACACTCTCTGTGCTTCAGGATCCATTCGTGTGTGTGGATGTTAATGAGATTTGTATTCGGTTCATTTAAATAAAGCACTTCAGGCACTCGTTTCATACATACACTTTGCTGATGCTCAAAGCAGCGCTGTGTATTTTCTTTATTTTGTCCTTATTTCACTTTACAGGAGATTCTACAACTTCTGAGTGTGCGAAACTGAATTCGAGAGTGAGTTGTTTATACACTTCAATAATATAAAACCGGATTACAACGACGCGCGCGAATAATCTAGCCTACTGTACGCGCGATGCTTCATATTACATCTGAAAGAAGAAATGTGTCACAGCGTGACTTAAGTCATGTGGACAAAGCTTGCCATTTTAATGTTATCACTGTAATAACCTTGTCGTGGCTTAATTTATTATCAGCGGTAAGTGACCTGTTAAAGCAGCCTGAGTGCAACAATGTGGGCCGATATGCGTTTAAATCACCAACAAATGAATTGCGCTTTATTTATATGCGGTTATACAGCAGGTCAAATAGTAGTCTATGGAAACTCAAACCATTTAAAGCGTCCCCCAAGCAAAGCGATGGAGATATTTTTAGAGAAATGAGACACCTCTGGCATGTGCGCACAACGCGCTGTGGATATGGGGAACTGTATATTGCTTCAAAACTAGCGATGTCCGATTGGCGAACGAATTGTTGTTTTGAGTCGAATCTTTAAAACGAATCAATTGAACCGACTCACAAAGACTGTATGAACGATTCGTTCACGAATCAATATGAGCGGTTGTCGAAATATCTCCCTGACTCGAAACAATAAATAAACTGATAGTATGAGCAATTCGGAGTTAAGTGATGCTACAGTACATGCAAGCCAAAATGTAACAAATAATACATAGTGTTTATGAACTCTTTGTATGACAGTTTTATCAATGTACAGAACAGAAGTGGTTTTTGTTGAAAACTGCAACCTTTTAATCCAAGAAAAACAAGTAAATGTTTAATGTAAGTTACATGTAAACGAATAGCCTATTTAAAATTAATTGTGAACTGAATCAAGTTTGCCATAATATGGTTTTACTAGAACATTTTAAGGCATGTAATACACCATACTATCTTGTCATGACATGATTACAAAAAGGAATACCTAAATTGAGGAAAATGTTTCTTTGAGAGAACCAGTTCATGAAAATTAGTCCCATAACTCCCATAACTAAAAACTGGACTTATTATAATTAAAGGATTAGTTAACTTTCAAAATAAATATTTCCTCATAATTTACTCACCCCCATGTCATCCAAGATGTTCATGTCTTTCTTTCCTCAGTCAAAAGAATTCAAAACATTCCAGGATTTTTCTCCATATAGTGGATTTCAATGGGAGCCAACGAGCTGATGGTCCAGATTTCACTGGACTCTACACGATCCCAGTGAAGGAATTAGGGTCTTATCTAGTAAAATGATAGGTCATTTTCTAAAATAAATAAAAAAAAAATTATACTTTTTAACCACAAATGCTCATCTTGCACTAGCTCTGTGTCTTTTCCAATGTGTCGTAGACACAGGGCTAGTGGTTAAAAAGTATATAATTTTATATTATTTATTTATTTATAAATATATTTATTCCTCGGCAGGGATTGTGTAGAGCCCTTTGAAGCTGCATTAAAACTGCAGTTTGGACCTTCAACCCGTTAATTCCCATTCAAGTCCTCTATATGGAGAAATATCCTGGAACGTTTTCCTCAAAAACTTAATTTCTTTTCGACTGAAGAAAGAAAGAGCATCTTGGATGACATGGGGGTGAGAAAATTATCAGGAAATTTTAATTCAGGAAGTCAATAATCCTTTAAATACCCTTCTTGCTCTACAAGCAGTGTAATCATGATATTGGCAACCCATTCAAACAATCAGGGGTGCATTTACCAAAAGCAACTATGGTCACAAGTTTCATTAGTACCAATAAAGTTTAACCAAACTTGCAACCTTTGCTTGCTAATGATGCTTTTGGGAAACACACCCCAGAACACTATTAGGAGTGTTCTAGATTTGTCACATCACTCAGTATGGTTTGTTTTGATTGATATGTGTGTCCAGTGTAATAAATCATACACTTAGAGCCAAGAATACACTGCATTGCACTGTTGTATTGCATTAAAATGTGTTATTATGATTTGTTTGTATTTTCTCATAGATTTTATTTGGTCCCCTGGTGACAAAGCAGGGCCTAGTAAACACATCTTTACACTGCTGGGTCTATGGGGGGTTTAGCTACCCTGTAATTTTGCCAGACGTCCTAGGGAGCACACTTTTGAAAATGACCACCTAAAGTTTACACTAGAATAGTACACTGGAGAAACTACAAAGGGCCCCTGGTAGTTCTTATTCATTTATATCATTTAAACAGAACCTCCAGAAGAAATTACATTTAAGTGGAAACAGATTTATTTTGGTGACATATTTTGAGCGTTGCCAGAAACCCAAAGTAATTGTTATGCTTAATGATAGCACATTTAAACAGATAGATTTATGACAGCAGAAATCCAAAACACCACAGGCCTCACATTATTCAACATCTCTTGCAATAAGCCTGCTATGCTTGAGGTTATACAGGCATAGTGAGAAGCCTGAATTGTGGCTATAATTTGATCACAGAGAAAATAACCTTGTGTGTCCCTTCATTTTGGGTGCGGCCGGTTAACTGAAGGTTGTGAAGATTTTCCTGCTATTGTATTTAAATAAGAGATGTTTAGAGATAAGAACCGCAGTGTGTAATCCAGGACATGTGGACGTGTCACTTATGTACAGTATAGAAATGCTAATCTAGCAAACTAAAATCAATAAGATATTTTGTCAACTTGTGTACAGCATAGACTCCTGGAAGAAACTCTAACCTAGATCTTAGATAAGGATGGAATGCTTGTGTTTGGAAAACAGAACTCTACTAGACTTATCCTGAAGGAAAGATGGAAATCAGCGAATATAAGGTTTTTAAAGTAAAACCTGAGGACAGCTACTGACAGATCAGTGCTGCTCTGGCTTTCTTCATTCAAAGGATGGACAGGTCATAAGGAGCTTCTAAACTTATTCTGGTGGCTCGGTCGACTTGTGGGCCAACTGTCAAAACCAAATTGAGATACAAAAAAAGTTTGACTAAAGTATTGACAGTATTGAGTATCTGCTGCATCCAAATATGCCTAATTCCAGACTATATGTGACCCTGGACCACAAAAATTGAGATTTATACACCATATTAAAGCTGAATAAATAAGCTTTCAATTGATGTATGGTTTGTTTGGACAATATTTGGTAGAGACTATTCAAAAAACTGGAATCTAAGGGTGCAAAATTTTACATACTGAGAAAATCTCTGTTCAGGTTGTCCAAATTAAGTTCTTACCAATCCATAATTACTAATCAAAAGTTTTTATATATTTACGGTAGGAAATTTACTAAATATCTTCATCTTTACTTAATATCCTAATGATTTCTGGCATTAAAGAAAAATCGATAATTTTGACCCATACAATGTATTTTTGACTATTGCTATAAATATACCCATGCTACTTACGACTGGTTTTGTGGTCCAGGGTCACAAATATGCCTAATTCCCAGCTATTTAATATGTAAAAAACAGTACAGCTGAAGTACTATGTCTGAATTCATAGTATTTGAAAAACATTAGGCCTACTACTTCCACCGAGTTTCTGGAGTGTGCATTTGATAGACAATTTACTTACTTTTTATGAAGTGACTGGAGAGGAGTTATGAATGGCAGTAAAACCACTGATGCAATTATTCAACATTTTGAACGTAGTACATCTGGTTTGCATTACAAATCGCAACCAAAACCCTTGCGGTCTTCCTCTGAGTCCACAATTTTGTGACGTAATGCCACTTCGACTGTCAGGTAAAAGTCTGCTGAAGTCGGCAGAAAAATGCATTGTGGACACACAGCGGCCGCAAAGGGAACGTTCGCGAGCACCCTGATGAAGCTGGATATAGGAACACCCTACAATCTCATGGACTTAAAGTGCCTCTATGCCATTTTTTTAAAATTGTTTCGGGAGTCTCCTATGGCTTACATGCATGCAAGGTCAAACAACACTTTTGTTTTCTCAAAATCTGCATTAATATCACCTCATTTTCTAGCGATTCTCAAATGATTACTTTGAAGCATTTAAAAGATTTTGAACGCTCGGTAGAAAATATAAACATCTATTATTTATCATACTTACAGGTTGCGAGTCAATGGAAAAAGCTGGTTTAAATAAACTTTGTACTGAGCCTTTTTGGAGGGCAAGTGTTTTGTGAATTCTGGATTGAACTTCCCGAAACTAGAAAAGCAGTCGTCAATACAATGACTTGTTTGAGGGCAGGTTAAGCTGTTCGCTGCCGGCTAACGACTCGTTCAGAATCAATTATTTCTTTTGGAATGCAATAACTTTGAAGTCGGGTCAAGTTGTTCGCAGTTGGCCAATGTAGAATATGGGCGGGCATTATGCAAATGTATTACCCCATGACGTCTAACAATAACTATTTATCGTGATCATTTACATTCACATACAGCTACATTACACACTGCATGAATGGCAATATTCATATGGGATAATAGGGGTACTTTAATGGATAAATGTACACAGCAGTCCACAAAACCACAAATGGTCATACTATACACACATTCATACTATATCATGCACTTTTTAATGGTTGTGAGGCAAGTTCTTTACCAAATGTAGTAGCTACTAAGACAGTATGCATTTTTTTGTGCAGCTTCCATATTTTTCTTCAGGAAACCCATACATTGTGGTACACTATGGCAATCATCAAAATTTCAGGAGTTCCTGTATTCCCTATACACATTATGTATTCCGTACACACATGGATTGATGATTTGAGGAAATCATTGCTGTGTTCGTCACTCCTGAGTCTTCTTGGACAAAGCCCTCATGTTATGCTAATATTGGAGAACCTTATGAGTAAGGTTAATCAAATCAGTAAAATCACAAATATAAATGCAATCAAATGTGCCTGCAATTCCTAGTAATGAAAATGTCAATATAATTATGTGGGATGCAAACATGGCTCACTATGATTAGCATTACATGACATATTCCAATTTAATAGCTTTTCCCCTGTAATGAAAAACATTATTTTTGAACTAGATAATAAGGTGGGCGATAGTTTATATTAGGCTAGCAGAGGTCCTGGGCTGTTGGGTCACGACCATCCTTGTTTCATTCTACTAATGCAGTACCCTTGCACAAAATCGATTTATATGTTTTAAAGATCTTAAATTCCCAAGTCATCTTTTTCTATTCAGAAAGACCAAATTTGTCAGAGTACTTTGCTAAATTAAACATAAAGTGTTCTTCTTTGACATCCTTGAATTTGAACAAATTTCTTTTGGAAGATTTTCCGAGAATATCGACCCGAAACAATATCAAGTCAGTCATCAAAGCTATTCACTTGCTCATAAGCTTTGAAAGCTATTGCCAACTATAGGATGTTATACAACTTGTATAATGTACCACTGAATTAGATTGCATAAAATAGCGGTGATATAATCTTTCCTCTGGGCAAAAGTGTTTCAGAACATTTTCTGTCCACTTTAGTCTGTCCATTCGAAGATAAAAGCCCAGACCAGCCTGAGAATGAGATCAAGGGATCATATCTAAGACTATTTTTATCCGAACAAGACCGTCTGTGTCACCAGTAATTGTGTGTATGAAAAAGAGAAGGTCTAGAAAGACAGACAGTGGTATCAGTCAGACATCAGGGGACAAACGCTCTGTGAGGTCATTTGTGCGGGATTCGCACAGCTCGCCGTCTGAGCTGTTATACCGCGAGGTGATTTATGTGCCCTTTGCAGTCGGGAATGTCACAGTTGGGCCAATTACTGATAATTCACAGGGTTTGATAAAGTGAGGTCCTGGGATATGAGCCGGACACCAGAGAAGGGTACTGCTTTGTGTCTGCAATAACTCCTGCTGTTTTGGCAGACCTGCTGTCCGGAGACCGGCATTTTCCTCAGGCTTGCCTGACCCATAAAGGATGGCCATCTGAATCTGGAAAGCAGCAGATGGCCAACACTCTCTTAGGCAATTCATTCTGGCACGTAAAATGGTGAAGACAATGCAATCCTCAGGAAAGTAGTTCTGTTGGAAATGTGTGAAACATAGTTTAGAAGTGTCTTGGCTGACCATCTAGTCAGTCTTGAAACTCGTACCTTTTTTCTCAGAAAGTATATAATAGGAACCATTAATTACTCACCCTTGTGTCGTTCTAAACCCGTAAGACTTTCATTCATCTTCAGAACACAAATTAAGATATTTTTGATAAAATCTGAGAGCTTTCTGACCCTGCATAGACAGCAACGCAACCACCACGTTCAAGGCCCAGAAAGGTAGTAAGGACATCGTTAAAATAGTCCATGTGGCATCAGTCTGAGCAAAAGTCCAGCTCCACATTAATTTGGCATTCCTAGTGAAACAGAATGTACAACAAACTACAGAAAGTTGAAAATGGCATTTCATGCTGACTTACGAAAGTATTCATACTTCTTAATTTTTTCACATTTTGTTATGTTGCTGCCTTATGTTAAACTGCTTTAATTTTTTTTTCCACATCAATCTACACTCCATACACCATAATGGAATTCACAAAACAGGTTTTTAACATCTTTGCAAATGTACTATAAAATAAAAAACTTAAATGATTCCATTGCATAAGTATTCTTACCCTTACCTGGGATAGATGCAAGGAGCATTTATATTGCTTGTAGATGTTACTACGCTTGGAGCGAAGTTACCCTGTGACAAGTTCAATTGAATGGGTATGATTTCGAAAGGTCTAACAGCGGAAAATGCATATCAGAGCAAAAATCAAGCCCTGGGGTAAAAAAAACTGCATGTAGAGCTCAGAGACAGGATTGCATCAAGCCACAGATCTGGAGAAGAATTCAGAAAAAAATCTGCTGCATTGAAGATTCACAGAAGCATATAGTCTCTGTTACCCTTAATGGAAGAAGTTTGAAACAACCACTACTCTTCCTAGAGCTTGCCTCCTGGCCAATTGATGGGGAAGGGCCTTAGCTAGAGTGGTGATCAAGAACCTGATGGTCACTCTAGTTGAGCTCCATGATCATATATGCAGATGGAAGAAACTTACAGAAGGACAAACATCACTGCAGCACTCCACTGGCTTTATGGTGGTGTGACAAGACTCAAACCTCTCCTCAGTGAAGACACATGAAAACACACTTGGAGTTTGCAAAAAAAGCAGGCTGTGAGAAACAAGATTCTCTGGTCTGACAAACCTCAATTCCAAGCATCATGTTGGAAAGCATCAAGGAAGGTATTGCTCATCATCTGCAGAGTACCATCTCAAAATTAAAGTGTGCTGGAAGTAGCCTCATGCTGTGGGGCTGTTTTTCAACGGCAAGGACTAAGGGACTCTCTCAAAATATTGAGATAGTCTTAATGAAAACCCAGTCCAGTGCATTCAGAAGCTCAGACTGGGCAGAAGGTTCACCTTCCAACAGGGCAATGATCTTAAGCACACAGCAAGAGTGACTTATAGACAACTCTGTGAATGTCCTTTAGTGGCCCAGCCACAGCCTGGGCTTGAACCCAATCAAACATTTCTGGAGAAACCTGAAAATGTCTGCCAGACCCCATCCAAGCTGACAGAGTTTGAGAGGTGAAGAATGGCAGATAATTGCCAAATGTTGATGTGCAAATCTTGTTGCATCATACCCAAAAACACTTGAGGCTGTAAAGATGCCTCAGCTAAGTACAGAGATTAGGGTATGAATACTTATGCAATGCTTATTTCATTTTTTAAATACATTTATGAAGTTGTGACAATTCTGTTTTTGCTTTGTCATTATGGTGCATGGAGTGTAAATTGATGTGGGAAAAAAATAATAAAAACAGTTGGGCAGCAACATGTGAAAAAAATGAAAGGGTAAGAATACGTTCGCACTGTACAGTAAAATCGTAGGTAAAGCTGTGTTTCTACAAACTTCAGACTTTCTCGTTTGGTACACCTTCGTTTTCTCTTCCATGTTACACTGTGTTCCATTTAAAGTCAAAACATGACATGTAAAGAAGAAAAAATTGGCTCATATTTGCTTTGCAGATGTTCAGTTGTCAACAAGGATGTCTCCTGGCATTCTGCACCCATAAACAATACTATGCAAAGCTAACATTTGCAGGTGTATGGAGATTAGCAGAGAGGTTCATTTAGCTTGATTTACGCACCTGCCTATGCTAAACAGGCTTTATATACAGTGGGAACTTTGACTCATTGATATCATTAACTTTGAATCTCAATGTGCCACCACGTTCTTGTGGATCACTGGATTAAAGGTTGGAAACTGCCGGAGTAAGACATTGGAATTTCCAACTCTCCCAGTTGAATGGGACATTTGCATTATTATTACTGTAAAATATTTACCCTTGAGACCCTCAACCCTGTGCAGTTAAGTTACATATGCAAATTATATTGCAGAGCAGCTTATATGACAGCAGGGAAATACTCATTCAAATAGTATGCACACAATGCCCAGTCACACCCTCAACTGTGTCTTCAACACTGAAAAATCATTTGCTATAGACTCAGTCCTCAGATATTGAATTGTGGGCTTGCGATGTGTATACGCTCACCACAATCTTGCCACAGAGATTGATGTCCTTGTTATTAAATCCTGTCTAGAAAAGGAAACCTCCACAGTGCTGAGAGATATGAGTTTTAGTCTCACTTGAAAGACAACACTGAGTCTCCACAGAGATCTGGACACTCCTCTAGACAAACAGTGTCTCGCCGTACTTGATTTGCAGTGTTGAGGTTTCCTTGTCAGTTGTTGGTATTAGACTGTGTTTCACGGTTTTATTCATTTATTTTACAAAGCATTCCCTCTACCTTTGAACTTACTGTAGACATTATATCATTCTTTCTTATTTAAAATTTAGATTTTTGTTTACAAACCACCTTTCTCTCTTTTACTTTACAGGATTTTGTCTGATGCAATATACATATACCAAGATGAATTTACGTTCACTTGTTCGTCCTTATCAAGCTAATGGGTTCATATAGCTATAAAGTAATTAATAATCATGTAAATGAATTCTAAAAGACTGCACTGTGAATATTGAATATAAATTGCAATGCAAAACCTGGTCTGCTGTCAGCCACATTGAAATTCAAATCCTCATAATGAATTATAATGGGGAGTGTTAAAGGCTCCCCAGAGTAAAGTTTTTTTTTTTTTTTTTTTTCACAGACTTAACAGAGTTTTCAGTTGTGTTTCATTGTATTTCAGTTTATAGTTAACATAAAATGAGAATTCACCCTATCTAATTATAGATCTTATTGTGAATGATTTATCCATTTCATTTTTTAAATGTTTTTACCTCTTATTTTTAAGCAGAAATAAGGCTGTAAGCGCAATGCCACATCATTCAATCATATTAATAGGTCTGGTCAATGTTCACCTTGCCTGTATTGTCTTTCTGAATAGAAATTAACATACAAAGTACTTCTCCAAACATATAGTCCGCTTAAACCCTGGCCCTGCAAACTCATGTTCATCTACCTTGATTTTTAAGTGCAACACCCACATCTTAAAATCAAATCTAATGCCGACGCATATAACAAAGTCTGCTTCCTTCATTTTTTCTTTTTTTATAATCCGTCATACTTAAATGTACGACGCAATACAAATACAAATGAAAAGGTCAGTTATACTTCCATTTGATAGCAACTTAAATTAAAAAACTAATTATAAAATTGTTGTGTGCATCCCTGCTGACAAACAAAACAAATCTGGTTGGTTTTAGCTTTTTTTTTTTTTTAAATGGTCGCACAACCTGGCCAGGCTGGTGTTTAAAGGGCACCTATTATGTCTCTTTTTACAAGATGTAATATTGGTTTGTAATAATGTGTCTGTGAAGTTTTAGCTCAAAATACCACACAGATAATTTATAATAAAGTCCTTTTGTCCTTTTTGGGGCGCTTCTAAAAATAAAAACTGTGTATTACTTTAAATGCAAATGAACTGCATATTCCCACCCGTCTTCAGAAGAGGGCATAGTGTATATATCTCAGATTTGCATACCTACAGCAATAAACAGTCAGTAGGTGCATTGTGACTGAGACACGAGAATCGGTGTTCATGCACACATATGGGAAGCCAAACACAAAAAAAGTTGGTCGAAACAGCGCAATGTTACAAAGCTTGTGCCACGCTGAACTGTCATCTATTAAGGTGCGCGACAGACTGGACAGCGTGTCATGTACTAATCTCACTAGATTAGCACTGATTGATTGAAATACTTTGATAACATATGGACTGTTGGCCGAACGTCTCAAAATTGGAAACACTTTTACTAGTTGAATTATACAGGATTTCTGGGAACTGTGTGTCACGTTCTTTAACGTTCCACCTGGAAACATCAACTAAACGCTGGATTTTCAAGTGTTGAAAATATGTAAAGTTTGCAGCGTAGACTCATTATTGTGGTGACATTTCCACACCACTAAACATGACGCGGCATAAAACGAAACGTGATTGGTTGGTTTAACTGTCAGTCATATGGCCTCTTGGGTAGTCCTTGACCATTTAAAGTGCCGGTCATGTTGGAAGTTACCTAGCTGGGGACTACTTTCAGGCGCTGTGTAATATCATTGCGCCTGCTGGACTTATAGTATGGCAGCAAAGTTCCTTGAGCGCAACTTTTCTTTTTCTGTCGGTCTTAGTATGTAACGCATTTTGAGCGAGATGTTACCGCCAGACCTGGAGATCGGCTGAATGGATTAGAAAAGGGTAAAACTCCTCTGTTTAACTCTAGGGGAGTTGGAAATTGGGGCTTTTTTCAGAAAAAGTGGATTATACCAAAATCCCAGATAGCCAGCCAATGAAAATATAAATAAATAAATATAAAAATTATTTGTGTTTGGGACGGTGTGAGCATAAAGACTGTAGTGTACACCATAAATTTGAGAACGTTTAGCTTCAATGTTTAATATGAATAAACTCATGAACGACTGCTAGTGGTTCGGATCACATTACGGTTTTTGAGTCACGGATCGGACCATTTTTCGGATCAGCAAAAAGGGGAGGAGACAAATGTAATTTGCTTTCCATTTATTACAAGTAGGGCTGCTCGATTATGGCAAAAATCATAATCACAATTATTTTTGGTCAATATTGTAATCACGATTTTTTAACACGATTATGAGTGGGTCCGAAACTTTATATGATTGGTTAATTTAAAGATAGCAATATAATAGAAAAAAAAAGATGGTGAAAGAATGGAATGAAAGTTTTTTTTTTTTTTTTTTTTTTAATTTAAAAAAAATTTTTTTTTTGTAATTAACTGAATGGAAAATAAAACAGCATAGTCTTCACTGTAAGAATTAAACATGTTTGTTTCTTATAAAAACTACAAAAGTCCATCCGTCAAGAGCAGTGAGTGATTTTGTCTTTTGTTGTTTGATTAACATTAACCGCAAAGACGGCAGAAGGAATATTACTTGTGGCCGCTTTAAGAGCTGCACAGATCCAATTTACTGTTACAGACGTATTTTCATTCTCAACCGTTTACGTTAATTTGAGACAACTGACGAAGGAATACACGAATAATCACCAATTTTTCTCTGCGATTGTTCAAAATTTAGGATTAAAGTTAGGATTAACAGGTTAAAAGTTATCTACAAGTTAAAAAATTGTGTTATTAATCTGCAGGTCACGTGTGTACCGAACCGTGGGTCGTGATCCGCATGGATCACGGATCAACTGAGATCCGTTTGCACTAACGACTCCCTAACGACTGCTGAGATTCTGAAGTGAAATGCGTTGGGGCTTTGGCCCCGGAAACAGGATTCGTTGGTGCGTTCGTTGGATGCATTACGTCACCACTTAACGGGATATTGCGATACATTGCGATACTGTAAGCAAAGCGATATATTAGGATGTTTCTTATTTTAAGAATAGGATATAATTTCAGGAAAGCTGTAATTAAGCACACACCTCCATATGCAAACCATAGCAAAAAAAAAAAAAAAGAACACAGTGAGATCTGCATTTGCATTAATCAGTTCCTGTAACATTCAATGTTATTGAACCACTTTTTGTGCAGTACGAGTAAAGGGGGAAAATAAAGTGCTTGCAGGATTCTTTAGTTATTAAATGTATAAAAGCTTTTGTAAACAGAGCATATATATATTTAGACCCTGCTCTAACGGTTCACAGTTTAAGTTTACAATTGTAACACACAGGCTTGGTTTAGAACTAAACCAGGATTAGGCCATAATCGTCTGCCCCATGGACCGGGGCAGGCATTACCACAAAAGCTGAAATGACGACTTCAGCTTTGTACGCCGAGGCGGGAGCAGGAGCTATTCTTTCATCCTCCATTACTACAAGCAAACTATATTAACGCTAACATTAGTGGCATGCCTATTTGCCAGTATTTCCTGTCACGGTTTAAGTTCAGATATAAGAGTTCAATCTAGCCATCAGGATATAAACTCAAAACGTAGCAATTGCCGTGAATCTTGTATGATTTTTTTTATCACGTTTTTGAGAATCAATACAGTATCGGCAAACAAAATACTGCAATATGTGTATTGATATTTTCTTAGAACCCCATTATGGCCAGCTGAGCAGCTGAAAAGTGTCCAACACCCCTCTAAATCCAACTAGAAAGCCAACTTGACAGCCTGGGAGACCAGCTAAGACCAGCAAACAAGCTTGTATGTTTTTTTCAGCAGGGCTAAAAGTACATTTATTTCTTGGGAAGCATGATGAAATATCTGCCGTTTGATTGCAGACTGCTATACTGGCAAATCTGAGCACAGTTCGAGAAATTGTCGAGAAGAGACACCGGTCGGAGGAAAATCATCTTAGTAGGAGCCTCCATTTGTTTTCCATGAGATGGAGCTGTCTGGGAGAAACAATTCAAGTTTGTGACACAACGAGTCAATCATAAATCATTTAATCACTCCTTCAAACAGAAAAACTGTGCAGTATCATCTTTTTGAAAAGTTGTTTGGAGAGATGTCTCACAAATTATTTAATACTTTGTTGACACCGTTACCGAGTTTGTATTCTTTTGTCAGGTAAACTCAATGAAAAATATCTAAACTTGCGTGACAGAATAACCTTGTTCACCGGTAAAGAGAGTCCTGTGAAAACTGGACGAATATCAAAATAATGCCTAAAATGCTTCACATTATTAATTCTGTTTAAAGCATTTTCTGTTGATGTAAAGCATGTGCGTTCCCTTTTGCGGAACGCACATACTCCCAAAACAGATGTTTGAGGGGAAGCGTAGGAAAGAAACAGAAGCCGCTTGCCTAATTAGATGTAAGTATCTCATCAGAATGATTGTGAAACTAATATTTCAAGATAAAAACATTGCTTTAGCAGCTGAAAAACTGTAGACGTTAGAGAAGCTTTTTGCTTCAGCATGGTTGATTTAAGTGGTGTTTTCACAATGCGGTCTGAAACCACAGTGTGTTTGTGAGAAAATGGGATCATGCTGACCCCTGCACCATTAGCAGCAATGCTGAAGGCTACCGAGGTTTGAATGGAGAGCCGGGTCACATAAACATAGTGTAGTTTGGTACTCTGTAAGGCTGAATGCTCTCTGTCTCGTTGCTATCTTTGCCCCCCCCCCCCATGCTTACTCACAGAGCCATGTGGGCAGGCATCCCCATGTGGGTTTTACATTTAAAGTTGCGAAATTACGCAATCACTCTGGCCGCACGTTACGAGAACAGATACATAATAGCGTACTCTTCCACTCCATTGCCAACGCATTTGCAGCCCCCTCCGCTGCACTTACCCGGTCTCCATGGTAATGTAGTTTAATGTACCAATCACAAACCTGGAGCGTGTACACCAGGCTCTGTTTGCGAGCCAGCGCTAGTAGACGTGACATAAATCCCAGGCTAGATCGACATGGCCTTGAGGTGCCACAATGCAAATCTGAATCCTTGGAATAACACAATGTGTTACGATGTTTGCTGCTAAATGATGCTATGTGTCATTCAGATGTGAAAAGGGATGAGACCTGTACTAATAAACCAAGCCTAGTTTGGCTGCTCACTGAAAGCCGGAAGAAAACTTGAGGCGCCATGGAGAATTAATCCTATCTGTAATAGCGGCGCATGATGCGGGAGCTTGAAATGCTTTTAGAGGCTTTTTTTCCTCTTATAACTTTGTTAATGGATGAATTTATCTTCGAAATGTTGTTTGGTGTTCCCTCGAAGATATAGTCATTAACAATCTCCTCAAATGCATTAACCAGTCCATTTATTTTGTATAAATAACTCTGCCCACTAAATGACATTATGGTGATTGATCTTTAGACAGTTAATAAGGCATTAGACATCATTTCCTTCCCTGAGGTTATAGAGTTTCAGCTCGATATTGTTAAAGGTGCTGTAAGTGATTTGCTAACTTCTGCTACAATTAGATAATCCCCTCAAACACACACCCTTTCTCTAAAACTCCACCGTTGCAGAAAACCAATACTTGTAAAAGGTGTTTTCTGAATAGCTAAAAACGGGTGGGCCACTACCCTATACCCTAATGATATAAAAAAGTAGGAACATTTTATGCAAGTCGCTGGTGGCGCCCTCAAATATGCGATTATTAGAAACTTTAGCAACAATTATGTTGAGATATGACCACTTCTTGTGCCAAAGCCGATTATGTCCTCACCTCTTTATGAAATCCCTGCTAATGGTAGGGATATATTTCATACGTCTTACAGAAAAAAACATCTCTAATGGTCAAGCACGAGTATTAATTTACTGATGAATATTGAGTGATTTTTTTACAATGTTCTTTTTAATGTTGCAGCACAAAGTGACAGCAATAAATTGTCTCCCACACACAGTTGTCAGACATGCTCCGATTTATCACCTTTCCACAACTCTCTATCCAAACAAATTTGTTCCAAAACAAATGTTGATATACATCCACTGATTTACATCTGCAATCTGGAGCAGAATCATTATTACCAAACAGAAGTGCTAGGGAACTCACAATCCAATATGATTCACGATACTAATTTCATGAACAAAATGAGATTTAAGACAAACTATAAATAAAAAAGTGGCCTTCTATTGTTTCTCAGACAAATGCTACACATTTGTGAAACTGAAATATGTCAAATAACAAGACTACATTTCAATTTAAAGAAATCTCTTCATATAAACAAACTAGGGCTTTGTGCTCTTTCCATTTAAAATTTGAGGCCACCACTGCATTTTAATCAAAGTCCAAACAAAGATGCTTTATACATGCAGTTAATTTAAAGGATCATTTCACTTCCAGAAAAAAAAAAAAAAAATCCTGATAATTTACTTACACCCATGTCTTCCAGGATGGTCACAACATTGTTTCTTTTTAATTAAGTTTTCTGAGGAAAACATTCCAGGTTCCCAATGGTTTAAACTTCCAAAATGCAGTTTCAATGCAGCTTCAAAGGGCTCTACACAATCCCAGACAAAGAATAGGGGTCTTATCTGTCATTTTCTAAGAAAAAGTATATACTTTTAACCACAATTTCTCATCTTGTACTAGCTCAACCCCAGGCATTATGTAATAACGAACACGTGACATAGACAAAAGTACTAATCCAGTGTTTACAAAGAGAACATGCAAAGAAAGTCAAATGCCCTTTTACGAAATTAGGTAAAACCACGATATTGAAGTTGAGATCCCTACGAAGTACAAAAAACAAAGAACTAACCATACCTGTCTTTTCCAACATGATTAGTGGTTAGTGAAAGACAAACATTTGTGGTTAAAAAGTATTATTTTTTTTAAGACAGTTATAATACACTTATTCCTCGGCTGGGATCATGTAGAGCCCCTTAAAGCTGCATTGAAACTGCAATTTGAGAAAGGAGTCCACTATAGACAAAAATCCTGGAATGTTTTCCTCAAAAACCTTAATTTCTTTTTGACTAAAGAAAGGAAGACATGAACATGGATGACCCAGGGGTGAGTACATTTTCTGAAAATTTTTATTCTAAAAGTGAACTAATTCTTTAAATTAGAATGTATTTCGAAATTTGAAGAAAACAGAATGGGCTGACTTTAGCTTTGTGAAACTACTACATAAAACATAAATGCATGAAACAGAAACAGCAGATGGGCAGAATGAGAATGCAAATTCACTTTCTGACAGCAGGTGGCACTTGTGGAACAGCAGCAATACAGTGTTTTCCTGATTACTGCTGTAAAAAATTCATTTACACTACTGGCATTTTCTAGCCTCGAAAACTGAGACTTTTGAAAATGCTGCATACCCCGTTTTCTTTTTTGAAAACTCCAGGGTTGCATTTCAGTGCAACCCTGGAGTTGACAAAACCGAGACGATGACAAGGCTGCCTACATTCGCTCTGTGTATCCTTGATGACTGTATAAACAATAACATCATGCTCATTTGTTGCAGTCTAATGTTGGAGTCTCATTTAAGAAAAGTAACCTGTTAAATTGCAAAGTAAAAAATATAGTTTTTTTACACCCCAAGGAAAAACTGTCAATTTTATTATGGTTACTTCTCTTAAATAAGACACCCTTGATGACATATTCAGCCTGAATGGTGACATGCATTTATAGTTGTTGATAGTTTCTGAAATACAGTGAAAATGCCAGTTTTAAAACAGAAATGCACTAGTGTAGACAGGTCCTAAATATGGATTATACAGAAGCAAGATCAAAAGAAAATGCCATGTAAACTTTTCTGAAGACATTCAGTTTTCCTCACATTCATATAAACCCTCACCCCCAGTTGTATCATGAATCATGAAACATCTCAACCGACTTGAATCGAACATATTTGTATTGATTTTCAACCGGCTCAGAGTGCATTGTTACATCCCTAAAAAGTGCTATACTTAACAGTCAACTGCTGGTCCATGCATTTATCATCTGACCTACAAAACCCATGGATTTAACTTGATTCTGGATTGAACTGGTTGTATCTTTGGCCCTTTTAGACCTTAGCTGGGTTAGACACCATATTGAATTTAACACGAGGCTGTGATAGATAGATAGATAGATAGATAGATAGATAGATAGATAGATAGATAGATAGATAGACACTGTATAAAGATCCTTGATCAAATTTAAAAAAACAACATACTTTCAAAACTTTTCAAAATCTTGTATGTCTACTGAACGTTTTTTGGAAAGATGTTTCATCAGCTAACATCAGCTTACTTCTGTTAATCACAGCCTCATTTTCATTCCTTTAAAAAATGAAATATGGCACTAACCTGACTAAGGTCTATTGTAAAACAATGTAAAAAGGAATCCTGCTAAAGAATATCCAAATACTACATGCATACAAAAAGCATGTTACAGTGAATTAACAAGGACTATTTTTTCCAATTTAAAAATAGGGTCTATTCACACAGAATACATTCTTGTGTTTAGAAACTCAACTAATGAAAGAAAAAGAATGCAAGGTCTCAAGACTTGCTTTTGAGAGTTCAACAAGATGCTGAAAAAAACAAG
Organism: Cirrhinus molitorella; assembly: GCA_033026305.1. Lineage (NCBI taxonomy): Eukaryota > Metazoa > Chordata > Actinopteri > Cypriniformes > Cyprinidae > Cirrhinus > Cirrhinus molitorella. The sequence goes on from CM065128.1 coordinate 20,097,684, forward strand.
TCTTGCGAATTTGTATGTAGAAAAACAACAGCAAAAAAACTGTACTGGTTCTTCTAAATAAACAGAAATGATTTTGGACATTTCTAATCATTATGACGCTGTTACTATTTAATTTTTTACTTAGTAAATACTGCCCTTAGGAGCTGTTCCCCCTCAGTCGTTCTCTACGACGTTACGTCAATGACGTAATATTGGGGATCGGCTACGAGACCCTATCACCTCCGAGCTTAAGAGAAAAAGCCAATGAAATTGGCGAGTGGAATTTGCATGCCGCGCCACTCCCCCGGACATACGGGTATATAAGATGGCGGCGTGCATCCACTCATTCAGATTTCTGCTTCGGAGCCTCGCCTGTGTGAGCTGCTGAGAAGAAGAAAACAAGACGGAGAAGAACGATTCGACTGTTCCTGCTCCTGTTTCCTGCTGTGCTCGATCGTGTTACCGGCGCTGCCGGCATCTGTGCCATTCCAGCGATCTCTGGCTGTTGCCTTCCCTGGGGCACGCCGATCTAAAAGAGCAAATTTCTTACACGGTCGTCGATAGCATCTTCCCGGGATGTCTGTCCGACCGTGTGCTTCTGGATGTGGTGGCTTTTTGTCATCTAATGACGGTCATGAACGCTGCCTTTCGTGCCTGGGCAAACAACACGCTGAGGCGGCGTTTGTGGATGGTTCATGTGCTCATTGCGAGCGCATGTCCATGGCCACGCTTAGATCGCGCCTCTCGTTCGCGAGATGGCGCCCCTCATCCTCTACCCCTTCCAGTTCGGCGGGCCGTTCCGGCTCCTCGGCTGCATTGGTTAGAGGTGAGGGAGATCTGAGGGTGACAGTGCCGAACGTTCCGTCGGGTCAGCCCCCGCGGAAGTCCGGCCCCTCAAAGCGTGGTCCCGTGGAGATGCCAAAGTCTAGCACTCGCCCGCACGCCGGGCTTAGTGTTACCTTTGGTGCTCCAGAGGATGACAGAATGTCCATCACTGCGTCAGAGGAGGGGCTTACGCCTGTTGAGGCGGACGCTTCCGCGGGACAGCTCCCCCCTGTGGCGGCGGCTGTCCAGTCGGAGGCTGACGCTGAACGTCGGGCGGCCGCGAGCATCGGTTTGGAAGTTTCTAAAGTGCCTTCCCCCGAGCGCTCGCGGCTTGATGATTGGTATCTGGGCGCGTCCAGTGACGTTACACCTCACTCCGCCCCAGTACCTTTCTTTCCCGAGGTGCATGAGGAGCTCACTAAGACGTGGAAGGCCCCCTATTCGGCCCGTACACGTCAGGGCTCCTCCCTTCTCACTACCCTCGATGGCGGGGCAGCCAGGGGGTACATGGACGTCCCTCAGGTGGAGCGTGCGGTTGCGGTGCATCTATGCCCGCAAAACGCCGCCACCTGGCGGGACCGTCCGCGTCTCCCGTCCAAGGCCTGTAAGCTTTCGTCGGCTCTGGCCGCGAAGGCTTACAACGCCGCGGGCCAGTCCAGTCCAGACATCAGTCCTCCCAGCCCCGGGGGAGGGCCGGGGCCGGAATACATCGCTGCTGCCACTGACCTCCGGGTCAGTGGTACCCACATATTCAATAAAAGAGCAATTTCCTTCATCTCTGGGCCTAGTGCCCTGAGTTTCGTTCCCGAGCGACGCCTCGCCTCCTCGGACTCGGAGCCTGAATTCGCCAGCGCGGGAACCAGGGAAGGTAAGTGCTGCCTCGTGCAGCCCAGCTCTTCTCCAGGACGCCCCGCTTCCTGGGTTGAGCCCCCTTCCCCTTCCCCCCCCCCCGGCTGCCCCACCTCTGGCACGCCCGTTACTGTCCCGCTGATCCCACTGGCACGCAGGCTGGGAGCCTGGCTAGCGCTTCCCAGCCCGTCCCCTTGGTTGATCAGGACAGTACGGCTCGGCTACGCGATTCAGTTCGTGAGGCGCCCGCCCAAGTTCAGAGGCGTCCGTTTCACATCTGTCCGCTCGGACACGGATGCCTCTGTTCTATGGGCGGAGATTGCGGTTCTCCTGGCGAAGGACGCAATCGAGCCTGTCCCTCCAGCCGAGATGAAATCGGGGTTCTACAGCCCTTATTTCATCGTGCCCAAGAAAGGAGGTGGGTTACGACCGATCCTGGATCTTCGGGTACTGAACCGGTCCCTTCACAGGCTACCGTTCAAGATGCTTACCTCGAAACGCATACTGTCATGCGTACGACACCAGGATTGGTTTGCAGCCATCGACCTGAAGGACGCGTACTTTCACGTCTCGATTTTGCCTCGACACAGACCGTTTCTTCGGTTTGCTTTCGAGGGTCAGGCATATCAGTACAAAGTCCTCCCTTTTGGCCTGTCCCTGTCTCCCCGCGTCTTTACCAAGGTCGCGGAGGGTGCTCTCTCTCCCCTCTGGCGGAGAGGCATCCGTATCCTCAACTATCTCGACGACTGGCTCATTCTAGCTCACTCGCAAGATCTGTTGTGCGAGCACAGGGATCTGGTGCTTCGGCACCTCAGCCACCTGGGGCTTCGGGTCAACTGGGAGAAGAGCAAGCTCTCCCCTGTGCAGAGCATCTCTTTTCTCGGGATGGAGCTGGACTCGGTCACCATGACAGCACGCCTCACCAACGAGCGCGTCCAGTCGGTGCTGAATTGTCTGAAGTTTTTCAGACACAAGACAGCGGTCCCTCTCAAAAACTTTCAGAGGCTCCTGGGGCATATGACAGCCGCAGTTACGCCGCTCGGGCTGCTTCATATGAGACCGCTTCAGCGCTGGCTACACGACCGAGTCCCGAGATGGACATGGCACCGTGGCACATTCCGGGTAGGCGTTACCCCGGAGTGTTGCCGCCTATTCAGCCCTTGGTCAGACCCTGCGTTCCTGCGGGCCGGTGTGCCCCTAGGACAGGTGTCGAGGCATGTTGTAGTCAACACAGATGCCTCCATGACCGGCTGGGGTGCTGTGTGCAACGGGCAGACAGCCTCGGGCTCCTGGACAGGACCTCGACTGCAGTGGCATATCAATTGCCTCGAGCTGCTAGCCGTGTTTCTGGCGCTCCGACGGTTTCTGCCGTTGCTGCGCCACAAACACGTGCTTGTCCGCACGGACAATACAGCGACTGTAGCGTACATCAACCACCAGGGTGGTCTACGCTCCCGTCGTCTCTCGCAACTCGCCCGCCATCTCCTCCTCTGGAGTCAGACGCGGCTCAAATCGCTGCGCGCCGTTCATGTTCCAGGAGAGCTGAATCGTGCAGCCGATGTGCTCTCACGACAGCTCACCCGTCCTGGAGAGTGGCGACTCCACCCCCAGATGGTTCAGCATATCTGGAGTCGATTCGGGGAAGCTCAGGTAGACCTGTTCGCTTCCCCAGAGTCCTCCCACTGCCAGCTCTTTTACTCCCTGACCCAGGCCCCCCTCGGCAGGGACGCACTGGCACACAGCTGGCCTCGGGGTCTTCTCAAGTACGCCTTTCCCCCAGTGAGCCTCCTTGCGCAGACCCTGTGCAAGATCAGGGAGGACGAGGAGCAGGTCCTGTTGGTTGCGCCGTTTTGGCCCACCCGGACCTGGTGTGCCGACCTCATGTTCCTCGCGACAGTCCCTCCCTGGAAGATTCCCCTGAGGAAGGACCTTCTTTCTCAGGGGGACGGCACGATTTGGCACCCGCGTCCCGATCTATGGAACCTACACGTGTGGCTTCTGGACGGGACTCGGAGGACCTCACTGGCCTCCCCCAGGCCGTGATAGACACTATCACTCAGGCTAGAGCCCCCTCTACGAGGCAGGCCTACGCCCTGAGGTGGGGTCTGTTCGTTGACTGGTGTTCCTCTCGCAGAGAGGATCCACGAAAGTGCTCGGTCGGAGTGGTGCTTTCCTTCCTGCAAGAAAAGTTGGAGCGGAGACTGTCCCCCTCCACTTTGAAAGTGTATGTCGCAGCGATTGCGGCATACCACGATGCAGTGGATGGTTCATCCCTGGGGAAGCATCACCTGATCGTCAGGTTCCTTAGGGGTGCGAGAAGGATTAACCCTCCTAGATCGCACCTCGTACCCTCTTGGGATCTCTCCGTGGTCCTCCAGGGCCTTCGGGGAGCTCCCTTTGAGCCGCTCAGTTCAGTTGAGCTGAAGTTCTTGTCTCTTAAGTGTTGGCTCACTGGGTAGCTGATGCCATCACCTTGGCGTATGAAGCCCAAGGTGAGCCGTGCCCCCTAGGAGTGCGAGCCCACTCCACTCGGAGTGTTGCTTCCTCCTATGCGCTGGCGCACGGCGCCTCTCTAGCAGACATCTGTAGAGCTGCGGGCTGGGCGACACCCAATACCTTTGCGCGGTTCTACAACCTCCGCGTTGAGCCGGTGTCCTCCCGTGTGTTGGGTAACATCAGGTAATTTGCGGGAGGACAGCTCAGGTGTCGGCTTGCTGCGCCACTCCTCTCGGATCCGTGCGCTATTTTCCCCAGTTGTTCCCATGGTGGAACTCTGGAGTAGTCCATACTGTGCTCCGGAGCGGGGCCTCCTTCACCCCCCTCCGGTTGTGGCATCATGTCTCAGTATCTCCACGGAACCTTCCGTGTTTCCCCAGTCTAGTTGACTTGTTTTTAGAAAATTCCACATGACTTAACCGTCATCGTGCTCCGCCCCCCAACGGTTGCTTCAGAACTAGCACCCCTGGTGGGCCACCACGTGGTCTAAAGGGCGTTGGGATGGTTACGCATTGAGCCCCTTGCTCCGACACGCTTGCCTGCCGGCATTGGGTCTCGACTGCGTAACGCAGTTCAGGATTGTGGCGTTTTCCAGAGGTCCCCAATATTACGTCATTGATGTAACGTCGTAGAGAACGACTGAGGGGGAACGTCTCGGTTACGAAGGTAACCCTCGATCCCCGAAGGAGGGAACGGAGACGTTACGTCCTCTTGCCACAATCCTGGACTGCGCTGAAGCCGGGTTGCGGCTCGGCTCCTCAGCAAATCTGAATGAGTGGATGCACGCCGCCATCTTATATACCCGTATGTCCGGGGGAGTGGCGCGGCATGCAAATTCCACTCGCCAATTTCATTGGCTTTTTCTCTTAACCTCGTTCGGGGAACGAGGGTTACCTTCGTAACCGAGACGATTTTAAGATCAAGTATGTTTTGAAAGAGTGACAGATTATGTTAAATGTGCTATTCTAATTAATAATATTACCATATTGACCCAAATATAAGCCAACCCTGGTTATAAGACGACCGCCCTTTTTTAAGATGTACCTTTTTTGAAAACCAAATCTTTTCATATTGCATATTTTTACTTTTTTAGTTTTTGTTTCGAAAGTATGGTAAATACTGGTAAAATGCACCAACAATAACATAAAAATGTACACTTTTTAATATACCATAAAAATAACAGGTAACCAATCTAAATTATATAACAATTAGGCCAGAGGTCTTCAACCCTGTTCCTGGGGACCCACTATCCTGAAGAGTTTAGCTACAACCCTAATCAAACACACCTGAAGCGGCCAATCAAGCTCCTCAAGACTGCTTGAAAATTGCAGGCAGGTGTGCTGAAGGCGGTTGGAAATAACCTTTCCAGGCAAGTGGGTCCCCAGGAGCAGGGTTGAAGACCTCTGAATTAGGCTATCCATCTCATAGTAGCCTATGAACATTTCATTAACAGTAGAAGTGAAATCTTATTGTATTCTTCAAATCTGGGTACTGTCTTACATTTTAAAATCACTTATAGAGGAAGTTTGGTTCCATCAGGTTAACATGACAGTCAAGACTCATGCTGCTGTAAGCTTTTCTTTTTTGTGTGTTGTTCTAACATTACCGACAAACATTACATTACGTATTTCTTGGCACACTCATTTTAGCGGGTTTGGCACCACCTATAGTTGTGGGTGTATTATTCACATGTCAAAGTCTAGACCAGAGGTCTTCAACCCTGTTCCTGGGGACCCATTATCCTGAAGAGTTTAGGTACAACCCTAATCAAACACACCTGAAGCGGCCAATCAAGCTCTTTAAGACTGCTTGAAAATTGCAGGCAGGTGTGCTGAAGCCAGTTGCAAATAAACTTTCCAGGCAAGTGGGTCCCCAGGAGCAGGGTTGAAGACCTCTGGTCTAGACCGTGAATATAAGACGAATGCGTTTATTTATGATGTATTTCACGTAACAGTGGTCGCCGCCATTTGAAAATTGTGTGGATCTGGCTTCCAGTCTCATCCGCGTCCAGCTTTTTTTGCCTGCACAAAACATGATACTGCAAACTGGTGTGTCTTACTGTATTATTTTAATGTATAATCTTGATTATGACCACACCAGTTAGTAGTGCAAACAGTTTTACCATTTACTGCACATTGTTATTTTTCTCATTATTTCAAGTCTCACCCATAAGCTTACTTTCGCATTGAAGAAAAAGGTGGATATCCCCAGCTGTCCCATACCACATTTTAAATGCATAGTGACACCCATGGTAAGATCATCATAAACAGGAAGATCAGTCTCAGGAAGGCAATGTGTATGACACCATACATTCGTACCATCTCAAAGTTGATCTTTAAAGCTGCTCAAATAGAAAGACTTTCTAAAATAATGAGCGAGAGAGACCACAGAGACAGAAACATCTGAATCAAGACTCACAAGAGAAGTATGAGTCACAGAGAGAGACAAGAAGTTAGAAGCAGCAGAAGTTCATCCGTGGTCATCCTCTGACCCCCCCAGTAATGAGACATAGATTTGAAAAGGAGTGTTCACACAGTTTCCTGTGCTGACTGAAAGGACACCAGCATGTTCAAGACGGCTCATTACCCCATACACGACTCCAGACCATCCTCTCGGCAGAAATCCGCCGGTAATGATGGAGCTTCAGCACAGGATTAATGAAGTAACGGTTGTCACATGCTGTGGCGCTGCCTGTACATATGTGGATCTGTGAAAGCTGCCACAGGAAATGACTGCAAAGGTCACCTTTACTAATCTTATGTCATGCACTCTGTTATTGAGAAAACAGAACGGACAGGCTACTGGTTTACATATTTTGCAACCCAGGCTCAATGGAATATATTCTTCTGCAAAATGATATTATGAGTGATGCTCCACTGAGTGATGCTAAAAATTTAAAGGGATAGTTCACCCAAAAAATAAAATTTCAGTCATTAGTTACTCGCCCTCATGTTGTTCCAAACTTATAAGACCTTTGTTCATCTTCACAACACAAATTAAGATATTTTTGATGATAATCGAGAGCTTTCTGACCCTGCATAGACAGCAACACAACTGACACGTTCAAGGCCCAGAAAGGTAGTAAGAACATTGTTAAAAAAGTTCATGTGACATCAGTGGTTCAACCATGTCATGACGCTATGAGAATACTTTTTGTGCACAAAGAAAACAAAAATAATGACTTCATTCAACAATTTATGCTCTTCTGTGTCAGTCTTTGTAGCGTGTTTTTTAGCGTACTTCTTTAAGTCTTTAATCTCGTTTATCATGACTTGTGTCTCACGGTGCTCCGCACTGTGCAGTGCTGTATCAGGTGAGCTACCAAGCAAGTTTACCATGTCAGAAAAGCCATATATATGAAACTGGTCATATGATCCAAATTTATTAAAATCTATTAGCTTACAAATCATGCACTATGCTAAAAGTATTTAGAGGTCATAGCCAGTGTTGGGGTGATGCATTACAAGTAATGCAAGTTACGTAATAATATTCCTTTTTTTTTCAAATAACTAGTAAAGTAACGCATTACTTTTTCATTTCCATGAATATATCTGAGTTACTTTTTCAAAAAAGTAAAGCCAGTTACTTTTTGTTTCCTTTATGTATGTAATCCCATTTTATTAACCAATGACTTTGCAGCTGAACTTCGTTGATTCAATACAACCATACACTGCAAAAATGCTTTTCTTGCTTAGATTTTTTGTCTTTTTTCCAGCCAATATATATATATATATATATATAAAAAAAAATCTTAAATCAAGAAGGATTTTCTAGACAAGTAAATAATTATTTTCTTGTTTTCAAAAAAAAAAAAAAAAAAAACAAGTCAAAATTAAGTGAGTTTTTGCTTAGAACAAGCAAAATAATCTGCCAATGGGGTAAGCAATTTTTTTTTATTTCAAACAGAAAACAAGATTATTTAGCTTACCCCATTGGGAGATAATTTTGCTTGTGTCAAGCAAAAACACACTTAATTTTGACTTGTTTTCAGAAAAAACAAGAACATTTTTACTTGTCTAGATATTTTAGCTGGTAGATATTTTGGCTGGAAACAAGACAAAAAATCTAAGTATAAAAAGCATTTTTTGCAGTGTACTAATAAGCAAAACTTACTTTAGATTAACTAACATTTGTGCTTCATTTTTCTCATTGCTGAAGAGTGTTGAACTTTTTTTTCCTACGGTTCTACTGTACAGACGTCAATTTAATTTTCCTTTAGCCTTAGCCTTATTCACTTCATTTCATTTTGGTGTGAAAGGGCTTTTACATTTGCTAAGAATCAAACTTTTTCATATTAAAAACAAACAAGCAAGCCCTGCCCAGATTTAAAAAGTAACGCAAAAGTAATTAGTAATTATTTAGTAATTAACATAATTAGTTACTTTTTTAGGGAGTAACGCAATCTTGTAATGCATTACTTTTAAAAGTAACTTTCCCCAACACTGGTCATAAAAACTGTACAAGAAACCACACAAACTAATACGATAATCTGCCTTTGTAATTAGGAAACAAAAATGTTGGCATTTTACTGATTCAAGTGTTCATTTCAGCTGCAGTGAATAGTATAGGAGGTTTGCACATTGTTCCAATGGGCCTATGTTGGTTTATTGCATTTTAGATCCAGGGGAAAGCCGGAGATCTCAAAGTTGGCAGATTTTAGTGAAATAGTGTGAACCTGAGAGTATGCTGTAATTACACTGTCAATATTATGAAGTTACTATTGAGCCTATGGCTCTGTCCCCAAACCTATATAGCAGCTTCTTAAAGCATCTGTTACAAAGCAGACTCTGTTACAAAAAATGCGTATTATTATGCTGCCTTCTGTTTATTATTCTGCCTTGCATATGTGTCCATCCTGTAATGGACTTAAGGGGTGAAGAATTCACTTCCAAGGTATGTCTTCCAAGGTACTACAAACTATGCAAACCACTGGACAGTGCAACATTGAAATGGTGAATTAATCCACTGAACTGATCCATTTACTGGTGAGCAAAATCTGCACTAAGTGGGAAATGTACTGAAACCATTTTGAATTGATTATAGGCTGCAACAACAAATGCGCTTTTATGTAATTTTTGCATTTGTTGACACTATTGGTAAGGTTTAGGTTTGGGTTTAGTGTAGGGGATATTTCCAACACAATAGAGCATTAACCTTTAGTGACACTCCCCGGATATTTGAATTCTGAACAGCCATAATACATATCTCAAGCAGCGTAATAAAAATGCAGTAAAACGCAATAATGCAATGCAATAAAAACGTGCCACAATCACGTATTGAACGTGTGTTTTAGCACTACTCTCTAAAATGTTTACTTTGAAACTGCCACGAAACTTGCAGTAAGGTACATAATGACGGAGAAATGTATATAGAGGCACGTATTTTCATGAGCCTAGGTTGGTAAACAGTTTTGCCTTGTATCTTATGTTGACTAAGGCTAATATAATTTAAAAATATAGTAAAACAGCTATATTGTGAAATATTGTTACAATTTATATTTTTTCTATTTCAATATATTTTAAATACAAAAATATTTTTTAGTATTGTTTGATGAATAGAAATTTCAAATGAAACAAGAGACATATGCAACAGACGTATATAATTAATTCAAATTTAGCTTGTCTCTGTTCATCACTCTTCTTCTTAGCTGCTGGAACTTTGATTCATGCTTTTATTACATGTAGAATTGACTATTGCAACTGCATTCTTTATGACACATCATCCAAAGTCCTAAATATAAACTCCAGTACATCCAGAACTCTGCCGCACATCTGCTATCATGACCACATCACCGCTGTCCTTCAAAAACTTCACACGCTCCCTGTCTCACAATGGATCTCATTCAAAGTCCTTCTCTTCATGCTCTAAGCCCTCCATACTCAAGCTCCTTCAAAAAATGTTTCTTCTTCAAACCATTATTCAAAACCCACTTTTTCCGATTACTTTTAATGTGTGATTGCTGTTGTGTGTTATTGGTTTTATTGTATTGCATTTGTCATTTTTATCTCTTGTAAAGCATCACTGAGGGCCTTGAAAAGCTCTATAAATAAAACGTATTAACAGCAATGTATTAAAAAGTTTTATGTTTCTCATTATTTCATGCTCATCATCTACTATTCCTAATGCTCCCTAGTAAAAAGGTAATATATGTGACCTTGCACCACAAAACCATTCATAAGTTGCTGGGGTATATCTGTAGCAACGGCCAAAAACACATTGTATGGGTCAAAATTATAGATTCTTCTTTTAAGTAAAGATCTTGTTCCATTAAGATATTTTGTCAATTTCCTACCGTAAATATGTCAAAACTTAATTTTTTAAAAGTAAAATGCATTGCTAAAAACTTAATTTGGAAAATTGCAATTTATTTTCAATATTTTTATTTTTTTTGCACCCTCAGATTCCAGATTTTCAAATAGTTGTATCTCGGGCAAATATTGTCAATGAAAAGCTTATTTATTCAGTTTTCAGATGATGTATAAATCCTAATTTTGAAAAATGTACCCTTATGACTGGTTTTGTGATCCAGGGTCACATATTTAAAATACATTTATTTCATACTAAGTATAGTTCAAATCTATGAACATATTTACTGACATGACTTTATATCCCGCAATTCTGACTTTATATCTCTCATTTCTGACTTTATAACTCGCAATTGTGAGTTTATATCTCACAATTCTAAAAAAGTCATAATTGTGAGTTTATATCCCACAATTCTGCCTTATCTCTCTGAATTCTGACTTTTAAAAATGTACAATTGTGAGTTTATATTTCACAATTCTGAAAAAAAGTCATAATTGCAAGAAATAAAGTCAGTACTGTGAGATACAAACTCACAATTCTGAGAAAAAAAGTCATAATTGTGAATTTATGTCACGCAATTCTGACTTTATCTCAGTTCTGATGTTATAACTCACAATTCTGAGTTTATATCTCACAATTCTGAGAAAGTCATAATTGTGAGTTTATATCACAATTCTGACTTTATCTCTCTCAATTCTGACTTTAGATTTCACAATTGTGAATTTATATTTCACAATTCTGAGGGAAAAAAGTCATAATTGCAAGAAAAAAGTCAGAATTACAAGATATAAACTCACAATTCTGAGAAAAAGTCATAATTATATCATGTAATTCCGACTTTATCTCTTTCAATTCTAACTTTATAACTCACAATTGCAAGTTTATATCCTGCAATTGCAAGATATCTCTAGTAAAAAACTCTTAAAGATAGATTTAAAATGCATTTATTTTATACTAAGTATAGTTCAAGACTATTAACATATTTACTAATAGATTGCTTGAGACTTTAAAATGATAATTAAACTTTATATGGAGTACTAATTGTGCACAATTTCTTAATGTTAGGCCTACAATGTGTTTTAATGTCATTATTGATGAGGATTGTAAGTCTTTAAATGCAAGATATTTCATGTGTAAATATACTTAAGTACAGTGGGTACGGAAAGTATTCAGACCCCCTTAAATTTTTCACTCTTTGTTATATTGCAGCCATTTGCTAAAATCATTTAAGTTCATTTAAGTTCTATCTTGGTCTCATCAGACCAGAGAATCTTATTTCTCACCATCTTGGAGTCCTTCAGGTGTTTTTTAGGAAACTCCATGCAGGCTTTCATGTGTCTTGCACTGAGGATAGGCTTCCGTCAGGCCACTCTGCCATAAAGCCCCGACTGGCGGAGGGCTGCAGTGATGGTTGACTTTCTACAACTTTCTCCCATCTCCCGAATGCATCTCTGGAGCTCAGCCACAGTGATCTTTGGGTTCTTCTTTACCTCTCTCACCAAGGCTCTTCTCCCCCGATAGCTCAGTTTGGCCGGACGGCCAGCTCTAGGAAGGGTTCTGGTCGTCCCAAACATCTTCCAGTTAGGGATTATGGAGGTCACTGTGCTCTTAGGAACCTTAAGTGCAGCAGAAATTTTTTTGTAACCTTGGCCAGATCTGTGCCTTGCCACAATTCTGTCTCTGAGCTCTTCAGGCAGTTCCTTTGACCTCATGATTCTCATTTGCTCTGACATGCACTGTGAGCTGTAAGGTCTTATATAGACAGGTGTGTGGCTTTCCTAATCAAGTCCAATCAGTATAATCAAACACAGCTGAACTCAAATGAAGGTGTAGGACCATCTCAAGGATGATCAGAAGAAATGGACAGCACCTGAGTTAAATATATGAGTGTCACAGCAAAGGGTCTGAATACTTAGGACCATGTGATATTTCAGTTTTTCTTTTTTAATAAATCTGCAAAAATGTCAACAATTCTGTGTTCTTCTGTCAATATGGGGTGCTGTGTGTACATTAATGAGGAAAAAAAATGAACTTAAATGATTTCAGCAAATGGCTGCAATATAACAAAGAGAGAAAAAATTAAGGGGGTCTGAATACTTTCTATAGCCACTGTATATCTTTAGTACAAAATTAGTTCCAATTTAGTAAATTTTAAATATACCAGTTTATTATAAAGTATTTGTAAGTACATAAGTATGTAAATGTATTTCTAGTAGACTTGGCATGAAATAAATGTATTTCAAATTCATTTTTAACTTTTTACTAGGGCTATTACTGTTAATTTTTCCATGAAACATAAAGAATGAATTTATGAAGATGTCCCTCAGATGTAAGATAAAACACTAAAAAGAAGACTATTTTTGTGGTGAGTGCGGATCATGGTTTTATATACTAAGTAATCTAATAGATTGATCCTCCAAAATAAAAGATTAAGTGACAATAGTTTAACAATGCAACAGGCCTCAGTTTATGCTCTCATCTGTGTGAATTTTTCACCAAAAAGCATCAGTCATCAATTTTTACTGACGTGTGGTGGCAACAGAGTGATTAATGTCATGCTGACATTTTTCTGACAGCTCTGTGCCAGAGCCAAGTGGGACATGCCAGGACACTGCTCAGTTATGGATCTATCTGTCAGTTTTTGATAGAATCTAAGCTGCTTTAATAACAGAAGCGCTTTAATTTGGATCCATCGTTTTATCAGCAAAGCTTTCAAATTCAGTGCAATGTGACATATTAATGAAAAGTGTATCAAAACCACCCATTCGAGGTTTGAAGATTAGAGCAAAAGGTTGTAAGTCTCCTCTTGATGTGACTGACAGAAAGGCCCCGAAACTGCAAGAGATTTTGCTCAGATTGTTGCATCTGTTGTTGTCCCATGAGCCCACAGGCTGTAATAGCTTTTGTGTCTGCTCTTCTAGTCTCGCTGGGTTCGGTTTTATTAGTTCCTGTCAGGGTCTGGCCCACTTTGCTTTGCTGTCTGTGTTCAAACAAAGTTATTATCTAATGAAGGCTACTATGGGACAGTAAGACCCTTGTTTTGGTCATTTCATGAGACAGTTTGAGAGGATTTGTCTCATTTTTCACCCCAAACAGTTGCACATTATGTAAAATGGGTATAATTTTTCACGCTCCAAAGATGAACGAGCACAATTAGCCACATGCCTGCCTTGACACAAAAAACAAATCACCACGAGTCCTACAGAGCACTAAATGTGACCAGAGGCTCGACCATCAGTAACACTCTGATCTTAAGCAATAAGGGTGTGTAAAACAACATACTAGACCTTCAGATATTTATCACATAAATACGCTTTTATCACAGTCCTTACAAAAACGATTATGTTTAATAATGGAAGGCACCCAGAGCATTTGCATTACAGAAATAACTGATCAAAAATGGTGGATTTTCTAAAGTGATGCTTTCATGATTTGTAGTAGTGATGTTTTAAAAGTGGATGAGTTTAGTATGCTGGGACTTTCTGAGGAAAATATAGCATGCTAAAAGTGTGATGTAAAATGTCTCTAAATCCACCCATGTTAAACCACTGCTTGAAAAAAAAAAAGTAAAGCTAAAAATAAAAACTATTTAACCTCACTAATCAATCAACTAATCAATCCTTAGCAGGGTAATTAGCTTCAGCATGTTAGCTTGTGCTAGGAGATGCTTTACACCAAATTCACTGACTGCAAGTTCCTTTACTAGCTGCTAAGAAATTTAGCTTAATGCTAAGTAAATATTGATAAGATTAAAGGGATAGTTCACCCAAAACTGAAAATTCTGTCATTAATTACTCACTCTCATGTTGTTTCAAACCGTAAGACCTTTGTTCATCTTCAGGACATAAAACAAGATATTTCTGATTAAATCTGAGAGCTTTCTAACTCTGTATAGACAGCAACACAACTGAACACCTAGAAAGGTTAAGAACATTGATAAAATAGTCAAAAATGGAATACTAGATTTTTTTCTCAAAATGAAAAAAAAAAAATGACTTTAATTCAACAATTTCTTCTCTTCTGTGTCTTTGAATCATGTTCATGAGAGTATCACAACATATGAGGGTAACTAATTAATGACAAAATTTTCAGGTGAATTTTCTTTTTTGGGTGAACTATGCATTTAATAGTAGGTAGGGCACAAAACGCAAACTAAATAGCAACCTAAAACAAACTTAATAGCAACAAAACTCACAACTGCAGTTTTGTTTGATTTTCAATAACAAAAAAAAGTGTAAAAAGTATGGTATTTGAGGCAAAAAAGTGCCTCTACTGTTTGGGCACAATAATTTATGTGATAATAAGTAGCTGACATTTTTATTTGTCGACTACCATAGAGATAACACAATGTGTTGCTTGATCATTTTTTAATAAAAAGTATATTTTAATTTTTTTTTTTTTTCGCAGTCAAACACTAAAAGAACAGTGAACATAGCATTTTCCTTAAAGGGTTAGTTCACCCAAAAACGAAAATTCTGCCCAAACACAAATAATTTTTTTTTAAACAAAATCCAAGAGCTTTTTGACCCTGCATAGACAGCAATGATACTACCATGTTCAAGGCCCTAAAAGGTAGTAAGGACATCATGAAAATAGTCCATGTGACATCAGTTTAACTGTACTGTTATGAAGCTACAAGAATAGCTTTTTTTTTTTTTTGTGCGCAAAGAAAACAAAAATAATAACTTTATTCGACGCCAGTGTTGGACGCGTTCAGGTACTACTAGCAGCACACGTTGCTTTCTATGCAGGGTCAGAAAGCTCTCAGGTTTCCTCGGAAATATCTTAATTTGTGTACCAAAGATAAACGAAGGTCTTACGGGTTTGGAACGACATGAGAGCGAGTAATTAATGACAGAATTTTCAATTTTGGTTAAACTATCCCTTAAATCTATGCCTTTTGCCCTGTTGTGCCTTATATTGAATGTGTGTTTGTTTTCTCCATGTTTTATACAATCCTGTTTAAGCAGGTTTAACTACTTGGCTTAAAAAAGAGACAGTTCACCCAAAAACCTGTCATCATTAACTCACCCTCCTGTTGTTCTAAAATAATATGATTTCCTTTGTTCTGCAGAACACAAATGAAGATAAGTGGAGAATGCTTGAAGTGTTCTAAACAAAGTACTATAAAATTAGCATTGGCTCTCTCATGGGCCTGCTACAGCGTTTCTTCATCACTCTTACGTGTAAACAGCATAAAGCAGCCCACTTATAGCTGTGCGAATACATCTACTGATTGAATGCGGCAGTCGAACTGCCGTTGAGATGAATGAGAATGTAACGGATAGCTCTCTAAGTATATTAGAACTCAGACTGGATCACACACAAAGCTGTGGCAAAGACACATGTATATATATATATTGTTGAAACAAGCCAGACTGACCCCAGTGAATGTGTGCCCTGTAGGTCTGCAGAACAGAGGAGGTACAGCAGTGTGATGTGTCTTTTGCTTCATGTAAAGAGAGCACTGATTGCTTTCAGTGGCCCCTCTGGCCTTCAGCGAGTCTATTTCCATTATCCCAGCAATCGATTCGCTGCAGCTCCACCATCTCTCTGCCCTTTACTGCAAACTTTACCCTGTCTCTCTCTTTCTCTCTGTCTCTGAATCACAGACCCTATGTTGCTCAAACACATCTGTGTTTTCTTTCTCTCTTTCCATCTCAGATGTTGCCAGGGCGATTGAGCTGCTGGAAAAATTACAGGAGTCAGGTGATGTCCCGGGTCACAAGCTGCAGTCCCTGAAGAAGGTTCTACAGAGCGAGTTTTGCACGGCCATTAGAGAGGTGAGACCTACGTGAAGTACTGCTGTCACCTCTAGAGTTTAGCACTATAAAGATAGAATTGTAATTATATTGCAGGAGTAGTTTAGTTTTTGTTAACTCACACTCATGTCTTTTTCCATTGTTTTTTTTTTTTTTTTTTGTGGAATATACAAAGAGATAATGTCCAAGCTTGCTGTTTTCATATGTTTATACAAAAAATAGAAGGCCAGAAGGTTCAAACGCTCACTGATGCTTCAGAAGGACACCAGAAGCATTAAGAGCCGGGGGTGAAAACTTTTGGAATTTGAACAACAGGGTAAATTTAACTAATTTTGTCTTCTAAGAAACATGTAAGTATCTCCGTATCTTCGGAAGGGCAGTGCTAAATGAAAGAAATATGATATTTAGGCAAAATAAGAAAAATGTACACATCTTCATTCTTCAAAAGTTTACACCCCTGGCTCTTAATGCATCGTATTTCCTTCTGGAGCATCAGTGAGCCTTTAATAGTTGAGTCCCTCAGTTGTCCTCAGTGTGAAAAGATGAATCTCAAAGTCATAGTGTCATTGTTGGAAAGGGTTCAAATACACAAAAATGCTGAAAAACCAAAGAATTTGTGGGACCTGAAAGAGTTTTCTGAAGAACAGTGAGCAGTTTAACTGTTCAGGACAAACAAGGGACTCATGCACTCATCACTAAAAAAAAAGGGTCATTCAGGTAATAACACAGTATTAAGAATCAAGTGTACATAAACTTTTGAACAGGGTCATTCTTATAAATTTAACTATGTCTCTTGTGGGCTATATGTAAACATCTTTTTTGTGAAATATCTTATTCAGGTCAGTACTAATTAAAAAATTAACATGCATTTTGTATGATCCCTCTTGTTTTGGTAAAATAAATAACATTTTGTAGATTCTGCAAGGTGTATGTAGACTTTTGATCTTTTGCAATGATTCATGGTATTAGTAGTTAATTCTATTTTAAAGTATTTAAGTACAGACTTTGTTATTTTTTCTAGTTTTCATAATTTCTTCACATCAGTTGTTGTAATGTTGTGATTCTTGAAACTAATTAGTTTGTTTCATCGCTTAGAACTCTTAAAAACTGCTTATGGAAATAATGAATAGGGAAGTCCTTCCAGAACCAAGGACAGTAAAAAAAGCAGGCAGCCACTGTTGCATTTTATTTCAGAAGACGCATCTGAGCATCAGAGGCTGTGGTAGATATAGACCGAGGATCATCAATTATGGGATGGCATCTCAGCGTCATCTGAGCCTGACGTTCGTGACAGACGTGCGTCGAGGGTGCGATGACAGAAGCGTGTCTGTCAGGCAGAGATAGTGGCGACTATTGCCTGTTTGACTCTGCTCTTCCCGTGAACTTGCAGAAATGCAATTATTTAGAGAATGAGGTTGACCTGGGCCACTGCGGTTTTAAGTGCGGCAGCAGGGCAACATCCTCACCGCTTTAAGATGTCTCCTTCGTCCATTTCCATGCTCAAACACCGGAACCGCAATCGTAAACAACTATAAAACTACTACTTTATCTCACAGACAGACACATTTTAGTACTATGCCTTGAGCAGAGTACAGTTTTATCCTGGAGGAAATGCCTTTTCCCTTTTAGCAGAGTACTGTATGTGTGAGCTGTACAGCACAGGGCGAGAAAAGAAACCCATTATGTTAATTCATTTGTTTATTTAATTAATTATCACAAGGATGATTATATGCTGCCTTTTAGTATGACACCACAGCTGTGCTTTCTGTCACTAGTGAACTGAGGACATATAATCATGTGCTTGTTTATTTTGAAACAGTATGGGAGGTTCGTGACCAGCTAAACAAAGAAACAAAAAACAATGAAAAAAAGATACTCACAAAACAAATATTTAGGACATCTCCACTACTGGTGAACTGAGAAAATAATACTTGATTTAGCATTTTTTATTTTTATGACTAACACAAGTGAACATCCACAGTTAAGGTGATGACTATAAAGATAACAATAATAACTATAAGTGTTGACACTAAGGGATGATAATATTTTGTTTATTATAAGAGTGTGCTGCAGTTATCGAACTTATCTTAAAAATATTACTTACATCTAATTTCCATATATTAGTATAACAAATAAATGCATAGAATCAGCAGATATGTACTGTACTGGCAATGGAAATCATTTTAAAATTCTTGTAGATTATTAAATGTTTTTTACATCCTGCCCTTTCTGTGAGTGTATCTGTTTCACACTCTAGCTATTCTAGAGTAACACTTTCATTGCTGTGACTCAACAACCAGATTGTAAATGCAAACTAAATGCAAATGTTCTCCTGATGCCACTGGGGTGGTGGTGCCACTGGGGCTTGGGCCTGTCATTGCTACTTGCAGCTACACTACCAAGTTTTTAACAGTAAGATTTTTAATGTTTTTTAAGTATCTTCTTCAGCTAGCCTGGCCTTCATTTATTTGATCCAAAATACAGCAAAAACAAAAAAATAATTACAAAAAAAATATTTGTACTATTTAAAATAAGTGTTTTCTATTTAAATATATTGTAAAATGTAATTTATTCCTGTGATTTCAAAGCTGAATTAAAACCAATCATCCAGTCACATACTCCTTCAGAAATCATTTTAATATTCTGATTTGCTGCTCAAAAAATATGTATTATTATTATTATGTTGAAAACAGCTGAGTAGAATTTTTACAGGTTTCTTTGATGAATAGAATGTTCAGAAGAACAGCATTTATCTGATATAGAAATCTCTTGCAACATTATAAATGTCTTTATCATGAATTTAAAGCATCCTTGATAATTAAAAAAAAAATAAAAATAAAAAAATTGTTAAAAGTATTAATTTCTATTTTATTTTTTATTTTTTGAATACCATAAACCTTGGAAATTGGAGCCTGTGATTTAGAAGAAAAAAAACTCTAAATGTAAAAAACTAAAATGTAGCATCAGATGGTCCATAAACGGTCTGCTTATGTGCAGTCTGTGGCTGAGATTAATGTGGCTATAACTATGCATGAGAAAATGTGCCAAAACCGGACGTGGAACATCTGTAGACATGCCTCAGACTGGATATGAGATTCAGCTTATAGGCTGCTATATAGCAGATGACACAACAGATGAATCGTTAAGTACAGTTTTCATTTTTTAGCAAAGTTTCTCATCAATCATAGAGAACATTAGTGTGGTAAAAATTTTTGGTAGGACATCAATTCACACTCCCAGCATCCATCAGGCCGAGTTTCACAGAGCCGTGCATGGATGCCCTATGAGCTCATTTCATGGCCTGGCAATTGCGCAAGGTATCATATGGCGCAATCTGTCTCTTACATTCCCGTAACGAGGGTGTGAAAGGACACTCGCGTGTCACAACGTCGACTCAATTTACAGTGCCGACAGCATAGCTTTCCATGGCAGGGACAATGTCAGTATGACAAAATGTGCTGTGGAAATTGCCCTTAACCAAAAAGTCTAAAAAATAGAACAATTAGATGGCACAAACATGGAGCACTTCAAGATCAAGTCTAATAGTAACTATGGTGCCTCGGCCTATTCGGCTGAGTCATCAAGCTCACTAAGCCATGTGAAATCGTTGCCAAAACGAGTACAACTAAACACAAAAACCAACTGCAGTGGCCAAAACATACCATCTCTCTCTCATCATGCGTCATCTCTCATGTGTCCTCAAAACACTTGTCAAGAGATGTTTCAGATTCAGTACAACGTTAGCTCTATGATCAGCATCTATGGCATGCTGCTGATTATCACAGAAAATATTTTTCACTCAACAATTGTGTTTACAGTAAAGCGGAATGTAAAGGTTGTATGTTTCTGGCTAAAAAGATGCTTTTTTTTACCAACCTGATCTCATGACGAAAATGTACCTGTGGGAACTTTTTGTAAGATGTGAAAGATGTCCGTACCAATAAGTACATATTACTGAAGTTTCTAACAGAAATGAAACAGTGAGCACTTGTAATTGTTTTCATACACAGTTATGATTACAGCTCCATATGTTTCACTTTCTGGACGTAACAAACTTTAGACTTAGGACACAGAATTAGACTTAGGATGCGGAATCCTAAAAAACATGACTCGTGTTGAGAGAACTGAAAGATGAGAAATCGAAAAACAAGCTAAAATGAAATTCGCTTTTGTTCATACTGTCGGGTAGGTTTAGGTGTAGTGCAGATGGTACGTTATTTTAAAATGTCACAGAGCATTCGAGTTATCAAACTGTCTGAAACTGTAAAATATTACTGTATCAAAAATAAAAAAAAAAGGATCTTGCGCTTAGTTCCTTTTAAGTCAATAATCAAATCCATTAGAACAAAGTTTCTTGAAATTCATTTGATATGTATCCAAAAAAAAACGGATTACATTCTGAGATACTAGCAATCTCTTTTATTCAATGTTCTTTATAAAGTGCAAAAAGTGCTCAGCGCATATTAAAATCAACAAACGTTTCGGTCACGCAGGACCTTCCTCAGTGTTCACATGTAATCCGGAATGTAATCCGTTTTTTCGGATACATATCAAATGAAATTCAAGAAACTTTGTTCGAATGGATTTGAAAAATATTACTTTTATTTAATTTCCATCCATTAGAATGACAAATAAATGCAAATAAATGCATCAGAATCAGTTAATATGTTTAAAAATCATTTAAAAACCATAAAATCATAAGATCATAAAAATGGTATATATTCTGATTTATCTAGTTATAATTATATATTCATCTGGTCTGGGGAACAAAACTTTTTAGCCTTTTTTTATGCGTACTTCGCATCTTGCAAAAAAGTTCCCACAGGTACGTTTTCGTCATGAGATCCGATTTTTTTACCCACTATTAGGGCCAGATTTACTAACAGCTTGCACCAGCACAAATCCTCTTTTGCCATTAAAGAAGTACTTTTAAAAAATTAGCAATGGATGGTTATTTTTGCATCTGACCTTATCACATATGCATTTGCAGGGGATTCCCTTTCAGATGCAATATTTATGGGAGAAGAGTATTTAAATGAATCATGTAAGGTGCGGTAGTTAATTTACTGGTATTTGCACCCTTATTTTATGCCCCAAAAAGCATGTCTTAAAACATTTTTTCACTGTATCTGTGTTCTTTAATTTGCACATTGTGAGTAGAACATTTGCAAAGCTTTCCACTTACAGCGGCGCTTTTATGGGATAGCGTTCTCTCGCTAATTTGCCCTGTTTTGAAAATCTGACCCTTAAAGAAATAGTTCAGCAAAAATTTGAATTCTGTCATTACTTACTCACCCTCATGTCGTTCCAAGTGCCTAAGACCATTATTCATCTTCAGAACATAAATTAAGATATTTTTAATAAAATCTGAGAGCTTTTGGACCTTCCATGCAACGCAACTACCACGTTCAAGGCCTAAAAAGGTAAAAAATACATTGTTAAAATAGTCCATGTAAAATCAGTGGTTCAGTTGTAATGTATGAAGCTACGAAAATACCCTTTATGTGCAAAGAAAAAGTAAAATAATGACTTTAAAATAATATGTGTGTAAAATAATTACTGAAACACCTTTTAGTACATCTGCTGCTCCCTGATCTAAGGGGAAATCTAAATTATTTTCGGTGGTAATCAAAGTTGTCAATAGGGCTTAATTAAACCTTGAATGTTCCTTTAAGACAAACATAAACCGATTTTTTACCTATTCAAGACCACAGTCAGTCCTAGACTACATATTGATCCAGTCTTTAACAACTGCTAAGAGAAAATTAGATTTTGTCCTGCTTTGTGGTATCTTATCATGTTGTCCTATTGTAATGTATTTTTGAATGTCAGAAAAACAACTGGAATGACCTACAGTGATCTCTTCCAGCAGTGAGAATGCAGATGTTTTTATGCTGTGAGAATGATTTCCCACAGTCCAGTGTCAGAGAGAGCATCACAACCACAAACATGTGTATGATTTCAAATGCAGCTCTCTGTGGAATACAACAACAGAGCCATTATCAACTGAGAGCTTAGTCAATCAATGCCTACGCTGCTGCTGCAGGGTCAGAGATGTCAGCCTCTGTCGTTATTAATTGTGTGTGTTTATGTGGAATAGGCTCTTTGTGCTTGGTGGGATGGATTTGCAAATGAGAAGCTCTACTGTGAATCAGGCTTCACTGAACTGCCTGACTGACTCTCAGCAGTGAGAGAAGATGGGAAGATTTAACAAAGAACATGGTTTCAAATGAGAACAACTGAAATCATATTTCTCTGTATAGACAAGGCACCATGGTTACACGAAGTACCTCACTGCAGCCTGTGGGTGGGTTTTTCCATTGGGCAGAGTAGTGAGAAGGCAGAGTGATACACCTGTGTGTGTGTGTGTGTGTGTGTGTGTGTGTGTGTGTGTGGATGTGTGTGGATCTCACTGGAGGTAAAACAGATCTGGGTTAATAAAAGCCAAGCGTACACCCAGTGAGCTGAGAGGAAACAGAGTGATCCCTCGAGACACGGGAGACAGGAAGAAACAAGGACTGAGCTGAGATATGTTTGTAGGTAGACATAGAAAAACTAGAAAAATGACACTGTACATCTCACAAAGAATATTTTGTTTTTCCCACAAATTCTCATTACTATAACACTCTGTCCTCACTACACACGACACAACAAGATTTCAGCGGCAAGAAATTTGGGTGTCAACATCAGGCATGAAGCGACACTGCAATGTGAATCAATCAAAACCACAACGTTGTGGAAATAGAAATCGTTTCTAAAATAGAAATTTTGCAAGTCGTCGCCGAGGCTAGTTAGGACAAAAACTCCTATTAGCATTGAAAAGATACCTTTTATTGCGTGTTGCGGCGTCGTGTTCTGTGTAGTTAGGACAAATTAATTCAAACAAATACAGTTTTTTTGTAAATTTTATCCAAATATTGTCTTAAATAAGTGATCAATTAATTTCAGCCTTTTTCTGATCTTATTTTCTGCCATTAAATTATTTCATAAACCATTCAAATGTTTTAAAGTTTAATGAAATTAAAAATACAAAATACAGTAACAGTAATAAAAAAAAAAACAGTAATATTGTGAAATATTGTTTACATTACAATAACTTTATTTATTTATTTAATGCATACATAAATGGTGATGGCAAAGCTGAATTTTCAGCAGTCATTACTCCAGTCTTCAGTGTCACATGATACTTCAGAAATCATTCTAATGCTGATCAATGTTAATTTATAGAAAACTTATCAATAGAAATCTTTTCACTTGGTAAATTTAACACATCCTTGCTGAATAAATATATTAATTTCTTACAAAAAATAAATGCTCTCTGAAGGATCATGTGATGCTGAAGCCTGGAGTAATTGTTGATGAAAATTCAGCTTTGTATCACAGGAATAATTATATTTGTAATTAAACTGCAATAATATTTAACAATATTGCTGTTTTTTATGAAAGCTAGTTTCCACCACTGAATAAATAATGAAAAATATATAATTGTGACTTTTGATCTCACAATTCTGACTCTTTTTTTCTCGCAATTGTGAGTTTACATCTTACAATTGATATAAACTTACAATTCTAGGAAATTAATACAAATTTTTGTCTCAGAATTGCACTTGCAAGTTATAAAGTCAAAATAACAGGATATAACCTTGCAATTGCGAGAAATAAAGAAATCCCCCACCCCCTTTATAACTGGACATTGTAACTCACAAATGTGAGTTTATATCTCACAATTCTGCAAAATAAAGTCTGGATTGCAAGTATATCTTGCAATTCTGACTTTATAATTTGCAATTGCAAGTTTATTTCACACAATTCTGAGACAAATAGTCATTCTGACTTAATTTCTCAGAATTGTGAGTATATATTACACAGTTCTGAGGAAAAATGTATTTTTCCCCCTTTTATAATTGGACATTATAACGCACAAATGTGTTTATATCTCAATTCTGAGAAAAAAAAACAGTTTATATCTTATATTTATATAAGTTTATATAAGTTTATATCTCACAATTCTGACTTTTTATCTCAGAATTGTGTGATATAAAGTCAGAATTGCATGACATAAACTCGCAATTGCAAAAAATAAAGTCAGAATTGCTACTGATATAAACTTTCAATTCTGACTTTTTTTTTCTCAGAATTGTGAGATATACTCATTTTGAGATATACATTTTTGAGTTATAATGACCAGTTATAAAGGGAGGGAAAAAAAAAATTTTCTCAGGATTACAAGTTTAGATCTTGGAATTCTGACATTATTTCTCAGAATTGTGAATTTAAATCTTACAATTCTAAGGTTTTTTTTTTTTTTTTTGAGTTTATATCACGCAATTCTGAAGGGAAAAAAATCTGAATTGCAAGATAAAATGCTGCAATTACCTTTTTTAATTTTTTATTTGGAAACAGGCTTCCATAGTTTTTTCAGTATTTTTGATTTTAAAAAATGTAGCCTTGAACATGAGAAAATTCTTTAAAAAACAAAAAATCTGATCCCAAATTTTCAAATATCAGTACTGTATATGGTGGACTAGAAAACTGTTTAAATAAAGCCCTATTAGACTTTCTGTCTGATTAATAAATTACATTATCAACCACAAATAAATTATCTTCCAATAAAGTATGGCTTAAAATAGTTCTCAGAGTTTTATTAAATCTCATATCACAAATGGATGTTAATGAGCAACAATCAGTATCAGAAACAGCATCAGAAAAAAATCTAAATTATGTTTTTATATACTTTTGTGTTTAGCTTTAATTTAGTTGCTTATTAATTAGTTCAAAAGTAAAATTAATCTGATTTGCACTTCAACCACTAGCTGTTTTTGTACACGGCGTATAAATTACACACTAAAATAGCTTGACCTTTATTGATATTCATGCATTTCCAAGACGCAATTGCGAGACACACAATCCCCCATCCGTAGGGACACACGCATGCACACAAGTACGGCTCCTGAAAGATTTACTTAGCTCCCAAATCTATTGATTTGTTCCGTCTGGTTGCATTGATTCTTCACACATCTATTGTTCAGTCAAAAAAGGTCAACTAATTAAAGTTTCTTCATCTGCGCTAAACGTAATAAGCAACTAAAAAAGGAAGTAACTACAGATGATAATAATGTTGTTCCATGATGAAGAAAGTCATACTAGTTCAAAATGATAATTCCTTCAACTATACAGCACTACCTGCAGAACTTCAAGAGGGATCCCAAACATGTTGTATTTTTAAAGACTACAAGTCAGACATAAAATAACAACTGAGGTAAATAAATAAGGTGTATAACATGCTGTGCTGAACACTACTATCGCTCAGCTTTTGGCATGAAACATATTTGTAGAATGTATCCTCTCCTTGTTAACACACTTTATTTATTCTAATTGTAGACGCTTAGCAGCCTCATTCAAGACGTTTCTAAAGGCCATCCGATAGTACCTGCCTGTTGAGAAGATTTAAAGTGAGTGATTTAAAGTCTGTCGGCAGAGCAACAGGCATAGAACGAGGAGGTTTTTTATCACACTAATCTCTCAGTAGGAGGTTAGTAAAACAGCTAAAGATTCAGCCCAAGGTGCAGGAGGACAGATTAAAGAGAAACTTGTTATTTAGGGGAGACTGAGCGCGAGAGAGCAGGAGCTTCCTGTAGCACCAGCTGCGTTTCAGAAGCGCTGCTTAATGAGATAAACATAGGTTCTTCAAATCCTCAAAGGACCTCAGGCTAATAGTCTCGTCCCTGGGTGGTGTGAATGCAGATATGGACTCTGTACACGCACCTGCTTGTGAAAATATAGAACTGGTGATGAAAGACATTGCATGTGTTGCGTTTTAGAAAGAAGTCTGTGGCTAGAGCTGGATCTCTCTTTACAAATAATTGAAAAAAGTGTAAATGTAGAAACCTTTATGAATAAAGCTTAAATCTAAAAATAATTTATAACAAACTAACGCTTTCACAAATTTTTGCTGCTTTATAGGCCTTGAACGGTTAAATAGACACACTTGTATGTGTTAAAATGCCTGTTTTTGCAAATATCCTCATAAATGCAGTAATTTAGGTCTTGAGTGAAAGCAAACAGCTGAGAAAGAAAACACATCTGTAACAATATTGGATCCAGGCAGCTCTTAAAGTGATAGCAGTCATTCATCTTAATTAAACAATAAAACTATTATAAAGCTTCTGATTAAATCACTTTTGTAAGAAGAAATATATATTTAATTTACACAGTGAAGAATATGCAGTGTTTGTATACATTTGATTGCTTTATACAATCGCATTTCATAATTATTTGATCTACTGTAGTTTTTTTGGGGGGGGGGTCCTTTTGCTTGTAATTAGCTTCTTATTCTTATTTAATCGCTGACTGTTTACTTGTCTTTATTGAGCTTGAGTATTCATTTTTTCAAATTTGCATGATATAAACACAATTCTGACTTTTTGTCTCAGAATTGTGAGATATAAACACAATTGTGAGTTATAAAGTCAGAATTGCAGGATATAAACACGCAATTGCAAGAAATATCTCACAATTCTGACGTTATTTCTCGCAAACGCGTGATTTTTCCCAGAATTGTGAGATATAGACTCTGAGGGGGAAAAACTGACTGATATTTTCTCAGAACTTAAAGTTTATATGTCACAAATCTGATTTTGTTTCTCAGAATTGTGAGTTTAAATCTCACAATTGAACCTTTAAGTATAATCTCACAATTGGACCTTCTTTCCAACAAAAACTTCAAAGTTTTGCTAATATGACCTTCAAACTTTTTCAAATGGCTAGACAGTTCTAGACAATTCTGCAATCGTAAGTTTACATATCTTTAAACTCACAATTCTGAAAAAAAAGTCAAAATTGCATGATATAAACTCTCAATTCTTACTTTTTGTCCCAGAATTGAGAGATATAAACACAATTGTGAGTTTTAACATCAGAATTGCAGGATATGAACTTGCAATTGCGAGAAATTAAGTCAGAATTGCGAGTTCATATCTTGCAACTCTGACTTAACTCAAAATCGCTAGATATTTCTCAGAATTGTGAGATATAAATTCACAAATGTGAGTTGTCCATTTCTGAGGGGGAAAAAAGCCTAATATTTTCTTTTATATCTCGCAATTGGACTTTTAAATATCACAGTTGGACCTTCTTTGCAAACAAAAACTTTAAACCTTTAAACCGGATTGCATCTTTCAAATGGCTAGACAGTTATAGACATTCTGAGAAATTAGGTCAAAATTACATATAAACTTGCAATTCTGACTTTTTTTGTCTCACTATTGTAGGATATAAACTCCCAATTACGAGTTATAAAGTCAGATTGTGAGGTTACATATCTATAAACTCAAAATTCTGAGAAATAAAGTCAAAATTGCATGATATAAATTGGACCTTCAAGTTTAAATCTCACAATTGGATCTTTAAATCTCACAATTGGACCTACTTTGCCAACAAAAACTTTAAACCTTTAAACCGGATTACATCTTTCAAATGGCTAGACAGTTCTAGTCAGGACTTTTTTTGTTTCGCAATCGCGAGTTTGCATCTATAAAGTAACAATACTGACAAATTAAGTCAAAAATGACATGATATAAACTTGCAATTCTGACTTTTTCCTCAGAATTGTGAGCTGTAAACATAATTGCAAATAATAAAGTCAGAATTGAGGGATATAAACTCGCAATTGCAAGAAGAGTTCATATCTCGCAATTATGACTTTATTTCTCGCAATTGCAAGATTTTTCTCAGAATTGCGAGACATAAACTCACAATTGCAAGTTGTTGAACTGCAAGTTTACGTCTCACAATTCTGACTTTTTTCCTCTGAGTTGTGAACTATAAACACAACTGCAAATTATAAAGTCAGAATTGCAGGATATAAACTCGCAATTGCGAGAAATAAAGTCAGAATTGCGAGTTCATATCTTGCAATTATGACTATTTCTCACAATTGCAAGATTTTTCTCAGAATTGTAAAATATAAACTCACAACTGCAAGTTGTTAAATTCTGAAGAGGTAAAAAAGACTGCTTTTCTCAGAACTGCAAGTTTAAATCTTACAATTTGTTCTTCAAGTTTAAATCTCACAACTGGACCTTCTTTGCCAACAAAAACTTCATTAAAGTTATGCTAATATGACCTTCAGATCGGATGGCATCTTTCAAATGGCTAGACAGTTTAACTGTTTTTCTGCCATTAAAGTTGTCAACCTAAAAGAAAAAACTGACCATAGGAGAAGTCACTTTACCCTAATGCCCTCTATAGCGCCCCCTAGGACATACTAAGAATGCAACACACATGTTTTGCATATTATTGCGTTCTAATGAATTTAATTTCAGAATGTTGATGATCAGAATCAGATTTATAAAAGACATACAGATACAGCTGTACCACTTTCTTCCTAAAACAGTTCCTGGAGGCATGCCGTGGGCGGAGCATATACGAACACTTAAGGAGTGTCTTTGGCACAGAAATACTCCACCAGAAATACTGTCCACCTCGTTTTTTTTTAGCATGAGAATCCAACTCTTTAGGAGTGAAAAATAAGTCAGAAAGCATGAAAAAGCATTAGACATCCGCTTTAAATCAAGCTTTGTTTGGGTCTTTTATCTTGGAGCACGGTAAAATATTGAACCATTTCCTAACAAATGGGCACCGTTTTTCTTTTTAATTACATTAATACCACTGAATCACCATTTGCAATCTATTACATGTTCTGCAAATAAACCTGGCTGACTTGAATATGTAATGCCTACTTTTGCAGAATGCCTCATCACTATTTGTCCATGTTTTACATCATTTTGATAAATGTGGGAGAACTGAAACTGAAATTTCTTATTCTCTTTTTTTAATAGGTCTATCAATATATGCATGAAACAATAACAGTGAATGGCTGCCCAGAGTATCAAGCACGCGCCACAGCTAAGGTAGGTCTGACTTTATTTATTTCCAAATCACCTGCCTTGTGTTTCTGTATAACACATATAATTACGTATCCACCTTATTTTTCCTGCAACAGTAGATGCGGACATTTGTACATTTTATGGGTCTGGCTTCCGGTCTGTGTCCAGCTACTGTATTTTTAGCTGTAGAAAACAGCTCAAAAACAGTTTTGCTGCTTGAATATTACAAATTAGTGTGTCTTACCATATTATTTTAATGTGTTGTCTTAAGTATGAGCACACTGGTTTGTAGTGCCAACAGTTTTACAGTTTCCTGTATGCTCTTCTCATTACTTCCCTATAGCTGCTAATGAACCGGACGTCTCGCCTATAGGCTTACTTCCACATTGAACAATAAGGTGGATAAGCTAGACTAATAATAACAACCCTTTTTGTCATCTAATGAGCACTAAGATGAAATCCATTAAATAAGAATGTTTTCAAAATGTGTTTCTCCGCAAACTGTCTTGATTTGTTAAACATAATCAGCAATTAGCCAGACCTGCATGCTAACCCTTGCCACTTGCTCTTCAGACACTGTTACTAAAACAGCATTCATTTAGATTCATACTGTGTGAAGAGTGCACTCTTGTGAGAAAAAGAGGAGACATAAAAACGAGAAGGGGTGGGGGCAGTAGAATTGCTGAGTACTGGATGAGCAGAAGTGCCTTGCTGAATCTTTAAGATCTTTAGAATTTCACCCTCATTACAACACTGTTTTTTTTTTTTTTGGGAGGGGGATTAAATGTGGTAGGTTTTTTTCCCATTTTCCCCTATCTATCATTCACCGCAGCATGTCTGATATCTCAGGTTGACTTTAATTATATTTTGAGGAATAGACACTTTGCACACCTGAATGGTTTCAGGCAGGTGCATTTGACAGATATGAATAAAAGAATAGGCTACATCTTGCAAAAAATATCTCTTAATTTAGTGCTTTCGAACTTTTTTACAAATAAGAGATTATTTTGTATTGAAAAGTTATATATTCGCATGCGATTTTTTTCGAAAGTAAGCTCTTATGTATTGAATCCCGTTTCAGCTTCAGAATAAACAATAAAAAAAAGGTAATTGCAACTTTTTATCTCACAGTTCTGACTTTTTTCTCACAATTGCCAGTTTACATCAAGTGCGAGTTATAAAGTCCAAACTGAGAGATATAAAATCGCGAATGTAAGTTATTAAAGTCTGAACTGCAAGACAAACTCACAATTCTGACTTTTTTCTCAGGATTGTGAGTTTTCTATCTCACCATTCTGACTTTTTTCTTGCAGTTGCTAGTTTACATCAAGTGTGAGTTATAAAGTCCAAATTGTAAGATATAAGTCCTCTAAATCACTTTTTTTCTCAGAATTGAGAGATATAAAATCGCAATTGCGAGTTATGTCTGGATTGTGAGATATAAACTTACAATTGTGAATTATAAATTCATAAAGATATAAACTTGCAACTTGCAGTTGTCATTTTTTTTCTCAGAATTATAATGTCTGAATTGTGTGACAGACTCAACATTCTGACTTTTTTCTCGCAATTCTGGGATATCCCAATTTTGATTTTTTTCTCAGAATTGTGAAATATACAATCACAGTTGTGAGTTATTAAAGTCTGAACTGCAAGACAAACTCACAATTCTGACTTTGTATCTCACCATTCTGACTTTTTTCTCATAGTTGCCAGTTTACATCAAGTACGAGTAATAAAGTCCAAATTGTAAGATATAAAGTCAGAATTGCGGTGTATAAACTCGCAATTATCACTTTTTTCTCAGAATTGAGAGATATAAAATCACAATTGGATTGCGAGACAAACTCACAATTCACAATTGCAAGTTATAATGTCTGAATTGCGAGACAGACTCACCATTCTGACTTTTTTCTTGTAGTTGCCAGTTTACATGAAGTGCGAGTTATAAAGTCCAAATTGTAAGATATAAAGTCCAAATTGTGGGACAAACTCACTTTCTGACTTTTTCTATCAATTACGGAATATAAACTCCCAATTTTGACTTTTTTTTTCTCAGAATTGTGAGATATAACCTCGCAATTATCACTTTTTTCAGAATTGTGAAATATAAAATCGCACAAGATTCAACAAGACTTGCAAGACAAACTCACAATTTTGACTTTTTTTCTCATAATTGTGAGATATGAAATTGCTTGAAGTTATAAAGTCTGAACTGTGAGTCAAATTGATCTCACAATTCTGACTTTTTCTCAGGATTGAGAGTTTGTATCTCACAATTCTGACTTTTTTTTTCAGGACTGACAGTTTCTATCTCACAATTCTGACTTTTTTCTTGCAATTGCGAGTTTACATCTCACTTTTTAAATCAGAATTGTGAGATATAAAGTCAAAATTGTGGGACATAAACTTGCAATTATAATTTTTTCTCAGGATTGTGTCAGAAGTCCAATTTTAAAGGGGAAAAAAGGAATGATATTCACATTAATTCTGGCTTAATAACCCGCAATTAATTGTTATCAAGTCAAAACTGCAAAATATAAACACACTTCTGAAAAAAAGTCAGAATTGCAAGATGCAAAATCACGCTTGTGAGAAAAAAAAGTCAGAATTGTGCAATAAAAGTCACAATTACCTTTTTTATTAAGTGATTGAAACAGGCTTCCATTCTTATGCTCACTAAGGCTGTTAAAGTTAAAAAAAATTGTTTCACTTTTAAAACATCTTGATACAGTTTATGTTTCATTACTGTTTTGTTGTTAGAATAAAAGATTACAAGAATCCTGGCCCTGAATAGATGATCCTAAACCTAGCCTAATTACAGAGGGGTCTTTAAGACCTATTAGTCGACTAGCCATTCAAGCAGCCCACCAACTGCTTGATTATGAAACTATGTACTTGAGCACATCCCTACAACACATACAGGAACACACACCAATCTGCCAAATGTGAGAGCCCTGCCAGTTAAAGGCCACACTGCTGTCCAGAGAGTTCCACCCACCATCTCTCTCCGCATGGGTGCACAGACCAGCAGACTCATGCACAGTTACACCTTTAGACACAAAGAGCCAAGCGAGACAGAAAACACAAAGCACGCTTGGATGCTACAAAGGATGCCGAGCGGTACCCTGCAATACCTTTTTTAAATGGTTTAATAGGCCACACTTGTGGGTGTTGTTGTAGTTGTGTTTTGATCCCAATTAGGCTTGCATTCAGCGTAATAGTCTATTAATTATGCAGATCCAAGCGAAAACAGAAGACTTTCCTAGTTATAGAGCGAGCTCTTCTCATTTTAATTTGTTAAAATGTCTTACATACACTAATGATGGCATTTTATGGGGTCATAATATAAGAAAACAAAATTTCCATGATCTTTTCAAATGAATGTGATGTACTGAAAACTGCTTTCATACTCCAAAAAGAACATTGTTATACATGACTGTCCACTTTTACACATCAACGATGCCTATTCAGTGATCAGGGATTTTGCTCACCCAGTCATGGTGAAGTACTAAGGAGTACTAGAGATACTACTCATAAACGCCAGGAGGAGATGTTTTTATTGCATCTGGTATATAACTAAGAATAATGTTCCCTTCAAGTGCAGTCTGAAATATCATAAATACGAGTTACACACATGAATGACCAAACAAAGTCGTATTTACAAGTGGGAACTCAGCATTCTAGATGATAAATGAGTTGCCTAGATCTCATAATAGATACACATATCATGATCTATATACAGTTAAGGTCAAAAGTTTACATACACCTTGCATATGAGTCCATCAGTTGTCCTTAGTGTGAAAAGATGGATCTCAAAATCATTGTTGGAAAGGGTTCAAATACACAAAAATGCTGAAAAAGGTGTATGTAAACTTTTAACCTCAACTGTATAGAGATCAGAGAGCAAAATGCAGTCTGTAGTGAATTGTAATGAATGATTTTGCAAGTTATTTTAATTTTAAATGCATATTCCAGTCATTTCAAAGGCGTTATCCTTGGAACAGGTATTACCTGTTTTATGATTTTAAAATGACTTCCCTCTGCCTAATCTCTTGACTGGCTGTCAATTCATGCACAACATACGCTTTTCAGAATTTTTTTCAGCAATCTAGATGATAAATGAGTTGCCTAGATCTCTAATAAACATATCTATAATCTATATACAGTTAAGGTCAAAAGTTTACATACACCTTGCATATGAGTCCATCAGTTGTCCTTAGTGTGAAAAGACGGGTCTCAAAATCATACAGTCATTGTTGGAAAGGGTTCAAATAAACAAAAAAACAAAGAATTTGTGGAACCTGAATTATTTTTCTGTAGAGCAACAGGCAGTTTAACTGTCCAGGACAAAAAACACAGGATCATTCAGGTAACAACATGTAAACTCTTTTATGTCATATATCTTATTCAGAACTAAATAAAACTAACATGCATTTTGTATGGTTCCTCTTATTTTGGTAAAATAACTAACATTTTGCAGATTCTGCAAGGTGTATGTAAACTTTTGACCCCAACTGTCTAGAAATCAGTGAGCAAAATGCAGTCTGTAGTGAATTGTAATGAATGATTCTGCAAGTTTTTTTTATTTTAAATGCAGTCATTTCAAAGGCGTTATGTTTAGAACAGCTTGCGGGCAACAAGTGTGAAGTTATAAATTTGACTTTGACTGCTTTAGGTATCACAAACATTTCATTTTAAGCTACTTCCACGCTATGATTCCAACTCACGTGTTACATGTCATAATGAATGCAAATGGTACAAGTAAGATGTGTGAAGAAACATTGTGTTGTTCCTTGCTCTGCATAACGTGTGAAAAGAGTGACTAAAGCTAATTTTCAAAAAAGTAGAAGTAATGATGTTACTGCGTAATTTAACAATTTCATCAAGAAATAGCAGATGCTTTAGAATGGCACACTTCATTCCAGCTCACTTAAGGATATCATCTCAATTTTCTAAGCACATTTTACTAAAAGGCATGCTGGAAATCTCACATGCATTCCTTTAGGATATTCTTTAAAGCTTGTGTAAGTGACATCAGTAACCAAAGAGTGTGGAGTTTAGTGAAGGGTCACTTATGAGTTTTTGAGTGCAAAACAACCTTGACTAACATTATAAGCGGGCCTCAGGGGGAAAATAAAATGAAAAACAAATTTATGACCTTAATATTTAATTAGGCCCTCATCCTATCATGGCTGAAGGACAAGTTTGGAGGTGACTTATATTTTGGTATTACCGGTTTTATGATCTAAAATGACTTTCCTCTGCCTAATCTCTTGATTGGTTGGCAATTCATGCACAGCATACGCTTTCGGAATTTTTATGATTAAAGTCCTTGTCATTGATTCAGAGTTATAATACATTTTTAATGGCACTTCTACTTCTGAGACGCTAGTGCAGATATTGTCAGTGACATATAGGCTTTCGATTTCAACATAATGAAAACAAAGCCATAATTTGAACCAATAGCGTGACTCATTTGAGTGGTGTTGTAATAATATAGAACTATACAATGGTAATGGCACTTATATAGAAAACAGTGGTACTTAGTGTAATTAGTATGCTCAGCAAGCAGGGCTCGCCAGATGAGCTGAATTAGCATATCAATTAAAGTTCTAATGCAGGATGTAAATTACAAAAGTCTTATAGGGCCTCAAAGCAACTCGCTTGGTCACTTTGAAAAGTTACTACAGGGTTCAAAAAGCATACTGGACTCAAATCACTAGCAAAAGGGCAATTAGCATGTCTGAGCAGCTTGCATCTGCGTGCCGTTGGGACAGTTTTCAATCGATGGCACATAAATAGGATGAAGAACAGCTCTAAAAGCCTCAGTCATCCTTTGGGATCCCCTGCAGCAATTGTCAATGAGCTCCATTCGGCTACTCCAGCTTGCATTTTTTCCATAGTCCATGTGCATTGCTGATGTAAATGTTAAAAGCCAATATTCTTTACCAATGGAGATTCTTTGTTAAGACTGTGTAATTATTTAGATGCAATTTGTAAGGCATACAATAAGCATGAATGAGCCATTCCTCAAAACATTGTGTCCTAAAATTCCTTCAAGTGGCATTAAATGGATAGTACACCCAAATTACAATTGTGTAATATTTTACTTACCCTTGTGTCAACCTATTTGTTGTTTGTACAGTTGAAGACAAAATTATTAGCCCCTTATAAAATATTTCATTATTTTTCAAATAACTCCCAAGTGTTGTTTAACAGAAAGATGATTTTATCAACATAGCATTTTTAAACATAATACTTTACTCAGGAAGCTTTTAGGGTTTGTAATACAAATAGAAATAAATGTATAACCAAGAATTTTAAAAAGTCGACTGGTCAAAATTATTAGCCCTCTGATGTTAATAGTCAATAGTGTATCCCTTTTGCTTGATAACTACCTTTAGTCATTTGCTGTAGTTCTAAACAAGTTTCAAGCATGTCTTCTGAGGAATGACAGCCCATTCGTCCTTAGCAAATCTCTCAAGCTCCTCCAGATTTGTTGGTCTTCTGGCACAAACTCTGGACATTAGTGTGCCCCACAGCTTTTCTATTGAATTCAAGTCTGGGCTTTGCGCAGGCCAGTCAAGTACACTCACTTTGCTCATTTGGAGGTATTTCTTCACCAGAAGTGAGGTATGCTTTGGGTCGTTATCATGCTGGAAGAAAAAATGTCGACCCAAACCAAGTTTTCTTGCAGACTGTTTGAGGTTGTCTTTCAAAGTCTTCTTATAGTCTTCCTTTTTCATGTTTCCTTCAACCCTGATGAGATTCCCAGTTCCAAACGCACTGAAACATCCCCACGGCATTATACTCCCACCACCATGTTTCACTGTGGGAACGGTGTTCTTGGGTTTGGATGCCTCTCCCTTCTTTCTCCGAACACAGGAAACATCTCTATGGCCAAAAAGCTCTAGTTTTGTCTCATCTGACCAAAGGACATGTTTCCAGTATGCATCACATTCCCCCAGGTTGTCCTTAGCAAACTTCATTCTAGCTTGGAGGTGTCTCTTCGTCAGAAGTGGAGTCTTTCTTGGTTGGCAACCTCGCAGTTCATTCCTGTACAGGGCTCTAGTGACTGTCTTTCAGACATCAATTCCAGACTTGGCTAGGTCATTCACTAGTGTCTTGGCAGTTGTTGTTGGGTCTTTAGAAACCTCTCTCACTAGTTTTCTTTCCAAAGTTTTTGAAATCATTCGCTTCCTGCCTCTGCCCATCTTGTGTTGGTCTCTTTAAACTCCTTGATAATGCATCTCACTGCAGTTCTTGACAGTTCTTGAAAACACTTTGATAAATGTGTGTATCCTTCTCCATCTTTATGAGCATTAACAATTCTTTCTCTCAAGTCCAAACAAATTTCTTTTGTCTTTGCCATGATGACAGTGCGTATTATTTTACTAGTTGTACAAAGATACAAATCCTCAGCTTAAAGAGCAATTTAAAGGCTTAACTAGGTTAATTAGGTTAACCAGGCAAATTGGGTTAATTTGGAAAGTCATTGGACAACAGTGGTTTGTTCTATAGCTAATCAAACTAATAATTTCTTAAGGGGGCTAATAATATTGACCTTAGCAGTTTTTTATTTATTTATTTTGTAATTCTTTTATTCAAGCAACTATTAGAATTCAGACTAATAGAAATAATAGGAAATAATGTGAAAACATTCTCTTGCTCTGTTAAACATCACTTGGGAAATATTCTAAAAAAAAGTCAAATTTCACAGGGGAGCTAATAATTTTGTCTTCAACTGTACTTTTTAAAATTAGTCTTTCCATTAACACCATTATATTTTTCATTCAGACTGATTCGCAAACGTGAAATGTGTACGAACAGAAGAGTTGATTGGTTAAAACTCAGTGGGCTCAGGGGAGGCGAAAGAGATGTGGACTCCTGCTGGAACTTTACCTGCTGGTGTCACTGTTGGACAATGTTTCTGTAGAAAAACAAGTGATTTATACACTTTCTAATGTCATATTTTGTAATATTTGCATCCAGTTTTTTAGAGGCAATGCCTCCCTTGCCTCTTTAGAGGAAATGAACTATTGACAGAGTCACATGAAGATTCTTTAAAACTTCTTTCAATGGAAAAAAAAAAAACAGACAGCTTTGTGTGGTTTTGAGTGTGTAGATAGTGGCGATTTACAGTTTTCTGTGGACTTCCTACTCAAATAGTAAATCAAAGTACTATTAACGCCAAGGTCATGGTTTCTATTTACAAGGAATGCAGTGTACTGAAGAAATATATAAACTTAAATGCAATGTAAGTTGCTTCAGACAAAACCTTTTGCCAAATGTAAATGTTAAGCTATTTTTTTTTAAATAAGCGTGTCATCTTTTAAATCTTTTAATCATTAGCAACCTGACGATTTACAATTCAAAAAGCAAATGTAAGAGTCCAGGCTTCAAAAATGTTTGCTATATATCAACTTCCTTTTTCCTCAGAGAGAATGTAGCTGTGAAGGTCGAGGAACTGAGAAGAGGGTGTCTTGCATGCAGAACACTTTCAAACAGCATTTCGTTCAGTGCGACATGAAACACTCAGACAGTGAAGGTGCTGTTCTTTCAGTTTCAGAGATCAGAAAACTGCTTGGTTTGCCATTTGGGAATCTGGCGTCTTGCAAAGTCTCCAAAAATCCTTGGTGTTTTTTTCTCACTGTTTCCTGTGTGTGTGAATGCCTTAATAATGAGTGGGGCCCCACAGTGCTGCACCTGTAGCTACACTGTGGATCAGCGGGAAGTGCTTTTGTCTTCCTTCACATTCTCTGTCTCCTGGTGGTTGCGCCTGGCTAACAAGCTCTGAAGTCTGAGGAATTCAGACGACAATGCAGGCAGCGGTGCAGACTATTGGATGCAGTTTCTCTTTCTGCTGAATTTACAGCACAAACAGAACATGTTGAGATATTCTCACAGAATGTAGGAAAACTTTGTGGGATGCACTGGTTGACCAAAAGTATGTGGATATCTTGACCCCTTCCTTTTGCTAATATATCCGCTTCCACAAAGGCTCGACTTTGACTAGACCACAGCCTAATAGAGTCCATCTAAAGGTTAAGCCTCTGTAAAGCCATAGTGGAGCTAGTTAATTTAGCTTTTAAGAGGATAGTTTATTCAAAAATGAAAATTCTGTCATTAATTACTCACCCTAATGACGTTCCAAAACCGTAAGACCTTCGTTCATCTTCAACACAAATTAAGATATTTTGATGAAATCCAAGAGCTTTCTGACCCTGCACAGACAGCAACTACTACGTTCAAGGCCCAGAAATGTTGTAAAGATATCGTTAGAGAAGAATTGTTGAATAAAGTTGTTATTTCAAATGGACTGTTTTAACAATGTCCTTACTACCTTTCTGGGTCTTGAACGTGTCAGTTGCATTGCTGTCTATGCAGGTTCAGAAAGCGCTCTGATTTTATAAGAAATATCCAAAAGATGTTTCAAAGATGAACGAAAGTCTTACAGGTTTGGAACGGCATAAGCGTCAGTAAT
The DNA here is from genome assembly GCA_033026305.1 of Cirrhinus molitorella. Taxonomy (NCBI): domain Eukaryota; kingdom Metazoa; phylum Chordata; class Actinopteri; order Cypriniformes; family Cyprinidae; genus Cirrhinus; species Cirrhinus molitorella. The sequence goes on from CM065128.1 coordinate 20,136,275, forward strand.
TAATGACAGAATTTTCATTTTCAGGTGACCTATGCCTTTAAGAATGTAGCATTGGAAGTTTATATTGAGGCTGATGGTCCTTGAATATCAATCCACCTTAAAGTGTTTCAAGAGAAAAGTGTTTCATGCCATCAGCTAATAAAACTGCTGTCTTGAATGCAAATAAGATCCTTTGTTCTTAGTAATGTCAACTGTTCTGTTTTTTCAAACACTCAAAACTGATATCTTGTAGAGGGTTCATATATACTGGCCAACATAATGCACAATTGCTCAAAATGAAAATTCTGTCATCATTCACCCCTAGACTTTTGTTTATCTTAGAAACACAAATTAAGATATTTTTAATATTCTCTCATCATGTCTGTCCATTTAAAGTCTAAATAGCAACATCTTAAAGGATTAGTTCACTTTCAGAACAAAAATTTACAAATAATGTACTCATCCCCTTGTCATCTAAGGTGTTCATGTCTTTCTTTCTTCAGTGGTAAAGAATTAATTTTTTTTTAAGAAAACATATCAGGATTTCTCTCCATATAATGGACGTCTATGGTGCCCCCAAGTTTGAACTTCCAAAATGCAGCTTTAAGGGGCTCTAAACGACCCCAGACAATGAAGAAGGGTCTTATCTAGCGAAACGATCAGTTATTTTTGAAACAAATTGACAATTTATATACTTTTTAACATCAAATGCTTGTTTTGTCTCATCTCTGTGACAACGCTGTTTTACCTTATGTAAAAGGCATTTGATCTTCTTTGTATGTTTACTTTGTTGGGGAAGAAAATGAGATGGGAGTTTTTCGACATACCCTAACTGCCTTGACCCGGATCACACAGACTACACATGCGCATCGCAGAGACGAGACACGACGAGCATAGCAATTTTTTTTAACTTGGTTAAAAAGTGTATATAAATGGTCAATTTGTTTTGAAAATAACCGTTCGTTTCACTAGATAAGACACTTCTTCATCGGCTGGGATCATTTAGAGCCCTTTGAAGCTGCATTTAAACTGCATTTTGGAAGTTCAAACTTGGGGGCATCACAGAAGTCCATTATATGGAGAGATTCATCCCCAAGCTTTTAGCAGATATTACAAATCCGATCATCTCAAAATATTATCTTGTTATTTAGCCTTGACAATACACTGGTTTATCATCATTTCTCTGTCATGTTTCACATTCACTGACATTTTGAACTCTTTGGTTCCAACCAGGCCACAGTGGCGGCATTTGCAGCCAGCGAGGGTCATTCTCACCCGCGGGTGGTGGAGCTGCCCAAGACAGATGAGGGGCTTGGATTCAATGTGATGGGTGGAAAGGAGCAGAACTCACCGATCTACATCTCCCGCATCATCCCAGGGGGTGTGGCTGAGAGGCAAGGTGGTCTTAAGAGAGGCGACCAACTCCTGTCCGTCAATGGAGTGGTGAGTTTCCAGGGATGTTTCTATTATGCAGGACCTTCTTTATTTAGCAACTCTGTAAAAAGAATATGTATGTTTGTGATTTAAGGACACATTTTTATAAAATGGTGTATAAGAGTTAAAGCTCCAGTAATTAAACTTTACTAATAAAACTTTGGGTAACACTTTAGAATAGGGAACACTTATTCACTATTAACTACAACTTTTCCCTCAATAAATTCCTAATTTGCTGCTTATTAATACTTAGTAAGGTAGTTGTTAAATCTAGGTGTTGAGTAGGTTTAGGCATGTAGAATAAGGTCATGTAGAATAAGGCATTAATATGTGCTTAATTAGTACTAATAAATGGCTAATATTCTAGTAATATGCATGCTAATAAGCAACTAATTAAGAAACCGTAAAATAAAGTGTTACCAAACTTTGTTATTAACAAAATAGCAAGAAAATTAATAAAATGCATAATTGGTGGAACCTAACAAGATGGAAATAAAGCAAAAGACATGAGTGCATTAACAAGAAATTAATTTAAATTAGGTATTTTTAATATATATATTAGAATTTTATACTTTCTCTTTGTTAATAAAAGAGGATGGAATGTTAGATACAAACTAATCTAACACAAAACTATTTATTTAAACACTGTTAAAGGAGAAGTTCACTTCCAGAATGAAAATTTCCTGATACTTTACTCACCCTCTTGTCATCCAAGATGTTCATATCTTTCTTTCTTCAATTGAAAAGAAATTAGGGTTTTTGAGAAAAACATTCCAGGATTTTTCTCCATATAGTGGACTTTAATGGGGATCAGGTTGAAGGTCTAATTGGCATTTCAATGCAGCTTCAAAGGGCTCTACGCAATCCCAACTGAGGAAGAAGGGTCTTATCTAGTGAAACGATTGGCATTTCTTTTCTAAGGAAAATACAAATGTATCTACTTTTTAACCACAAATGGTCAGCAGAATTACCAACCTAGTTGTTTTTTTTTGTTTTTTTTGCAAAGAAAGTCAAACGTCTTTTACATAAAAAAGGTAAAAACAACGATGTTGGATGATTTTGAAGTTGGAGTTTTTCGTCCTACCCTACTTTTTTTAACCGAAGTACACAGATGAAGAACTAATCGTGCTTCATCTTTCAAATATGATTATGTAATACATGAAATCATGCACGCGTGTCGCAGAGCTAGTGCAAGTTGAGCATTTGTGGTTAAAAAGTATATAAATTTGTATTATTTTTAAGTATATGACCAATCCTTTCAGTAGATAAGAACCTTATTCCTCAGCTGGGATCATGTAGAGCTATTTGAAGCTGCATTGAAACAATTCCTGGAAAGTTTTCCTCAAAAAACTTTTATTTCTTTTTGACTGAAGAAAGAAAGACAAGAACAAATCTTGGGTGACATGGGAGTGAGTAAATTATCAGGAAATTTTCATTCTGGAAGTGAACAAATCTTTTAATACTTAATAATACTTGTGCTTATTAAACATAATCTCTTTTTAGAGAATGGTGTCATTATAGGAATAGTTCACTCGAAAATGAAAATTCTGTCATCATTTACTCATCTTTAGTTTGATCCAAATCTGTATGAATTTCTTTCTTCTGCCGAACATGAACTGTTATTACACGGTCGACAGACCCCAATATCTTCCCTAGTGTGGAAAAAAAAATACTATGGAAGTCAGTGGGGACCATGAACTATTTTGTTACACACCTTCTTCAAAATATCTTCTGGTAACACTGTATAATAACTGCACGCTATGAACCATTAGTTAAGCATTAATAAGTAGTCAATTCATTATTTATAAAGTATTGTCCCTACATTAATACACATTAGTAAGCAGTTTATAAATACAGCTATAATGTTTTGTTCTTGAATTATGAGCATATCTATGATGTGTCTAATATTTGTATTTCCATACTTTATTAAGGATTAATAAATCTTTTCTAAATGATTACATTATTTAGTTATTTAGTTGTCATCAGTGGTTCATAAGATCATTTTGAAAGAGTAAGTAAATGATTAATAAACTATTTAAACGTATTTACACGTTATTAGTTACTCAGTGTGGTTATAAAACATATAGTAGTTATCAGTTAACTATTTTTGTGAGCTCGTCTAAACTGAAGATTACTTACGCCAGTAAAGGTTTTACAAAGAAGATTTCAAGGCTCAGTTATCTTCTATTTTATTCACTTTGTTGGTTTTTGTTAGTTTTGTTGCTTATTTTGTTGCCTATATTTACTTGCTTGATATTTTTTTCTTGTTGTTGTTTATTTAGTTCTTTTTTTATTTTTATATATCACTTTATTGTTCATTTTTAATCTAGTGTACAGTTGTACAGTTGAATTTTTTGCATCTTCAAATATTTCTGTTGCGTTTGTTTCTTTTTTTCTGTTTAGAAGATACTTGAGCCTTTAAATCTGCTTTGTAAAGCTATAAACAGTGAAGCTTTGTGAAGCATAAACAGTCCTTACTTTAGATGATCTCACAAAAACTGTTAGCTAGCACTACTAAATGTTTTATAACTACCTGAATTAATCATTAATTACAGTAGGAAAATGTGTTAATAAAGCATTTATTAACACACTAATACTTTAGTCTAAATAATACGTATAAATGTACTTTTGAATAGGTTACTAATCGTTCACTTACACTTTCTAAATGATCTCATGATCCACTGTCAACGCCTAAATAACTGGTTTGATAATAATGTAATACTTATTAATAATGATGAATTGATCATTAATTAATTATGAAAATACTAATATTAAACACATTATCGATATGATCATAAATCAAGAACAAAGTATTTATAGCTAAAGCTATAAACTGCTTACTACTGTCTATTAATGTAGGGACAATGCTTTATAAATGATTAATTGACTATTTACTAATGCTTAATTAATGGTTCGTTGTGTGCAGTTATTATAATGTGTTACCCATCTTCTTTTGTATTCAGTAGAAGAAAGAAAGTCATACAGGTGAGTAAATGATGACAGAATTGTCATTTTTGGGTAAACTATCACTTTAAGAAATAGGCTTTTGTTAAATTTATATTATTAAAATTATTAATGGCAAGTGGTATTAAGGGCACAGGGAAACCCTATATAAGCATTAATTTTATAGTAGGTTGCAAATTTTTCAAATTGGAAGCTGGCAAAAATGGCAACAACGCCTTAAACTACAGTGGAAAATATCTAATATATTTAGACATACATGATGGGGACATGAAAAGGAATGGCCTGTCAGCGCATAGCTCACTTATCATTAAATGCACAAAGGAAGGATTTTCATCTGTGAACATCATTTTTTTTTACCTGACTGATGTTGACAGGTTCACAGCTAAAAACTCAAAGGGGATGGTTCACCCAAAAATTTAAATGTCATCATTTACTCACCCTTAGGTTGTTCCAAATCAGAATAAAATACTATGGAAGTCAATGGCTACAGTCAACTGTTCGGTTACCAACATTCTTCAAAATATCTTTGTTTGCGTTAAATAGAAGAAAGTTTGGAACAACTTGAGAATTTTCACAGTTTGGGTGAACTATCCCTTTAGGTGTTTTTGCAATAAAAATTAAATCATCATTTTTAGGAGAGCTGTCACATATAAGATGCCTTCAAGCTAGAGGGCCCACTGGGTTTTTAATCGATACAGATCAGTTTGGGCTGAAGTGAGATTATTACGGCAGAAGGATTTTTACATTGATCTCAATGAACAAACATTTCCAACAGACTACGAGGCTGATTGCCTCATGGCGTAATACGCTAATAAATCAGTTTTTGCAGCTCAGACCCATTAGAGACTGAAGTCTTCTAATCTTTCATTTTACTTAGGCTAAACTTGACATTTTAGAGTAATAAAAATGGACAAATAAGACAGAAAGCTTACAGGGGGAGTCTATCTAAAACTGAAAAAGACAGATGTCAACAGACTTTATCTTTTCATAATTCTCTGTAAATGTTTAAAATGTGTCAGACTGGAGCTAGACGTGAATGAATCTTTGACTGAATCCGAATGAATCTTTCAGTAAAAAAGCTGTCTACTCTCACAAAGCGCTCTGAGTCACTGCTGCACTGCAAGCCTTTTGAAGCCAGTTTCTTTTCTTTTTTTTCTCTGCCATTATTCAAGTTTGTTACAATTCTATTACATGATGGAGTCATTTGAGTTTATGGAAACTAATGTCCACTATTTTCTCACTCAAAGATGACAGAGGACTTCAGAAAGGATCTATTTGATTTCATTTGCGTCAAAGACTGTAATAGGAAAGCGTTTTGTGACAGCATTGAGAAGCAATTTCTCATTAAACCAAACATGTTACGGTTTTCTGAGCTAATAGGAAATTAATGGCTCTTTTGTGCCAAAATGTAATTGAATGTTCATCACCGTGGAGCATTTTCTAGAGCAGTACTGAGATGACAAAGCTATGAGTTTGGATAAAACAAAGTTGCAGTAGCAGTCATCATCAAACTATTGAGCGTTTGCATCTCCTTTAAATTAGGTGACATGAACAAACACAGATTGCTCTGAAAAACCAACAACTGAATTTTTTTCCTAGAGCGTTGAAGGTGAACACCACGAAAAGGCTGTGGAGTTACTGAAAGCAGCCAAGGACAGCGTCAAACTGGTGGTGCGTTACACCCCTAAAGTCCTGGAGGAGATGGAGGCGAGGTTCGAGAAGCTCCGCACCGCCCGCAGACGCCAGCAGCAGCAGCTTCTCATGCAGCAACAACAGCAGCAAAACCTGGCCGCTCAGCAGAACCACATGTCGTAGGTGAGGCTTTTCATTGCTTTAAGGGTAACAGGACCTCAGCAGGGTGGCTCCCAGAGAGGTTAGCTGCCCCGCCACTCCTTGAGGCCTGCGGGAGATCCGGTACTACATGCTGCCTGTCACCAGTGGAACGTTGTTCTGAAAACAGACCGCTATTGTGTCTGAAACTCAGCTGTTATGCCATAATGTGAAATAATGAACCAATTGAAGCAGTTGGCGAGCAGTGCTGATGACATCACAGATTGAGCTCAATAAGAGGGATTCGCTTATCAGGCAGTCGTCCAGACATTGAAGGATCACACTTTAGGGACTTTCAAGGGAAAATTAAAAGCTATTTAGATGAGAAATCAATCATTATTTTATTACAACACCTAAGGGGGGCTATTAAGTCTGCAAATTTCACTGATGGAGCCATTTGGTTTGGTAATGCTTTACGCTAAAGGATTAGTTCACTTCCAGAATATATATATATATATATATATATATATATATATATATATATATTTTTTTTTTTTTTTTTTTTTTTTTGAAGAAGAAGAAGAAGAAGAAGAAGAAAACATTCCAGGATTTTTCTACATATAGTGGACAGTGGGTTGAAGGTCCAAATTGCAGTTTCAATGCAGCCTCAAAGGGCTCTACACAATCCCAGCTGAGAAATAAAGGTCTTGTCTAGTGAAACGATCAGCCATTTTCTAAAAAAATATATACTTTTTAACCACAAATGCTTCTCTTGCACTAGCTCACCTTCATGCATTATGTAGTCACACTGGAAAGGTCATGCGTGATATAGGCAGAAGTACCGACCCAGTGTTTACAAAGCGAACGTGCAAAGAAAGTCAAATGCTCTTAGCAAAAAAAGGCAAAACAACAAGTTTAGAGGAGAAAATGAGATTTTCACCCTACCCTACCTTTTTGAACTGAAGACTAACCGTACATGACCTTTCCAATGTGATTACATAGTGCAAGACAATCTTTGGTTAAAAAGTATATATGTAGAGCCCTTTGAAGCTGCATTGAAACTGCAATTTGGATCTTCAGCCCGCTGGTCACCATTGAAGTTTATTATATGGAGAAAAATCCTGCTATGTTTTACTCAAAAATCGTAATTTCTTTGCGACTGAAGAAAGAAAGACATGAACGTCTTGGATGACACGGGTGTGAGTAAATCAGTGGTTTTCAATCCTGGCTCTGGGGACCCACTGGTCTGCACATTTTGTATGTCACCCTTATCTACACACTCAGTTCAGTTCATGGATCTCTCTCCTAACGAGCTGATGATCTGAATCAGGTGCGTTAAATAAGGAAGCCACACAAAATGTGCAGAACAGTGGGTCTCCAGGACCAGGATTGAAAACCACTGGAGTAATATTAGGAAATATTAATATATTAAGTGAACTAATCCTTTAAAAGGATAGCTTACCCCAAAAAATCAAGTCATTTGTTCCAAAAATGTATGACTTTCTTTCTGCTGTGGAACAAAAAAGAAGATATTTTAAAAAATAAATGTCATTGTGCTTTGAACAACAGCAGTCCTTTAAAATATATTATTTTGTGTTCCTTATAAAAAAAGGCTTTAGGTTTGTGACAGCATGAGGGTGATTAAATGAAGACAGATTTTTTAACTTTTTATGAAACTAATCCTTCATCCCTTCAGAGTATAATGCAGGTATTCTTCAGTAAACAATGAAAATCCTAATCCTCATGTTACTCAAACCTGTATAGATTTGTGGAACATAAAACAAAAAGATTGCATAATGCCAAGGCTGCTTTTTCACATTCAACAAACATAAACAGGGAGTTAAAAAACACTAAGACAAGAAATGGTATTATTAATGACATCAAATCTGGGGCGAGGTGTCCTTACATACCATTCCTGAAAATACATCAAAATCATGAATGAGATCTGAGAACTGTGGACAAGGCAGCTTTCAAAAAAATTTCAGTCTAGCTATCACAAGCTGCCATATGGCTTCAGAAGACTTGAAATATAATGCACGTCATATGCACTACTTTTATGATTCATATCTCCCTTTGTATTAAACAGAAGCAAGAAAGACATAAAGGTTTGGAACAACACAAAAGTAAATTACTTTAAAGAGATAGTTCACCCAAAAATGAAAATTCTGTCATTAAATACTCACCCTCATGTCGTTCCAAACTCGGAAGACCTTTCATCATCTTTGGAACACCAATTAAGATATTTTTGATGAAATCCCCAATGCAATGGCTACCACATTCGAGGCCTAGAAAGATAGTAAAAACATTGTTAAAATAGTCAATGTGACGTCAGGGGTTCAACCATAATTTTATGACGCTACAAGAATACTTTTGTGCACAATTTCTTCTCTTCTATGTCAGTCTTGGACGCATGTTCACAAGAGTACCACAACGCAGGATTCTTGTAGTCTTGTACTGCCATTTTTTTCAATTTAGCGCTAATTGATATGTCATTGTCACATTGTTACATTCCATATTAGCTTCTGAAACAGTGCCTCCGCTTCTATATTAAAAAGAGAAAGTATTTCATCCTTTATCACTTCCATTATCACTGTTCTGAAATAACAGCCCTCTCATTTCCTCAAGACTTCTTTCGTCTTCACAAATGCAATACAATCGGAGAGAATTCTATTAGTTAGAGTCTCTTCCAGACAGACCAAAGCACATCTCCTTGTATTAATGATACCCGGCCCATCTCTCGCCTCATTGCCTCCTCACACCACACTTAGCTCTGAGCAGCAGTATAGTTGGCAGAGGTGTAACCTCGGTATAGAAACAAGCCGAGCCTAAAATGAAGCTATAAGCAGCGCCGACTCAAAAGCACGTCCGTGTGGATGCACTTCTAACAGAGGCACTGGCCTCTGTACACTTATCACCAAAGGCCAACTGGAATTCCTTATGTATCTCTTGCTTGTGGCTAAATCCTTGGCTGTAAAATCATATGTGCTTGTGAGCCGCTGAGTATTTTTGGGACATTATGTCTGGGCAAGAGGATCATGGGGAGCGAGCTGAGCCCAGATCATCCCTTATCAAGACTGGCATGCCGACTAAACAGCAAAGCCGCAGTGACCAGAGAGCGTTTTGCCAACACTAAACCACACCATCCACACACGCATCTGAAAAACAAATAAGACCAGTTCAAGTTCAATTGTAGATGGGAAAAGAGGGACAAAATTAATAAAATGTCTTCCAAACAAAAATCTGCACAGCTGAGCTGAGTTGTACTTTGCAGCAAAAAAGGACAAGTTACCGTAAAACTGACTCAAAATTAACTTTTCAGTGAGTGAAATGCAGACAAGTTTAGACAAAAGACAAGTGTTTCTGTTAATAAACATGTCCAGTATCTAAAACAAAAGTGTTTTTGTTATTTCAGCAGAAGAACAAGTGGACATTTCTTAGCTTAGCTAGGGGTTTTCAGAGGTCTGCATATATTGACTTTAACAATGGGGGACCTTGGAGTTACGAAGGCTGAGAAACTGGTGCAGACACTACTCTAAAAATATCCAGTAGGAACCATCCAAAATGTGTTTTTTCTTTGCTTAAAACAGAAGGCTGAAATGTGAAAAGATCTCTGTGAAGCATATACAAAGCACATGGCAAAAATAATATGAAATGTGCCAAAAAGTAGGTGATCTTCTTTATATAACCTGCCAGCAAATAAATATGGAACTTTATCAGCAGAAAATGTACAATATATTCAAGACTTCAAGGTCTGTCATAATGCATTCTGGAAATGCCTTGTCGGCAAAAGATGAGACGCCACTTTTTGCACAAAAATAAAGCATCTTATAAAGCTCAACTTTGGAATTTCTTTGTGTTGTACTGTACCACTCAAGTCCTAAGCCCAAGTTCAAGAGTAGACTTTCATGGCCTTGATCTTGTCATAGACTGTAGTAGTGCTGAGTAAAAATATTGATTTCTCGATTTTAATTGATTCCCATTTTTTACAAAATAATATCAGTTCTTAAATGTCAAGAATCGATTAGTTTAGCCTGTTTTCAGTTAATGACCATAACATTGTAGCACCTTCCATCTTATACACTCTTAAAAATAAAGGTGCTTTAAAAGGTTCTTCATAGCAATGCCATAGCAATGCCATTCATTCAAAGGTTCTTTAAAGAACCATCTTTTTCTTACCTTTTTATAATCTGAAGAAGCTTCTTTTGCCACAAAGAACCTTTTGTGAAACAGAAAGGTTCTTCAGATATTAAAGGTCATTTATGGAACCATTTAGACAAAAAAAGGTTCTTCTATGGCATCTTGAAGCACCTTTATTTTTAAAAGTGTAAATCACAATAAGATTTGTACTCTGTTACTTTTGATATGAAAGTCTCAGATTTCAATTTCTGTCCATTTTATTTTAGTATTAAAACAAAAAATCTATAGTTTTGGAGCTGTTTAATGTGGAGTGACAGACCACTGTAGCGCGAAACGCACGTGAACAGATCATCGTATACGCTTTAACCAGTTTCAGCACAAAATAAACATGAATGGATATCCAAAATTATGTTAAAAGAAAGACTACAATTTATCGAAATCCGTATCTTGCCTCATGTAATCACTCAATCAGCATTTCAACTGCGGAAAGGTCTCAAAATAAAAACTTGTGAACAATATGTCACGCAATGTCACATTTACCACAGAAAAAAACATTTGGTGACCATACTTGTTAGTCATGTAGAAAAATTAATTCTAGAGAGGAGCATGTTGCTAAATATATGCAGCATATAACATATTCATTAGAATTTATTACTGTTTTTCAATGTTTAATTTTATGTTTGAATAAATCTGTCAAGTGTTTATGACAGCCTCCATTTAAATGTTTGTATTTCCAAAAACTTGGAAATTGAATTGAAGTAGAAATATAATTATGTAATTGTAACTTACAATTGTTCATTTGGCACGTACTGTACCTGATATATATCCAAAATAATATTGAAAAAGAATATTGAATTGAATTGAATTGGAAATCAAATTTCAAATTTCAAGCCTGTGAATCATAATCAAATCGATGTCACATTTACCAAAGGAAAAAACATATTTGGTCACCATAAACTTGTTAGTCAGGGGGAAAATTAACTCTAGACAGGAGCATGTTGCTAAATATATGCAGCATATAACATATTCATTAGAATTTATTACTGTTTTTCAATGTTTAATTTTATGTTTGAATAAATCTGTCAAGTTTTTATGACAGCCACTATTTAAATGTTTATATTTCCAAAAACGTGTAAATTAAATTGGGGTAGAAATATAACATTGTAACTTTGGTATTATAAAAACTCCATTGAGTGTAATTTAAGCGTTTGTATACAAATCAGTTAATTTTAATCTTCAATATTACAAAAGTGTAGTTCCAACCGACTCTCATGTATATTTTATAGGATTAGATGAGAATTTTTTTCCTTGAGAAAATTGTATTGTAAAATGTACTGCACCTGATATATATCCAAAATAATCAATATTTAATTGAACTGAATCAGAAATCAAATCGAATTTCAAGCTTGTGAAAATCGAATCAAATCGAATCGTGAAGTTTATTTCAAAACCCAGCCTTTCTCTAGCATTTGGACTTGATTTTCTAGTCTGTACTCAGTTCTTGGCCTGGACTTGACGCAAATTAGCTAGTCTGGACTACAACACTGGTACTTGCCCTTGAGACACTGGGCAATAGTGGTTACATGGAACCAAAGTACCTCAGGAAAAACATATTCGGTGACCTAAGCTTGTTAGTCAGGGAGAAAAATTCTTTAGAGAGGAGCATTTAGCAAAATATATCCAGCATGTAACATACTCATTTTAAATCTTTTTTTTACTGTTTTTCAGTGTTTCATTTTATGTTTGAATAAATCTGTCAAGTTTTATGACAGCCACCATTTAAATGTTTACAAAAACTTGGAAATTAAATTGGGGTAGAAATATAATTGTAACTTTGTTATTAAAAAACTCCACTGACTGTAATTTAAGCATTTGTATACAAATCGGTTAATTTTAATCTTCAATATTATTCATAAAAGTGTAGTACAACTGACTCTTATGTATATTTTGTTGGATTAGATGCAAAAAAAAAATTCCTTGAGAAAATTTGGCATGTACTGTACCTGATATATATCCAAAATAATGAATATTTCAAATTCAAGCTTGTGAATCAGTATTAAATCAAATCGTGAAATTTGTTTCAAAAAGCCAGCCTTTCTCTAGAATCTGGCCTTGATTTTTCAAGTCTGTACTCAGTTCTTGGCCTGGACTCAAATTAGCTAGTCTGGACTACAACACTGATACTTGCCCTTAAAACACTGGGCAACAGTGGTCACATGGAACCAAAGTATCAAATCCAACCTGTTGCATTACATGTTATAAACAGCCAAAAGTACTAACAAACATTTTAACTGTCCCTTTTAACTTGTCTCTCAGCTTTTGTGCTTTTGGTTTTTCACAGGCTGTTCCAAAAGAAAAAAAAGTAGAGGACACTGGGTGAGACTGGCATACTCTCACAGTCGTGATGTAAGGAGGTCCAAGAGATCTCAGAAGAGGACCCTTACTGTTCTCCAGTGAAGACTATCCTCTTTCAGTCAACTACCTACAACTCAAAAAGGTTGAAAACTCCATGATCTGTGTTCTAAATTGGTGCTGTACATGATGGCATAAGAGGAAGGCTAGCACTGAGTCCATTGTTTTACACTTACTTGTTCATTATTTAAGTTGTCTGGAACCAATCGCAAATTGTGACCCTCTGGAAAAAAAGTCCCTCTTGTAAGTTTTGTGATAATGTGTTTTCTCAACATGTATTTCTAAAGCATTCAATGATTTGTCTTTACTATCGTTTCATTTTTGTTGCCACAGCGCTGTACAGTAACTTTTTCGAAGGGTTCTTTTGGTGCTGGTGTCTCTGTGAATAGAAAGCGCTTTTTATGTCAGTCGTCCTTCATTGGATAACACTGAGGTATTTTATACCATATTGTAGCAAGGGATATTTTGTAAAGAAAGTAGATTTAGCAATAACACTTGTTTTGTCACATTCTACTGTCAAAGTCAATTTTAGGCGTGGAAATTAAACTTACGAGGGTGAAGTTACTACAAAACTGTATCTTATGCACCATGTGACATAAGTCAGACTAAACCATAAACATCATTTGCACAGAATGTTCTTATGAGATCACTGTATTACAGTGCCATTGACAGAGATTATCTTGTACATTTTGGCATACTGTATGGCGGACATATTTAAGGAGTTAAGGTAATCATTTTTGCAAACACTTTCTCAGATTTCACCTCAATATACAAATTAAAAAGTGTAAACACTGCATTGATATATCAAAACATTGCACAGTTTGTTTGTGCATCTATCCATTAGCATGAGTTTGGGCCGGGACTTGATGTTTGGAAACCAATAGCAGAAATGTTTCGAAAAAGTCCTTATTTTTGCAATTTTGTTTCGTGGCGCAGAAATTACACACTACACCTTTAACAGGTCATTCATTCATGTACAGTTTTGATGCGGTTTTATGGTTGTGATGTCACTACTGAAATTCATTCTAAATTTAGAAATATTCTATTTAAGTTCAGATGTTTATAGTTTATTATTAAATCATTTACTATGAGGACAAATGGAATGTCAAACAGATATCTAATATCTACAAATGAAGGTAAATCATTACATAGTATTTTGTTATTTTAAAGTTCTATTTTAAATTTTACTATTTCAGAGGTTTGAAAGATTATTAATCGTGTTGTTCTGTACTGTTTTATTTCACATAACAAACCACCTCATTCACTAGAAACATTGTCCTGTTTTGACAATCAATTTAAAAAGCAAGCATTAAGCCACTGCATTTGTTTTATTTATAAAATAGCATTTTTATTTCACAGCTTCATTCCCTCAACACAAACTGTCAAAAGCTGGCAAACTGTCTATCCATTGCAGTGCTGTAGTTGTACTGTTAGTTAAAGTCTTCTAGAAGCAAAACTGTAAATCAGCAAGTAGTTGAAGACCACCAGTAATCAAAGGTAATATTGTATCTGTGTTATTGTAATTTGATTTGATGGTTTTCCTGACGTAGGACTTTGGTAGATACTTAAATTAGTTCCTTTGTTGGTTGGGTTTTTGAGACTGTGGGTAACATGTAAGCGTGTCATCCTACTAGACAAAATCACTCCAAGCTGTGATTTGTTCCTTGATTGTCAATCAATTCATTTCAATGGATTCTCTTCCCTTTTATATGTTTACTTACAGACTTTCTTATTAATGACTTGCATTTTTGAGGCTGGACAAGCTGATATTATTATACAGCGAAAAAAATACCAAGTGATATGCAATTGTTATACATATTATATTTGTATAAATAAATATATGTGCGTGTGTGCAAAGCTTCGAATCTTTGTTTCTGATCCTAGAACCTAGAACCATTCAGAACACCCTAGCAAATGCATAGGAACGTGCTAACATCTACTTAAAACACCTTAGCAACCGCATATTGCAATAATTAATCAACACAATTCAAAAACAATTGCTCTGCCAGCAAAAATAGTTGTAAAATGTACCTGCAAGCAGTAATTAAGGGGCCAAGCACAACAGAGGCAAAATGAGGATTAAAGCATGGCATGGAGCATCAGACCACCAGCAACAATGCATAATTAAAGCCATTTTAGGATTATTTTAGTCAAAATGTCTGAAAAATCATAAATATAATCAGTAGTAATATAATTAACTGGTTTATCACTTTTGACCAAAAGTTTGGCGTCAATATGCCAAAGCGCTGCAGAGTTGCAGCCTCGTTATCAGCTTGGCATCATGCCAACCATTTCATTGATGTGTTATTCAAAAACGGTTTGATCTAATAAAAAGCTTTTGAGAATTTGTTGTCAACATGGTCTGAAGATGATCTGAGATGACTCAAATTTTATTAAAATCAGACCAAAGGTCTGAGTTTGGAAAAATAGTTTTCAAAGAAAATCAAAATGGGGAAGTTCAGAAAATTAAGGCATAATTGGTATTGATGTTCTCGGTATGATCCAAAGAATCAAGACCAGTTATATGACACTTATTAACATTTTTAAAAATTTCATTACAATTTATGAACATAATGTGGCACTGGCATCAAAGTTTTTTAATAACCTTTAAGACTAGTGCCAAAGACACATACCACGTTTCGTAACGATATGTCAATATGTTCGTAAAATATACAATTTTTTGACAAATTTCAAAAAGGCAAACAATTAAGTATTGTTTGACTCCGTATGCTACTCTGAATCTAAATAGAACAGTCTTGTGATTTGGACAAAGTGTTCAGAAGTTATAAGCAAAATTATCATTTTTCATATCTCCAGACCACTAGGTGGCACTGTGGCAAAACTGCAGGTAACCTCAGGTCATTACACACACCAAGTTTGGTCTAATTACGACAAAGAGTTGAAGAGATACAGCCCCATGTCCGATTTGGCAAGCTTTTTGTCAAATTCATTTGCGCAGATTGATCTGAGACAATGGACTATTTGCACTGAGCCTTGTGACGCACTTCCGTTTTGAAATATATTATTTATTAATATATTAAATATATTAATATATTAAGCTTAGTTATTTCCGGTTCTGTACCTTTTCAGTGTGCTGTAATCATCTAGTTGACTTAAACGTAGTGGTGCAACGGATCACAAAACTCACTGTTCGGATCACATTATGGTTTTTGAGTCATGACAGCAGAAGACATATTCTGATGATTACTGTGTACAGAATTTTCCAAACTCTGAACGAAATGTGACGTTTTAATCCAACATAAACAGATCTAAGTGGTGGCTGGTAATCATATATGATTGTTTCACCACAGGGTGTCAGTGCTCTACGGTATCGTGACACTGGAGTGTTCGTGAGTATTGATGAATAAGATCATAATGAACCTTAATTTACCTGTATTAAATAGCCTAATGCTAAAATATGAATATTCAAAGATGTCGCACTGTCAAAGTGTTACTGTTAAAAATTATTTAAATGTTCTGGGTTTACTACAATGACAAACACAAAGGTGTTTATCAGTCAAACTCTAACAGTCTAACAGAACCTATAGGATGTTGCGCATGTGCATCCATGAAACAATTTATTGTCCCATCCCTAATGCAGAGAACATGATTATTATTTAATTTTTTTTTTAAGAAATGCCAGCCCTAAAATGTAGTAATGGCCAAAAGTTTTGGCAGGACATAAATTTTGTGTTTTGAAAGGTTTGCTGCTTAAGCTGTTGTAGTGCTCATTCACACTGTTTCTAGATTATTGTGTCAAGTGATCTGATGCATTTTAAATAATTGCTAAAAGCTTCATTGGTCAAAAAAAATTAACTTTGCTCAAAAAAAAATAATTTCACTGTTTTTTGATCCTGACACAAAATGATCTGCTAACACCAATTGAATAATATCAGCAGCACATATGAAAGTGTGAATGAGCACTAGTCAAGTGAAATCACTATCATGCCAATTAGATTGTAACAGCAGATGAAAGAAGGGAAGAAGAGCTTCCAATCATTGTGTTCTTGTTAGCAATGGTTACCTCCAAAGAAACACGAGCAGCCATCATTGCTTTGCATCAAAATGGCCTCACATGCAAGAAAATTGCTACAAAGAATATTGCACCTGAAAGAACCATTTACCGGATCATCAAAAATTTAAGGAAAGAGGTTCAACTGCAGTGAAGAAGTCTTCAGGACGTCCCAGAGTGTCCAGCAAGCCCCAGAACTGAGGAGTCAGTTATGGAATCGTGCCACAGCCAGTGCGGAGCTTGCTCAAGAATGGCAACAGGTGGGTTTGAGAGCATCTGCACACAAAGTGAGGCGAAGACTTTTGGACAATGGACTTGTGTCAAGAAGGGCAGCAAAGAAGCCACTTCTCTCCAAGAAAAACATCAAGGACAGACTAAAATTCTGCAGGAAGTACAAGGCTTGGACAGCAGAAGACTGACGCAAAGTTATTTTCTCTGATGAAGCTCCCTTCCGACTGTTTGGGACATCTGGAAAATCAGTTGTCCGGAGAAGAAAAGGTGAACAACTACCATGAGTCCTGCGTCGTGCCAACAGTGAAACATCCTGAGACCATCCATGTGTGGGGTTGTTTTTCATCCAAGGGAGTGGGCTCTCTCATAATTCTGCCAAAAAACACTGCCATGAAGAAAGAATGGTATCAAAACATCCTGCAAGAGCAACTTCTTCCAACGATCCATGAGCAATTTGGTAATGATCCATTATTTTTCAGCATGATGGAGCACCATGTCACAAAGCTAGAGTGATAAAGAAGTGGCTCGAAGATCATGTCATTGAAATTTTGGATCTTTGGCCAGGCAACTCCCCAGATCTCAACCCCATTGAGAACCTGTGGTTAGTCCTCAAAAGGCTCGTGGACAAGCAGAAGCCCACAAATTGTGGTCAACTCCATAAGTCGCCACCTATTTACATAATGATGTAACAAGCTTTTCTTTGTCCATTATACTGGAATGCTTTGCACTAATACTCAGATTTTCTTGCCTTCAGAAAATACTTAAACTGATGCAAAACTATAAAAAAGAGGGAAAAATATTCAGTCTTCAATCCACAGACATGACCAGTTGATGTGTTTAAAAGAGGTTGAAGTCACTAGCTTGTGCAGTGAATTTCTTTTACACTCATCAGGCATTTAATGGACTGATAAACAACCCAACTGCCCTTGTCACATTGCTACAGATGAACCTGACAGTGATACTAATGCAGAAACTCGCTGGCTCTTTAGGAGGGAATGTGAACTGTAACTGCAGGCTCCAGAAATTTACACCTTTATCTTTTTTAAATCAGACTTTCTGAGGATTTTAATAGTCATAATCTGATATGACAAGTGAATAATAAAAAAAAGCTTATCTTGACAATGTCAGGATATTCAACTAGCCCCATAACAGTTCAACATGGCATAAAGTGTAAGTCCCTCTCTCTACACATAGTATATACATAACTCCTCTATGTGACTAAATTTCACACTAGAAAATAAACAATGATGTTTATCATTAGTGATTGTTAGATTTCAATCACCAGTGACTGAATTACAGGCTTGAGCACAGATATATTTTCCCACACACTGCCACAACAGGATTCATTTTCATTAACCCAGCAGGTCATCAGACCTTAGTGTGTTTTGTATTGTTATTAATAGTGGAATTAATTTGTATTATTTTCTTATGAGTATTATTGCTGTTTTAGAAACATTACCATGTATTATCTGGCAAGTCAGCTAAAAAAATGCACTACTCCATTGCTGATGTGTGTGTTCCCAGTAATATATTTTTCTACATTTCCACTGCATATTTTTTTCCTGAAATAACATCTGACTAATAAAACTACATGGAAGAAGTTTATAGAAAAGGGCAACACGATATGTACACATTACTAATGTGATCCAGTTGTTAAATGTGGTTTTTAATTTCTCAAATTCTGTACTAAAAGAGTAAACAAACACAATGCTCATAAATATTGTGGATGCAACATTCTCTGGCAGAAAATCCACATGGCTGAGCAAAATCCTGATTAAATCAATTGGTAAAACCTCTAGCAGCACTTATTAAAATATTTTATTTATCACTGAGAAAAGTACGCCCACGGCAGCACATCGATTTACCTAAATCAAAGTGGATTTGCACGTGGAACTGTAGGTCTGGTGAATTTTAAATCAGAGCTATATATCTAAAACACGCAACATCAGTTTCAGCAGATCAGGACACTTTTGTTTTTATCTCAGTGTTGAACTAGATAAAACATGAATTCCTAAAACCAACCACATCCTTCTGATCTGCCTCATCACCTGGAAATCTTAAAATGTGATTTATACGCCCTCACATGTCAAGGAAATTTCATTAGACAGATACACCTTTTGGCGAGGGTGTTTGTAGAGTCAAAACCAGTTTACAATCCAGCCAGAATAAGTCAAAGAAATGGTAAATGTTAGGCTGCTTGCTACAAAAAATTGCTATTGAAGACAAAATGGTCTTCCTCAAGGTGGAAGGAATCAGAATATTAATAGAGCGCTTAATATTGCTGGCACTGAACGTAAACAATGCCACTGAATCGAACTAAACTCGCATATTTTGCTTACTATTGCTACTGAAAATGGTCAATTATTGCCACGTTTTGGGCTGTACTAATCGGTTAGACCAGGAAAAACATTTAGGAGTACTACAGACTGCCAAAAGTTATAACAAAGTTATAACGTGAAAAAAACTGAGGAACAAAAGTCGTCTGTGGTTGGCCAAACTAAACCAGCATTTCCAGGGCAGGAATCTTGACAACATTTGTGTTTGTTATCATTTCCAGTCAGGCAGGTGAAATATTAGGCTAATATCTTAATTAATACTGCTTGTACATATCTTTACCGCCTATTAACTTTAGTTTTCTCAAAATATTGCGCCCTCTTCTGTTTACTAAGTTCTTCTCTATAGATTTAGCAGCTTCCACACAATTTTTTTCATAGTTTAGACAGCATAAATTAGCAGGACAACTATTCAGTAGTACATTAACCGTGCAGTCCATGCTTTTGTTTCTCCAATATGGCTGCACATCCGGGTAAATGACCAAATTAGTTTTCACTTTTAATGTCATGATATTAATCCGAGAATTGACAAAAAAGTGGTGAAACCCCGTGTTATGTATTTTAGCAATATTCATCGACTCAAGCAACTGTTGTTTGGAATATCAGCAGCTTAACTGCAGCTACATTTCAAAGAGCATTTTCGCGGGAAGGACAAGCTACGAGAAGATTCGATTCGTTCCAAACTAAGGAAAGTAAGCAACAGAACCGAACGAACAACAAGAACGCGATTCATTGTCAATACAAATTGACACGCTCAAAATAAAGTCAATATTAGGATCAAAAATGTCAAAAAGGATAAAAAAAAAGTGTACATTTAACAAACTTCTTTTTTAACCGCTGATTTTTGGGTACGTTTTACTGTTATCAAAATGGCATTCGGATTTCAAACGGTCACATATGTTGATTATTACGAATGTCCTACAGTCGTTCATATGAATGTTATATAATAACATATAATACTGTTTTTCTACAACAGTTAAATAAATGATAAGTGAAAGTAGAGAAACTTACGTTTTAGACACAATGTTGTCATAATTTTGGTGTGCCAACAAAGACAGATCCAGCTAAATAAACCGTTGCGTCTCCAAACAACAGGAGTTTCCTAGTGAATGAGTCGTTTTAAATCGAATTATTTATTTGAGTGAATCAATGACTCGCTCATACCACAGAAGTTAATGGTCTCCACGATTAAAAAGTTAATGCCAATCTGGAACTGTCAAATCGCTATCTCTAGTTACAGTAAATATTGGAATATCAGTTTTATGTGTGTAATAAAATTAATAGTTTTTTTCTGTTGTATTAATTGTCCAATTAGTCCTTTGTCACAGGGTCAGATTACTATATATACTGTGTGTGTGTGTGTGTGTGTGTGTGTGTGTGTGTGTGTGTGTGTGTGTGTGTATATCACTGCTTCAGGTAAGATGCTTATCACTAGTCAACAGATGTCACACTTAAATACTGATGAAAGGAAATCTCAAATTAGAAAGGTTTCTTACCTTCAAACTATATTTAATACAGCGTTTTGTTTACTAAAGCCTGAGATATTGAAAGCTGACAGCACATAGGATATCTTTTTCGACTAGGGAGTCACAGCAGCTTTGCAAAAGCATTTGAGAAAGTACTGCACTCTGGTGGCCAAAGGTTACAAATGCATTGTTGTCAAAAAAGGTCAGTGTGGGTTTAATCTTTTTTATAGGGAAAAAGGGGAATATTTAATATATTTTTGTGAAGACATTAAGATATGTTCCAATACAAAAAAAAATACCTTTAACAATTAAATGCACACTACGAGGTGATCAAAGAAGTGAAAAGTGAAAAAAGTCTCACTTTATGGTTGGCCTACAGTGAAAAGCTTTTAGAACATACTTTGCTATTCAATCTATGTAAGGTTCAAACCTTTTAAAGGGTTAATAATGAACCCAATATATGAGTCATTTAATGGATTATAGTAGAGCTTTAGCCATGGATATTTCCTGCATTGCATTCGGAGTTATAGCCAGGTGGGCGACAGGATTGCTTACTGAAATTGAATCTACTCTACTTAAAGCGTTTGAAAGACTCTCAGTGAAAGATCCTCTAATGCATTACTGAGTCTCTTTACAAGAGCAAAATTGGCTCTGAGTCTGAATAGCCACCTTTTAAAATGTGAAATGCTGTAATGAGGGTTCAAGGTTTTTTTGTTGTTGTTGTTGTTACGTCTACATTAAGCGTTTCTCTATTTGATTTACTAACAATAACACAAATAAAAGTAGAAGCGAGCAGGAATTATTGAAATGATCAAAGAAATATCACTGCCAATAGCCTAAAGCATGTTACACTCATATTTGCCATGCAACCATATAACACATTTCAAATAAATGAGGGGTAGATTTTAATCTAGTGTTGTATTTTGTTATTTTTATTTATTTAATATACTCATTGGATACTTCAGAAAGAAACACAATGCATTAAAACTTTTTGAATTTGAAGATCAGGGTAAATGTAACTTATTTTGTCTTCTGGGAAACATGTAAGTATCTTCTGTAGCTTCTGAAGGGCAGTACTAAATGAAAAAAAAAAAGATATTTATGCAAAATAACAAAAATGTACAGATCTTCATTCTGTTCAAAAGTTTTCACCCCTCAGCTCTTAATGCATTGTGTTTCTTCTGAAGCATGAGTGAGCATTTGAACCTTCTGTAATAGTTGCATATGAGTCCCTCAGTTGTCCTCAGTGTAAGAAGATGGATCTCAAAATCATACAGTCAAATGATATACACAAAAATGCTGAAAAACCAAATAATTTGTGGGACCTGAAAGACATTTAACTGGCAGTTTAACTGTTCACGACAAACAAGGAACACTGGATCACTCAGGAAACAACACAGTTTTAAGAATCAAGTGTATGGTCGGCGCCGATAGCCTTGTGGGCAGTGCGCCGACACGCAACGCCGTTGCGCAACGGGCGTCCCGAGTTCGATTCCCGGCTCGAGGACCCTTCCCGACCCTACCCCCCTCTCTCTCTCCACTTCGCTTCCTGTCCTTCCTGATCTGTCCTATAATAATAAAAAGCCAAAAATAAGTCTTAAAAAAAAAAAAAAAAGAATCAAGTGTATGTAACCTTTCAAACAGGGTTATTTTTATAAATTCAACTATTATTCTCCCTTTTGGACTATATGTGAACTTCTTTTATGTGAAATATCTAAAATAAATTAACACATTTGGTATGATCACTCTTATTTTGGTAAAATATTTAACATTTTGCAGATTCTGCAAGGTAAATGTAAACGTTTGACTTCAACTGTATATATATTGACATGAAAATTATAATGCATAGTTTGCATAAAATAGATGAACCACTGAAAAATCTCACCCCACTCAATTGTGGGCTTTTAATGAAACTAAACTAATGCAACTAATGTTCTTGTGTGCAAATGTTCTCCTGCTCTCTCATTTATACACACTCACCCACAAGCAGCACCTTGAAGTGTCAGCATGTGGCCATTTGTTCATGACAATGGTATTAAGAAGGTGTGAATGATGTGTAACATTTGTTACATTAAGCAAACAGGCACACAGAGCTCATTTCCTCCCCTTCGCTCTCTTTTTTCAACATCCAACTCATCACACTATCAACTGTCCTCCTCCGACACCCATGATTTTCTAGCAGCTGACAAATGGCGTACGATCGGGACCAAGCTGCAGTCATTATTTACCGAGAGACGCATTTAAGAAAAAAAAAACTCAACTCAAATTAAACGGTGACAAATAGTATTATTAAATACAACTTTTTGAAATTTATTATTGAGGGAAAAAGTCATTTTATGCAAGAATGCTCATTAAATACGACAGAAACAACATTACATGAATACAATAACAGTCATTTAAATTATGTACAATCTTATTTACAACAGAGAACGCTAGGTTGTGGATAACATTAAGTAGGCTAATATTAAAAACAGCATTTGCTAAGTACATCAACGATTATTACTGATAAATAAAACTAGTTTCAATGTAGTTCAGCTGTACAGTCAATCAACAAGGTAAAAAAAAAAATACACTGTCTATACACTGACATTGTTTTTATGGATACTATGGCTTTTTAAAGCCAGACAGAATGTAAAGATTTGTTTTGCATGGAGGTTTGCAGTTACTACATTCTTATTGGCATCTGAAAGCATTATCAAATGATCCAAAATACTTCATAAATGAACATGCAATGTGAATGGCAGGCATTCAGATTCTGCAGAGCGTTCTTTGGAAGCAGATAACCAGGCCGGAGGGTTTCGTTCCTTCTCACAGAACATGGTAGACTGGTCTGTTGCTGGGACTGTCTGGAGAACTGCATTGGGAATCACTTCCAGTTGGAGAGAGAGCGACCATATTCCTCATTCCCATTGCAACTCCTGTATCTACAGAGGACAGCCTGTCCACAATGCTGGACAGACACTGCAAACTAGATGCTCCTGGAGTTCTGTCCACTGCACTAGCTGGATTCATAAAGAAAGAGAAATTACGTCATTAGTGACAATATATGATGCAAAGTCTTTGTAAACAATGAAAATGGTCTAATTTCTTACCATTATGTGCATCAAAGTTGTAGTTATTCCCAAAGTTTGGATTCATCTGAGGCCATACAGGACTGTTGCAGTCAACCTAAAGTGAAGAACACAAAAAGTTGCATCATAAGCAGTGAACATAATATAAACAGGACATGGATTGTTTCTCTTTCTGGAGCTATGAGCCGCACTGCATAGTCAGTGCACTTCTCTGTATCTCTTTATTTCACAAGCTGGTTACTTCGCAAGGGACTCCCACGCTATGCTGGGCTTCAGGCGTGGCGAATTGATTGAGTCAGTGGAAGCCACACCAGTTTGTGCAAGATGACACTTTCTCCAAGTAAATCTGCAGAAAATCCTGGCAGCAGCGCAGCTCATGCAGTCAGTCAGGAATGCGGCACGGCCGTCACTTTCCTGCCAGTCTCTGTTGGCTGGATTTACTGAGGCTTTATTAGGCTATAAAGAGTCCAGTGGGAAAGCCATTACTATATCCTCCATTCTTAAACCCTGTACTGAGATTTTGTCAGAAATGTTTTGTGAACCAACACCTCACGTTGTTTGTAGCATTGCTGTTTGGCTTCTGCCGCCGTCTTGGAAAGGTCACACTTGTAAAAGATGATTTTAATCTCAAAGAATGTTCTACCTGAGGAAAAGTTTACAGACTAACTTCCTTTAGAAAATTTCCGAAAGTCTTGTCGTTGTCAACCAACGGTTTGAAGTCTCTATTATAAGTGGCAATGTCACTCTTGCAATATAGACATTACTATTTCAATCATAGCTAGTACTTGGCAACAAATGATTAGCTAAATGATAAGCTAAATTAGCAAAAAACGACAGCTTTTTTAAACTGTGAGGTTCAAATCAAACAAAATGCCCAAATTTATGTAAATCTTGATCATATAAACATATAAACACTGCCAGTGCTAGCAAAAAACACATTTTGAGAAGAAAACCCGTAGTAAACAGTTTCAATTCGGGGGGCTTTAACATATCAAAACAGACACAACTACGATTATTTATTAAACTGTTAATTTGTAAGCCAAAAAACAATGCTATATGTTGCAATGTGCTTCCCAGGCAAACCGCAGTAAGCTTGTCTCTTAGCGTATAAAAAGAGCCAGATGTGGGCAGCAATTTATTGTTGTCATGCTGAGACTGAGGCATCCCTGACTCCATTTGATGGATAGAATGCCCTGTGTGCTATTGAGATAAAGCATGAAGACGAAAACAGAGACAGACAAGGACAAGGGCCTTGTCTAGATACATACAATAAGATGGGAATCTCAAAACTCTACATTCGAAAAGATTGACCTTTGAAAATCTCCCTCTAGGAAAGATAGTTCAGACAGACATTCAGTATCAATCTAAACCCCTCAGTTTGACTTGAAGAGTAAGAAAGTATATTTACCATGCTTTCCGAACAGCTCGAGGATGGACTGGCTGGCTCAGAGCTGCTTTCCATAGGCAGGCTGTAGTAGTTCTCCACCTGTTCCCTGAGAAGCTCTTGAAGGCTTTCGATGTACTGAATGGCATTTCTCAGGATCTCCACCTTGGGAAGTCGCTGACTGGGGTTCGCCGAGGTGCAGCGACGTAGTGCCTCAAACGCATGGTTCACCTTCTTCAGTCTGCGGCGTTCCCTCATAGTAGCAGCTCTCCGGCGGTCCACTGTGCTGGCTTTACGCTTACAAGCTTTGCAGGCCCATTGCAGACAGTGACCTGGCTGGTGAGGGGCTCCGGGGGCCCGGACGTGCTCGTCCTCTTCAGACCCGGCCAGTTCTCCTCCGGGGCCGAACTCCAAAGCTTCAGGCGACGAGGCGCAGGCGCTGTCGTAGAAGATTTGGGATGTAGAGAATACGTCCATGATTGGGTGGGTTTTGTGTGGTTGTTGGAGCTCTGTGAGTGATGTGGTTTCTCTGGTGCCATACGGCGCTTCTTATATCGCTGGGCCCGCACTGGTCAGCCCTAATGACCGTGCCCCATTGGCCAAGGCAGGGCTCAGCGACCCCCCTTCCTCACCACCCAGATCCCCACCTAAACCCAACACCCCTACTGAGTTTCCCACATCTGTGTGGAGGGGTGGTTTCTCACTCAGTTCAACAGCGTAACGGTCATTACAAGAGGGAATTATCATCAATAAACATTCATGTGAAGAAACTCTTACTTTAGATGTCTACTTTAGATCTTACTTTAGGGGTTTTTTGTAATTTAAGCATAGAGAATTTTAGCAGTAGCCATTCACATTTTGCCTTCTAATGTGTCAAAAAATTGTATTGATTATTAAAAGTCTTTAAAAGTACTAACAATTGATTGTATATATGAGACCCTGTACCACAAAACCAGTCTTAAGCAGCAGGGGTATATTTGTAGCAATAGCTAAAAATACATTATATCGGTCAAAATTATTGATTTTTCTTTAATGCCAAAAATCATTAGGATAATAAGTAAATATCATGTCCCATGAAGACATTTTGTAATTGTCCTACTGTAAATATATCAAAACTTAATTTTTGATTAGTAATACGCATTGCTAAGAACTAAATTTGGACAACTTTAAAATGCGATTTTTTTTTTTTTTTTTTGCACTTGATTTTCAAATAGTTGTATCTCTGCCAAATATTGTTGAGGGTCACATATAATTAAGTTCCATAGTTATATCTGAAAGTTAGAGAAATGAGTTTTGTTTTAGTAAAGAAAGTTACAGAGACGAGTTTCACTTTAGTAAAGACTCACACAAAATTTAAGCCAAACAAGTAATTGTAGCTTTTATTATTTCAAAACAAAGTGCTTAAGAATGACTCCATGTTTAAGAGTTTGCTGGCTAATTTTACGCTTGAGGAAAGAGCAGCGTTGCAGATGCGGCCCAGCTGTAAGGGCTGGTGTAGCATTTCAGAGGCACACACTCACGCAGATACAAAACTCAGGATCCGGACTGTGGCTGAAGGTGTCAGAAGCAGCATGTCTGTGCTACTTAAGTTAAAGCTCATTACATTTCTAAGTAGCTCATTAGCAATTGTGTGGCAAGATCTCTGCTACTCTGCTAATAACTCATTGTTTTTGTAACTTTTATATTGTAATATGTGACCCTGGGCCACAAAACCAGTCATAAGGGTCAGTTTGTTTGCAACTGAGATTTATACATCATCAAATAAATAAGCTTTCCATTAATGTAAAGTTTGTTAGGATAGGACAATATTTGAAAATATGGAATTTGAGGGTGCAAAGAAATCTAAATATTGAGAAAATCGCCTTTGAAGTTGTGCAAATTAAGTTCTTAGAAATCCATATTACTAAACAAAAATTAAGTTTTGATATGCTTATGGAAGGAATTTTACAAAATATCTTCAATGGAACATGATCTTTACCTAATATCCTAATGATTTTTAACATAAAAGAAAAATTGTGTTGTTGGCTATTGTTTTGTGGTCCAGGGTCACATATATGTAGGTTGTTCTTGAATTAGAATGTAGGATGATATTTAAAAGAACAACCATTCTGTTTTTGAAGAGTAAATAAAATTCATTGTAAATAAATTACTGTAGATTCTTTATTCATTTTTACACAGAGTCCACAGTTTATTCGCTATAGTTTAACAAATAGTAATAAAATATGACAATCACTCAGAGTTAAACTGTCAGAAAAATAATCACAAATGAATTAGGCTGGATAGCTGTCAGCTGTTAAATTTAAGTACACAATTAGATAACACCAATTTAGGTCAACCAATTACCGAGCAATGCTTAATTTTGTTCGGACAGTGGTATAAAAATGTAGCATTAGCAATTAAAGAAAAAACATGGTCAGGTCAAAGTGTCTGAATAGTTTTGGTGCCAAATTTGTATCAGTTTTACTGGTAGTCCACTGTATGAAGAATTTTGGGGTATAATATGTCACAGTTTAATTTATTTTGCTATGCTCACTTACATAAATGAACCATAGTGTCCTGTACCAACTAGTAAACAATATAAAAAAATACCTGGTGTCTGAATAATATTTGGATTCGACTGTACTGTATTTTTGAGGATACTTGAAATGTTCATAGCAACCTGTTGGATAACATTTTCAGTTTAACCACATAATCAAATTATGTGAATATAGCACTTACAAATGGTGAGTAAAGGCAGTTATGCAATAAAAACACATCGTTTATAACCGTAACACTGATGGTGTCTTAAAATCACCGTCTATTGCTGTATAGAGGTCATTACTCGAGCCATCAGTGTTGACAGCTAATAAAGATACAATGCGGATATTTCTCACAACGTGCTAAAACGTTTGGCTTCTGCAGTGTCTGGGAACCGCGCGCACCTAAGAAAACACAAATAGCCGGTGTAGTTTGTATTGCGCACAGCTGAAGAAGACATTGGCCGGGGATAATCCTGCTTAGCTGTCGTTCAGATCAAAGACAATTGACTGTTAACAACATGGACAACGAGAAAACCTGACAGCAGTCGATAACTGAGTCCAACTCAGATTGCGTAAGCATATGGTGAACGCGCAAAGGACGGCTGTGATGAGTGAGCGCACAAACCTGCTTTGAGATTTGGGAACAGTGCGGTGTCTCAGGGGAACTTCGGTGCTTTTCTGAGGGCTGTTGTCAAGGGTCAGGGACTGTGTTAAGTGTAGGGCAGAGGGTGAGCGCTAATGTTTCTTTCACTGTGGAGGCTCGCATTTTTTCCGTGTTTCTTAGGAATAAATATGCAATTAAAATTTTCCTTCGATTTGCTTCGATTGCTTTTTTTTCCATTTCGCGCGCTTTTCATCAGTTTCCCATCGATGTTAAATATATATGAAAACTTTAAACAGAATGTAAAGAAAAACAATGGAAAGACACGCTTTTCGTCTACCCTCTTGTTTTTCTCCATCCTTCTTTTGCCTGCCAAGACTGGCCATTGGCTGCACTTTTTCCATCAGCAATAACAGTATCATATTTGATCACATGGTCAGATGGTGTGATTGGCAACAACATTTGTCTGGCAGCTAAAGGAAGTGTTTCCTCAGCTCCAGTGATGTGAGACATCAGAATGGCTCCATAACTGGATATTCAAAGGAATGTCAATAAATCTAATTTTTGTTTTTCTACATCTTTAATCCTATAATTTAGCATTTGTTGTGTATTTTAACAGCATTTCCCTGTTACTTACACCTAGATAGGCTATTTTAAAATTATGGAGACTTTTTAGGATGCAAAACTAAGAAGGATAGGTATAGATAGGTCTGTCTATAAACATACAGTTTCACATTAGATGTTCTATTTTGATGTTTAATCCACAAATGTTTTTAGAATTGTTCTGTAGTCTATAACTACATTAGAAGTAACTAATCAAACTACAGAAAAATAAAAGTAATGCCTTTCTTTACTTTTAACGTAACTAAAAAATTAATTAATGAATTACTTTGTGATGCATTACACCTAACATTAATAGATAAATTGTTTCATTTATTAAAATTGCCCTGTTCAAAATTTCTTAATATTGTGCTGTTACCTGAATGATCACAGCTGCTTTTTTTTTATTTGTTTGTTTTTTAGTGATAGTTGTTCATGAGTCCTTTGTTTATCCTGAACAGTTCAACTGCCCACTGTTTTTTTAGAAAAATCCTTAAGATCACACAAATTCTTTTTTTTTACTTTTATTTTTTATCATTTTTGTGTGTTTGAACCCTTTCCAGCAATTATTGTATTATTTTGAGGGACTGAGGGACTCATATGCAACTATTACAAAAGTTTTAAACACTCACTGATGCTTCAGAAACAAGACACAACGCATTAAGAGCCAGGGGTAAAAACATTTTGAATTTGAAGATCAAATTGAACTTATTTGGTCTTCTGGGAAACATGTAAGTATCTTCTGTAGCTTCTGAAGGACAGTACTAAATGAAAAAAATAACACACATTTTTATTCTGTTCAAAAGTTTACATCCCTGGCTTTAATGCATAGTTTTTCCTTCTGTAATAGTTGCAAATGAGTCCCTCAGTTGTCCTTAAAGAATTTGTGGGACCTGAAGGATCTTTCTAAAGAACAGCAGTTTAACTATTCAGGATAAACAAGGGCCTCATGAACAACTATCACTAAAAAAACAAACAGAGCTGTGAATCATTCAGGTAACAACGCAGTATTAAGAATCAAGTGTATGTAAACTTTTGAACAGGGTCATTTTTATAACTATTATTTTCTCTTGTGGACTATATGTAAATGCTTTTATATGAAATATCTTATTCAGGTCAGTACTAAATAAAAAATAAAATGTATTTTGTATGATTCCTCATATTTTGGTAATTAATAGATATATAGATAATGCACTCTTAGCTATCCATGCTGATTTAATTTATTATTAATTTAATAATAAAATATTAGAATTTTCTTAAATTGATGCTTAAACAAAGCCTCCATTAAGTCTCTCAAGCCTTCGGAGCAATAAAATGTTCCTCTGGGACGATTCCCAGATGGCAAGATGCAATAATCACATCCACTGTGCCTCCCTTTGATGGAAACTAATGACACATTTGTAGTTGTTATGTACTCCAGAGTATGTTCATATGCAAATGAAGCAATGAATCTGTCAGAACCTTTCAATTGTGATTTTTTCTTTCTGTGAAAGGAGTCAGGCATCATGACTAATAAAAAAACAATAAAATCACGCCATCTTTACATCTGAGATCCTATTAAAACAACACTGTAGACAGAGCTATCTGGTTACAGTCTGGCTCACTAAGAGGAGAGCAATGAATCTCTTTGAAGTGGACCGCTCTTAATACCACATAACTTATCAGACAATTACTCCAAGATTTAGCGGTGTTTTCTTCTTTCAAAAACATTTAGAAAGCGTTAGCGAACATTTTAGTAACATTTAGCGAGTTGCATACTAAATATTTCATTTTAAAAACCAGAAAGTAAAATACTGTTTATTTCACCAACGCTTTTCGGGAAACACATGCCTTCATCAGGGCTGAAAGATTGCAAGTGCAAAAAGACTCACAAAACTTACTATTAACCAACAGGAAAGTCCAACAATCACAA
This sequence comes from Cirrhinus molitorella, assembly GCA_033026305.1. Classification (NCBI taxonomy): domain Eukaryota; kingdom Metazoa; phylum Chordata; class Actinopteri; order Cypriniformes; family Cyprinidae; genus Cirrhinus; species Cirrhinus molitorella. The sequence goes on from CM065128.1 coordinate 20,167,100, forward strand.
CATATTAAATGAAAAAATCACATATCAGGGCTTTATTTTAGTATTGAGCATTTAATCAATATAAGATATCTGGAGGATTTCATGAAATATGAATTTCCCCCTTACATCCTTGTTTCCCAGATGTGTGCTGTTCAGGTCACTGGTCATTCTGAGTCATTTGAGAGTTTGAGTACATAAGTTAACTTGTGTCTGTGATGAGGTCAAAGGTGGTAGTGTGTTAAATGGAAAGATCAGAGAGCCAGTCTTGACAGACAGCACGCTGTGTGAGATGGAAACGCTGTGGAGGAACTTGGGAACACCAACAAATCAGCTCTACCGATGGATAATTGCCAAGCGCGCAGGCATTCACACTTGCAAATTAAACCTGACCGCTCAATGCGATGCAACCCAACGCTTCATTTGAGGGGACAACCCTCACAGCCTGTAACATTACGATAGCTGTCATGTTGCTTACAGCTTTGCAATATTTTCCCCTGACCAACCTTCTACTTCTGATCATGAGACAGATACAGCGGAGTTTCATTGCAGCCAATCCTGGGTCCTGCCCTGCCAGCTGGAACTAACAGGCAAGGCCAGGGCTATTTCAGGGCCAGTCATACTTTACACTCCGTTAATACTCGTAAATCTGGAAAAGCTGCTGGCTTGACTGGTCAAGGCTGGTGGTGGAATACAGAGGGCTCCTAATTCAATGGGTTTAATGAGGACATTTGGTGGCTGGCCATCTTTGCGAGCCATACATGCCTGTTATCTTCAGCTTGGGACCTTTAAGTTAATGTTACAGCTCAAAATAGATTCAGCCGAACGAGTATGATGATTTAACATAGATGCTAAATTAATTTAAACCTTAACTAGGTTGAATGTCGTAGTGTTTATTGCCATGATTAATTATGATAAGACAATAGGCGGGCATATTTTGACATCAGAAGCGCATCAAAACCACAAAATCACCAGTAATATCCTATGGGCAAGCCTATGGGCAAGATTTCCAGTTCATTAGCCGCTATAGGGTAATAACGAGAAGAATAACAATGTTAAGTACACTGTAAAAACCATTTGTTAAGCCAACTTAAAATAATTTGTTACCTGGCTGCCTTAAAATTTTAAGTTCAGTCAACTTTTACTAAGTGACAACTTAGATATTGGAGTTGATGCAACAAACAAAGTTTTAGTTTAGTCAACTCAAATATCTAAGTTGTCACTTAGTACAACTTAACATTTCAACTTGAATAAACTTATTTGAGTTGACTGAACTTACAATTTTAAGGCAGCAGGGTAACAAATTATTTTAAGTTGACTCAACAAATTGTGCTTTTTGTTTTTTACAGTGTAAATGCTAAAACTGTTTGCACTACAAACATAATTAAGATACTATATTAAAATATTATGGTAAGACACACCGATTTGCAATATCAAGCAGCAAAGCGAACTATTTTGTACATCTAAAAATAGCTGGACGTGGAAGAGACCGGAAGCCAGACCCATAAAATGTACAAATGGCTGTGCCCACTTCTAAAACAAATAAACGACAGTTAAAGTTTTAAAATAAATAAGTAGACAATACATCTTTGTTGTTTTTAATATTTATTGTTGGAAAGATATCTGGTAGTGATCAAGTGCTCTATTTTTCTTGTTAACTTATAAAATAATTTAAGTAACAGCAATATATTACAAAATATGTACATTTTAGGAACACTACATAAATTGACAGGAATCATTCTGCTGATATTAATGACTCTAAAATGAACCTGGAATTACCTGCAGCAACTACATTGAATGGTCATTTATTAAAGAAAAAAATCTAAATATTACATTGGAACACTTTGTAACAATGCAATGTAATAAATACATTATTTAATTATACAATGCTTAACAGATCACGTACACTAGCAGTCAAAAGTTCTTGAACAGAAGATTTTTTATGTTTCTTAAATAAGTCTCTTCTGCTCACCAAGCCTGCATTTATTTGATCCAAAGTACAGCAAAAACAGTAACATTTTGAAATATTTTTACTATTTAAATAAACTGTTTTCTATGTGAATATATTTCAAAATCTAATTTATTCCTGTGATTTCAAAGCTGAATTTTACTCCAGTCACATGATGCTTCAGAAATCCTTGTAATATTCTGATTTGCTGCTCACAAAATGTTCAGAAGAACAGCATTTATCTGAAATAGAAATCTTTTTCAACATTGTAAATGTCTTTAGAATCACTTTTGATCAATTTAAAGCATCCTTGGCAAATCAAAATATTAATTTCTATGATTTATCTGACTATAGGCCTTTGAATGGTATAGTGTATTGTGTAACAAATACGTTTTAAGATAAATGCAGATCTTTGGATCTTTCTATTTATCAAAGAATCCTAAAAAAAAAGAAAATTACTCAGCTGTTTCAGATATTGATAAATATAATAATACATGTGTTTCTTGAACAGCAAATCAACATGTTGATTTCTGAAGGATATTGTGACACTGAAGACTAGAGTAATGATGCTGAAAATGTAGCTTTGATCACAGAAATAAATTACATTTTAAAATACATTCAAACTGAAATATTAAATTATATTAAATAGCAAAAATATCTTAAAATTTGACAGTTTTTGCTGTGCTTTGGATCAAATAAATGCAGGCTTGGTGAGCAGAAGTGACCTCTTCAAGAAACAACAACAAAAAAAAAATCTTCTGTTTAAAAGCTTTTGACTGGTATCATGTTTTCGTATATATTATTTTGCTAAATTGAACGTGATCTGTTATGCATTATTTACGCATTCTTGTCAATGACTTCTTCATAAAAGTTATTGTTGCAAGTGTCGCATTTAAAACATTCACACTAGCTCATGGAAATAAATATATACGTAGGAAATGTGAGGTGGATGCTTGAGCTTCACTTTTCTGAGATGTGGTCGGGACAGCGAGCTTTCGTCTCTTCAGTGGAAATGCTGTCAACAATCGAGGAGAGGCGACGAAGGCTGCTGGACGTTGAAGACTCCACTGCGGCTTCTGGAACACACATCACGCACAGAGAAGTTCGCATGGATCAGTTAGCATCATGAAACACACGTGGGGAATTGAGTACAGAGAATTACGCAACAAAAAATGCGCAGCGAGATTTACTGAATAAACAGTTACAGAATAACAGTGCAAAATTAATCATAGACGGAAAATTTCGCACAGAGAATTACGCGCAGACATTTACGAAAAGTCAAATATGCAAAACGGATACACAAAAATATAACTACACACAGACAATTATGGCCTATAAATGACCGTGGAAATTATAGACACTGGAAATCATAGTTTCTGATTAACATTAAATTATTTATTGGCAGTTTCTAACAAAAAGATGTTGTCACAGGCCAGAAACACTGTAGAAGCTGCGTTTTGTCTTTGTATCTTTGTATAGTAAAAACACACGCAACTACGCACATCACCAACGCTTGAAACTTTAACAGCCAGCAGTTATAGACCTTAATTATTTAAAAACGTCTCTATACTAAAGCCTAAAACTTTGTTTCTCTGTACCAACCTTCTGGGTGACCGGCCATCTGGGAGTTGGAATGATCTGGAATCCCCTGCCAGTTCTGGCAGGTCTTTTTCCAGTGATACTCATTGGAAGCCACCTGAACAGGCAATGATGATGGAAAGCATTAATACTGCTCTTAATTTAATTATAGCACATAATTAATATTAATAATCATTAGCTGCAAGCAGACATGTGGCACCACGTGGATGCAGCTGCTGTCAGAGCGCATGAATCAGTTGCACTGGCTCGGTTTGAAAGTAGGTTCTTACATGGTTTTCTTTCACGCTGTATGTGTAAGGGTCATTGTCAGAGTGTTCTTGCTCATCCAGCGTGTGCAACAGGTCCTGCAGCTTCTCAATGTAGTTTATTGCGCTGCGTAAGATCTCCACTTTGGGCAGCCGCTGGTTCGGATTGGGCACCGTCTTTTTCTTTAACGCGTCAAACGCTTCGTTGATCTTTTTAAGCCGCCTTCGTTCTCTCAGAGTGGCGGCCTTTCGCCGGTCGGTCGGCGCGGATTTTCTTTTACAGATCTTGCAAGCCCACATAAGACACTGACCCTCGCAGTGCGGCTGGAGCCCCGGCGGCGCGAGGACGTGTTCCTCCCCGCTGCTCTCGCACCCTGTCTCGGACGGGACCGGATCCTGTCCCGGGGACAGAGGGCTGTCATTCCCCTCATAGAGTGGGGACACTCCAGGCATATCCAAGGTCCCATGGTCCGCCTCGAGATAACGTAAATCGTTGAAAAAATAAGTGTTGGTCTCAAACAGGTCCATCATGTTGTTGTAGGCTGTTTTGACAGTAAGACTGTTGGCATTTAAATAGCCCTGTGACACAAGTCAGGGGACTTAAATATAGAATGTGAAATTCTATCCAGCGCTTAGCTGTTGCCGGGCTTCAGGCTCATTTCAATAGGCCTTCAGGACCACAGGAGTCCGACTCGTATGAAAATTAACCAAGGTTTTACTACAAATAAAACCAAAAAGCCATGGTTACTATAGTTAAACCATGGTAACCACAAATTAACCATGGTTTTGCTACACTAACCATAGTTTAACCATGCTATTTGTAGTAACACTGGTTATACACAAAGCTGGGTAGATTACTTACACATTGTGGTCCGTTACTGATTCCAAATTACATGACAAAACTGTAAAGTAAGTAATTCATTACACGGTTTAGTTTACATACACCTTGCAGAATCTGCAAATGTTAATTATTTAACCAAAATAAGAGGGCTCATGCAAAATTCATGTTATTTTTTATTTAGTACTGACCTGAAGAAGATATTTCACATAAAAGAATGCTTACATATAGTCCACAAGAGTAAATAATAGTTGAATTTATAAAAATGACCCTGTTCAAAAGTTTCCATACATTTGATTCTTAATACTGTGTTGTTACCTGAATGATCCAGGATAGGATAATCTTGTACCATGAAGTGCATTAAACATTACATTATCAGGGTTTCCCAAACTGGGGTTCGTGAAGGAACTGTAAGGGGTTTAACAATGAATTAAATCATAAAAATATAAAATGAAAATAAGGCATTTTAAAATAACATTAATCAAAATACTAAAACACTAAAAAAAAAAAAAAAACACTAAAAATTTGTTTACTACTAGTTTTTTTGCAACTGTGTGAATAATATGTAATCATCTAATCAATAAAAAAGTAACTGAGTATTTTTAATGGACTTTAATCTAAAAACAAGTACTTAATTTTTAAAAATATGATTGCGTAATCAGTTACATGTAATCAGTTTCTTTCTATCAAAATCTTTCAGTTTTGTGGACATTGACACAGAGAGCAATGATTAGTCAGGTGGCGAAACAGCCTTTACCACTGATTTACAAAAATGATTTCATTTTTAAGAAGTGTTTCAACATTGCTTCAACTACTGATGAACACATTGATTTTTCTTTGAATTATCACTCATGTCACACATGTATTTCTGTCTTTGGAAGGCTTTTGTCTGCACAAATTCACAAACTTTTTTTGTCATCTGATCCTCTTTTACCATATATATGTACTTGAATATATAATATTTAGTGTCATGCTCTGCCGCTTGAGCTACAGGAAGGCTTTTATAATTGATCTATTATTCTACTGTCAATACAAGACTGCAATGTTTGTGGAATTCAATCTTGTATATGTGACAATAAATCTAGTGGCAGTGATTTGATTTATAAGAAACTTACCAAGAAACATAAACCATAGCACATGACCAGCAGGCATTTGTACTGTAAATTGCATTGTGGACTGACTTCGTGAAAATGATCTTAGTTTCTGAAACACACACACACAGAAATTCTGGACACTGAAAAAAGAGAGTCTTGTTTTCATGCCCCATAAAAATAGCCTGGAATGTGTGCAGGCAAAATGGCTTTTGAAAAGCTCACGCATGTGAAGTAAAAATAGCTATAAGAACCATTCATCTTAAATCCATAAACACATGAAAGTCCTTTCCGAAGTGTTATGTGTCCTCTGACATTTTTGTACAAGATCAGTGTGAGATGCTTTATTGAAGGGTGCGAGTTGTTGACGGCTCATATTGCTGTCAGGCAGATCATTTCAGCGCAGACCACTGTATATAGTTCTTAAAATGTACAAACAGAGCAAATGGGATGATAAGGCAAAAATAAACATCAAAGGAATAAGATAAATAGCCTATAATGGATAAGTGTAGTTGTTTACCTCTAAGTAAGTGCTGAAAATGGCTGTACGTCAACTTGTTTCATGGTCTTGTGCAATGCAAAGGGTTAAATCATTCAGGTGCCATCTCCCGTAGTGGACACATCTCCCGTTACTGTGTTGTGAAAGGTTATTCAGCCTATAGGCTGAATACTGTGTCATAAATCTTACAGTTTGTGACAGAGGTGATGATCATCTGCAATGTCACTGATGTCCATTCTCTATACTGCGTACCACTTAATGATATCCAGTGTTCTTTTTATTCCCAAACATGTATAAATGTGCAAACAAGTTACCATTAATATTATAGGAATAGTTATATCTGCACCATTTCCAACAACCCGACTGCTGTCTTCAATCAAGCTTTACAGAGCATATCTAATCAGCACGACTTCATTGCCAGTGTCCAAAAGTCCATCAGCTGGTCATTCAGCACTTAGGGAAGGAACATAGTTTTCTTTTACAAGGCTTTTCATAGGAAGAGCAGCCCACGCATGTTCACTTGATCTCGAGGGATTAGCCATAGAGACCATGTGCTCAAGAGTGATGAATGTGTTTCATTGCTTTTCCACTTTTAAAGGTATTATTTGAATCAGTTCAACCAAATGACACTGTGAGAAAGTGATTCTGAATGAAGGTAAAAATGTTACCAGGCCCTTTGGGCTATGGAAAAGGGTTTGTTTCATTTAGGGTGACCAGACGTCCTTGTTTTCTTGGCATGTCCTTGGCTGGATCTGTCCTTGTGTTATACTTCATTCAACACACTCTGAAAAGTGAAATAATTCCTGATGTGCCAGATATAATGTGCTTGGTTTTTAAAATTTGATTTTCATCTCTATTTATGGCTGTAAAACAGTTCATTCATTACAATCATTACAACTCTCTGAAGATTTTAGCATGGGAATGGATATGACAATGTTAATGTATTTGGTCTTGGCGGAACAGATCTGCTACGCTGTTGAATTGCTTTATTGCTGTTGTTGTAGATTATTGCTGCTGTAAAGCAAAGCAAAATACAGAAACTTCATTGCAAAAAATGCTTTTCTTAAATTTTTTTGTCTTGCTTTCAGCCAAAATGTCTAAAAATTCTTAAATCAAGAAAGATTTTCTAGACAAGTAAAAATTATTGTCTTGTTTTCACAAAAAAGAAGTCATAATTAAGTGAGTTTTTGCTAAAAATAAGCAAAATAATTTGCCAATGGGGTAAGCAAAATAATCTTATTTCAAGCAAAAAACTTGATTATTTTGCTTACCCCATTGGCAAATTGTTTTGCTTGTTTAAAACAAAAACTCGCTTAATTGTGACTTCTTTTTTTCTGAAAACAAGACAATAATGTTTACTTGTCTAGGAAATATTTCTTGATTTAAGAATTTTTAGACATTTTGGCTGAAGGCAAGACAAAAAATCTAAGCAAGAAAAGCATTTTTTGCAGGGTTGTTACTATCATTACATAAGCAGATATGCTGCTGTATTTAAGACATAGTGCTGCTGCACAAGTATAATATATAATAACCCGTAGCAGATCTATACAGGTGGAGCTGGGGAGGTGGAGGTTTTCAGAAGAACTCGTGAAAGCGTGCTGCATACTGCTCTAGTGAATGCTAACCAGCCATTATATGTAAAGCTGTAAGACTACTGACTGTGTATGGAACATGAACCAATCAGCTTTTGCCAAGTTGTTAAACACTGTGAATATAATCAATTTGTGTTTACAACCCATTCAGAGTTCCAGAGTTTCACGACAGACCAGACCAGAAACTGAGTAAATAAAGAGTATTATGCAGCCTGATCTAATGACACAAAATAAGTGCCGCCATGTAAGTTTCGTGACATATTCGATATGAAATGTCAACTGAGTGGTGCTAAAAGAGTGTTAGTTACATTGTTAGGTCACAGTGAACACTGTGAGCTCATACTATGGTCAATATGAGGTCACAATGAACACTATTTGCTCATACTAGGGTCAATATGAATTTTTTTTGGCGGGGTTCCCCTGGTATAATTAGCATTCCAGGGGCTAAATATTACATTATTGGGGTCACTGGTCACAACCAGCGGCAACAGTGGTAAAGCAGCCCAATTCCACAGGAAAACCGCGGACTTGGCAACACTGATATGAGGTCACAATGAACACTGTGAGCTCATACTATGTTCTTCCCTAGAACAGATGAATATACATATGGTAAGTTTTTTATGTGACGTTGGTTTTGTATGTGTCACCGGAGTTCTGACTTGAAATGTCCGTTGGGTGCCGCTATAACTAAAGCTCTGTGATGTTTAAAAATAATGTACCGTCGCACTTGATAGTATGAACAAATGCGAATGTGATGTAAAAACGCAATCGCAAACATGCCGTTTTAGCTTTTTTTTTTTTGATCTGTCATCTTTTTCATTTTTATTCATGTTTTCAATGGGATTCATACCCAAGGATTCGACATCCTAAGTCCATTTCAGTGCCAGCTGAGCTACAGAGCAAGACCTTATGGACCTTATAAAACATAGAGCTGCAGTCATAACTGTACGAAAATGATTACAAGTGCTTGCTGTTTCATCGCCTCTAGTGTTCATTTCTGTTGGAAACTGCAGTGATATGTACATACATTGTTTGCTATTTGAGAAAAAGATCCCACAGGTACGTTTTAATCATGAGATCAGGTAGGTATCATGCTATATGCAAAGGATTTACCATAAAATGCCACTTAAAATACTACTGAAATAAAACCAGTTAATTTTATGTTGCTAAAGCACATTTTTAGGGTACCTAAATTCTTTTTTGCACTAGTTTTAATAGGCAATCCAAAATATCATCTTAATTCAGTCATATCCATTCTTGTAAACCACATCCTATTGTTGTAAAAGGCTAGTCACATAAAATGTGTTGCAGTAAACATATTTTGCATTCTGTGAATTCTTTCATGTAGTGTGATACGGCTGATTCCTTTTGTTTATTGCCCGTTAGGATGTGGGGATATATTTGGGCTTTATTAGTTTCCTGTGAACAGATCCAGTTAAAACCTGCTCTTGGTTTTAAGCTTCTTCTGCCAGCTTAATTCATGTAATGCATTTGTTTACCTAGAGTAAGTGTGGAAAGATATTAAAGATGAATTGCATCACTGGAGCCATAATTGTGAAGATATTAAGATATTGTTGATGAAATCAGAGAGCTTTCTAACCCTCCATAGACAGCAACACAACTGACATGTTCAAGGCCCAGAGGGGTTAAAATCTATGGTTCAACCTTAATTTTATAAAGCTACAAGAATACTTTTTATGCGCAAAGAAAATAAAAACGACTTTATTCAACAATTTCACATGGACTATTTTAACAACTACTTTTCTGGGCCTTGAATGTGTCAGTTGTGTTGCTGTCTATTCAGGGTCAGAAGGTTCTCGGTTTTCATCAAAAATATCTTAATTTGTGTTGCCAAGATGAACGACGGTCTTATGAGTTTGGATGAGAGACATTACAGTTAGTAATTAATGACAGAATCTTCATTTTTGAGTGAACTTACCCTTTAACAAATCTAACAATTGCAAAAATGAAGCTGAATTTGAAAAGGCTTTTGGGAGAATGAAGTATGACCTCCAAAACCTGAGAATGGGCATTTTTGTGTCAAAATCATTGTAGCAGCTTTCACATTGCACAACATGAGCATAAATGAAGGGCACTCAAATATATGCCAAGAACTTCCCCACGGATGCCCACGACTGATGGATGAGAACATATAATCCTACTTTGGCAGCTTTCCACATATTTCTTAGAGCTACCTATTCTGAGGCATATCTATGTATTTGACTGTTGGATAGTGCTTCGGTTGTATTTTCTTCCCTTTTCTGTTTCTTTCTATCTATCTATCTATCTATCTATCTATCTATCATCTATTTTCATCAGAGTATATCATTGTAAAAAAAAAAAAAAAAAAAAAATATATATATATATATATATATAGTTATATTAGTTGCGTGGTGCAACTGGCACAAAACAGCATACACTGTTTGTGTTCAGTGGAGACTCTCCAAAATGGCACTAGGGTGATGCGGGGGAGACTATTTGTTGAATAAAGTTGTTATTTATGTTTTCTTTGCATACAAAAATATTCTTGTAGCTTTGTAAAATTATGGTTGAACCACTGATGTCACATGGATTATTTTACCGATCCTCCTTGCTACATTTCTAGACATTAATTGTGTTAATTACATTGCTGTCTATAGGAGGGCCAGAGAGCTGTCAGAATGCATCAAAAATATCTTAATTTGTGTTCTGAGTTTTACGGGTTTGGAACGATGGGAGGGTGAGTAATTAATGACAAAATATTGGGGTGGAGTAACCCTTTAAAACATATGATCATAATTAAATATAGAAACAAACCACAGATAGAACTTCTGAGTGTTAAATGGAGACCAGGTCCTGCTTCTTCAGATGCCTTTGACAAGTGATGTAGGTCATCACTAAATGCTAAATTACACTCTTTTTCTTCTCGCAGCAACCAGAAACCAGTATTGTTAAAGAGGCCTTGGGTCTCTTCATTTGGACACCCACTGCATTATATAAAACTGGAAAAACAACGTCATATTTTCCTCCAGTTAATTTTTCAAGGTTAGTGTTGAACTCAAGTGAATAAAGTAAATAAGTGAGTAAATAATGAAATTTTTGAATAAACCCCCTCAGGTATTCCCCATAGCTCCCCACTTTCTTTCCACTTTTGCTGATCAAACTACATATTAAATGATTAGTTCACTTGCAGAATAAAAATGTCCTGAAAAATTACTTACCCCCATGTCATCCAAGATGTTCATGTCTTTTTTTTTCCCAAAAGAAATCAAGATTTTTGAGGAAAACACTCCAGGATTTGTCTCCATAAAGTGGACTTCAATGGGGATCTGCAGGTTGAAGGTAAAATTTGCAGTTTGAATGCAGCTTCAAAGAGCTCTACACAATGCCAGCCGAGGAATAAGGGTCTTATCTAGTAAAATGATGTGCCATTTTCTTAAAAAAATAAAAAAATAAAAATGTATATACTTTTTAACCAGCAGTTAGTTTTAGGGGTTAGTTCATCATCTGTGTACTTCGGTTCCAAAAGGTGGGGTAGTGCGAAAAACTTTTTTTTTGTAAAGAGTACTTGATTTTCTTTGCATGTCCGCTTTTGTAAAGACTGAGTCGGTACTTCCATCTTCGTCACACATGACCTTTCCAACGGGACTATGTAATGCGTGAAGTTGAGCTAGCGCAAGATGAGCATTTGTGGTTAGAAAGTATAAAACTGTTTACATTTTTTTTTTAGAAAATGACCAATTGTTTCACTAGATAAGACCCTTATTCCTTGGCTGAGACCTTTGAAGCTTAACTGAAACTGAAATATGAACCTTCAACCCATTGGCTCCCATTGATGTCCACTATATGTAGAAAAATCATGGAATGTTTTCCTCAAAAACCTTAATTTCTTTCGACTGAAGAAAGAAAGACGTGAACATCTGGGATGTTTATTCTGGAAGTCAACTAATCCTTCAAACCACTCAATCAACTGCTGAGACATTTGTCATTACAAAAAATAATGCAATTATCATAAATATTAGGCCAATGTGCACTTTCATGAATCTCAAAATAACTACTTGTTACAGGTCAACTGTACTTGAATATCTTGAATATCCTCCTAGTTTTAACGTTTTCAGGCCTCAAACAAAATCCAGAGAATAAATACTGTTACTGTGTTGGCATTCATGTGCGCTCATCTCATAAATACAAATGCTCCAATTAATAGTCCTCTCTGTACAAGAAAGCATTTTAACATCCAAATCGTACTCTTCACCTTTACATAGCATTGGGATCATTTTGTACAGCAGGAAGTGTAGCTATTCACTGAAGTGATTAGCATGGACTTAAAGGTTACGTTTGATTAGCAGTGAACAGAGAACGCTGTTTGTTCCTTCATTCTCATGTATGTCTCTCCAGAGGACTCCAGAGTGTTATGCCTCGGCTGATAAATCTCTCCACGTGTCAAGGAGCTGGTGCTTCAGCTGTCAGAGAGAATCATGGGATATCCTGCCAAGGGGCATAAAGCTCTAGGGACGTGTTGTTAGAAAGCTCATCTACATTCGGAGCAGAGATGAGAGTCAATCTGACCTGGATCCCAGGTTGGGGGTATCATATGTTTTGAAATGCTCATATATAACATATTGAAAATATGCTACGTTTATGAAAATACTGATAGAAATTGAACAAAACTCTTAAAACGGTTTGGAGGAGCCTAAAGTGCTAAAATATTAGTACTGTGTTAATTACAGTTTATCTTTAACACAGTCTAAATACATTTAAAATAGATAACTAATAGATGAGTCTTAGATGCTGATAAAAATACCCATATATCTGAGTTAGGATCTGGCATTAGCATTGTTATATTATGTACTGGCCCCATTGTGTTTTATGGCAACTTTCCATTATGTAACACTTATAATATGCTCAGGGCTAGTGTCCTTTTTCTGCACTGCAGTCAAGATATAAATACTCATGACAATACTCCCAGAGAGGGTCGTACACATGTTCTAACTAATGTGGAAATTTAGGCCTCTTTCTTCAACTAGGGTACTTTTATCTCCTAGGGGTTATAGATTTCAGCATACAGATATCCATTTTCCATCTTACTACAGTAGTTCCTATCCACTTTTCAAGTCTCTGTTCATCAATCATAATATTTGTCTCTCATTCAATGTGATTCATTATTCTGACTTTGCAGTACTTGGTTAATAATGAGTCATGGATGTTGTCAGACCGCATCACTGATGACACACACAGTTATAAACGGACTGTGAGTGAAGCCGAACTCTGAACTCTTCATCACAGTGAGCTTTCAAGTCAAACTGATCATCTGGAGGCTCTGAGCTCCAACTTGATAGGCCGATTTCAGAGAAAAGTTCATTCAGCGTGACGGACAACTCATATATTAGGTCTGTTTACACCTGGAAATTTAACCGGCCAATTGGAGGTTAAGTTGCCACGTCATGGCAGTGATGACAATGCCCCACCTGGGTTGTGACCTCGCTCACCCATAAGATCAAAGGTCAAGTCCCCCTATGAGTAAAATATAGCTCTGCCCCAATTTGCCATGATGAAGTGGAAACAAGGTCATTCAGCATATGTACAATCAGGAAACAGACAAGATATTAACAGCTACCGTAGCTAATCCAAACCCTTCAACGCTCTAGGACATCTACATCATAGTCATTCTGTGGATGCCTTCACAAAACAGACACTAAATGGTTTAGAGTTATAATTATTATTACTTTATGAGATGAAAAGTTTTTAGGCCATGTTGGCATCAAGGCCATTTTCTTCACATTGTTTGCACTCCTGGTTACTGTCATTGCAACCCGATCTCATGGCAATTCATACATTTTTTATGAGGTGGCTAATTCACTCAAAAAATTCATACAACTTATGATGTTTTATTAACAAAGTTCGGGAGGAGCACATTCAGATAATTAACCTGATTAAACACAAGAGGTGCACAATCAGTAATCAACCTAATTAACTGGTGTACATATACACAGCAGCCTTACCTCTGTTCCTTGACAGTTTTCCAGCATCCTAACCTGTAGGGGGGGTACTCTAGGTTCGGGGCAAAATTCAGAGCTCAGAGCCCGTCCCTTGGACAGCATGCCAAATACGCATAACCTTTTCTCTGTTTATTATATGTAAGTGTGATGTTGTACGTATTTTACCCAACACTTTGGTGTAGACAAATGGTAGAAAAATGTACGGTGAGGTCATACAAATTTGTACGGATTAGACCCCTTGTAAACTATTTACAAATTGGTCATGAGATTGGTTGGTTTTTGCTGTAAATGAAAGAGGCAAGAACTGTTTTGAGGCTAGAATTTCAGTCAGAACCTCCCTGAGTGTTACCATCATCCAGAAAGGCCTTGGCTACATTTCACCATTGCCAAACCCATATTTCTGATAAATCGTACATATTTTACAAGTTCTCCAATTCGTATAATTCTTACGAATTACCTACCCCTAACTCCGCCCTAAACCTACTTATCACTGGGGTATAGACAGATTGTACAGAATCGTACAAGTGAGGACGTACAAATTCGTACACATTAGCCACCTCGTAAAATACATACAAATTGGTCATGAGATAGCGTTGGTTATTGCTGGAAATGAAAGAGCCAATAATCATCCAGAAAGGCCTTGGCTACATTTCAGCATTGTCAAACCCATATTTTTGATAAATCTTACGTATTTTACAAGTTACGAATGACCTTCACCTAACCCTGCCCCTAAACCTACCCCTACCCCTACCCATCACTGGGGTGTAGACAAATTGTACAAATCGTACAAGTGAGGTTGTACAAATTAGCCACCTCATAAAATACGTACAAATTGGACAAGAGATAGCATTGGTTATTGCTGTAAATGGAAGAGCCAAGAAGGCTAGAATTTCAGTCAGAACCTACTTGAGTGCTACCATCATCCAGAAAGACCTTGACTACATTTCTCCAATTTGTTTGAATTTTTACAAATGACCTACACCTAACCCTGCCCCTAAACCTACCCATCACTGGGGTGCAACAAATTATACAAAATCGTACAAGTGAGGTTGTACAAATTCGTACAAATTAGATACCTCGTAAAATACGTACAAATTGGTCATGAGATAACGTTTGTTATTGCTGGAAATGAAAGAGCCAAGAATTGAAAACAGTTTTTAGGCTAGAATTTCAGTCAGAACCTACTTGAGTGCTACCATCATCCAGAAAGGCCATGGCTACATTTCAGCATTGTCAAACCAATATTTTTGATAAATTGTACGTATTTTACAAGTTCTCCAATTTGTATGAATTCTTACGAATGACCTACACCTAACCCCGCCCCTAAACCTACCCCTACCTATCACTGGGTTGTAGACAAATTGTATAAATCGTACAAGTGAGGTCGTACAAATTAGCCACCTCGTAAAAAACGTACAAATTGGACAAGAGATAGCATTGGTTATTGCTGTAAATGGAAGAGCCAAGAACTGAAAACTGTTTTTAGGCTAGAATTTCAGTCAGAACCTACTTGAGTGCTACCATCATCCAGAAAGGCCTTGGCTACATTTCTCCAATTTGTATGAATTTTTACAAATGACAAATGGGGTGTAGACAAATTGTACAAAATCGTACAAGTGACGTTGTACAAATTCGTACAAATTAGCCACCTCTTAAATACGTACAAATTGGTCATGAGATAGCGTTGGTTATTGCTGGAAATGAAAGAGCCAAGAACTGAAAACTGTTTTTAGTCTAGAATTTCGGTCAGAACCTACTTGACTGTTACCATCATCCAGAAAGGCCTTGGCTACATTTCAGCATTGTCAAACCCTTCGTCCTTCAAGAAGCATTAACAGCTCAATCAGTTCCTGATATAGTATTTCCTTAGAGGCTATCGCTAGTCACAGTGCAAAGCCCGACCCTTTTCTTTACCCTTCGAACTTAAGCCTGCACAAACATGGTCCTCCTGGCCTTCTCTTACCCATCTAGGACTCAAGTCCCTGATGACCATTCTGGCTCCAATCCTTGGTGTGATAGCATCTCCTCCTTTACACTTTGGCCTCCAGTGGCTGAAACTAGCCCCCAGTCTGGCTCAAAAGCCCAGAGAGAAGCTCCACTACACTAAAGCAAAGCAAACAGACGCCATCTCTCACTGTCATCATCACCAGGCTCCGATGTGCAGGTCAGAGATGAGGGGGTTTGGGTTTCAAAGCTAGTCAGGAAAATAATGATGGCATCTGCATTCTCCTGATGGGATAGGGCTTTGAAGGGGGTTGGTTCAAAGGCACAACGGCTGAAGTGCATCAGTTAGCGCTGGAGCGAGGTTAGCGTCTCAATGGCCAGCTAACTTACGATGACCTCACATCAGATTAGAGGCCAAAAGAAACCATCATTGAGGAACTGATACAGCTAAAGTCCTCACTGGAGTAACATAAGCATAGTTTCCAATTAGTAAGTGGGAAATGCTCTTAAATTATTCTATTAATGGGGGAAAGTTTCTAATTACTTTTCCACCTTCATTAAGTGTGTTGATAGCATAGTCAGTTGTTTCCATGACCTTACTTCCGCTAGTGTCAACAACTCCCTGACCAATGACCCTTTTCAAGTTTCCTTACATCTTTGGCAAAATTGAGCCTTGGTTTGTTCTTTCAAAACTTAAGGGGATCCCCCTCAATGACTTCCAACAAAACAATCCATGCAACCAAGTCATTTGGCCTTTCTTCTACGCATGTTCTTTGATGTAAAACCCTGTAAAAGATCATTAATATCTTGCGCGCCTCAGGGAGCGTATGATTCAACTGACGATAAGGAACCATAAAACCAATTAGCCATCAGAGTGTGACCATTCCCATAACAGCAATGCAGGGAACAGTCTCCTAATATGACCAGTGTGGAAATACAGTAACTCAGTACACCAAATCTGTGTTATAACAAAGATTACCAGAATTAAGGCATGGAACAGAAACAACAACAGACATTTGAGGGACACATTTGTTCCTTCCAAAAGAAACTAAAAGGATATTGATGAATGACAGAGTTCTATGGTGAGGAGATAAAGAGACCGGCCACTGCTGGCATGGGTTATTAGGTCTGTCTGCTTTATGCTGTTGGAATAACATAAAGCAGCTTTAGCCTAATGGCTTGTTGAAAGTTATCCCCGCTAAACCCCAGTGGGTAAAATATACAGTCATGTCCCATAATGCAGTGTGGACATTAAACAAAACACTAGAACTCCTTTTGCTCCACAACTGCACAGGGACCCACTCAGAAAGAAATGAATTTCTTGTTTTCCACTTAAAAGTGGAAATAAACTACTAGACAACATCGGAACAGCTCTAAAAAATAAAACACTTTTTAACCTTGTCTCAAATTGTTGGAATTGTATTTTAATGTCTTTTTTTATTGGTGTAGGTACAGATGATTGCAACACATAACTTAATTTGTATGGTGTTTTTGTTGTGAAGAACAACAAAAACCCTATAAAAAATTAAGTTACAAGGCGCCAAGGGGCCTTGCCTCCCCATACGAATTACTGTGTCCCCCCTTTCCCCTCTTCTCCCCTCCTTGCTGAACGTGATCAATTTAGCAAGTTCGCAAACAAAAGTAGAACCGAAAAAAAAAAAACAGTGGGCATACATTCATTGATCTTCGGAACACAAATTAAGATACTTTTGATGAAATCCGAGAGCTTTCTGGCCCTCCATAGACAGCAAGGGTCCTTCCACATTCAAAGCCCAGAAAGGTACCAAGAACATCAACAAAATAGTCGGTGTGACAACAGTGGTTCAACTGTAATTTTATGAAACTACGAGGCACCATTTTGGAGAGTATCATAACGTATGCTTGTTTACATGCAAATGAAAGCAGGTACATGCATTGTGATACTCCTAAAAAAGGCGCTAGGGTAATGCAGAGAAGAAGAATTGTTAAATAAAGTCGTTGTTTTAGTTTTTTGGGTACAGAAAGTATTCTCATAGCTTCATAAAATTAAGGTTGAACTGATGTCACATGGACTTTTTTGTCGATGTACTTGGTACATTTCTGGGCCTTAAACGTGGAAAGACCCTTGCTGTCTATTTTAAATTTGCGTAGAGAAGATGAACGAAGGTGTTATGGGTTTGGAACAGCATGAGGGTGAGTAATTAATGACATAATTTTTTATTTTTGGGTGAAGGTTTAATTAACTCCTAAACACTATCATACCAGCCAACTCAACAGTTGCATAGATTGACCCGGTGACCCAACCCTTGAAAGACTGAGCTCCAAAGGTACTGCGCTTACTAAACTTGTCTAAAATTAGCCTTTTTCACACTTGGAATCGTATTTTCATATCTTATTCCTGGTGGCGTCACTCTTTAGTTGTGATTCTCAGGTACATGGCCAGGGGATTTTTGACATATCCCAGCTCAGATTTACCAGGAGTCCCCATGAGCCAACAGCTCTTATGTTTCATGCACAGTCCACTGTTCTGCAGCTCAGAAGAGTTGCTGTGGTAGGTTGTTGAGGAGTGCTGGATGTATGCCTACCTCAAATGACTCTGACAGGCCATGCATTGCTGTGCTAGGCTGTTGCTGAGGGGTTCTGGGTGTATGCCCACCTCAAAACACTCTTCCCAACAGGGTGCTCAGTTTGAGGTATCACTGAGGTATTATCAATATTTTGGGTTGCATATTAAGCATACGTCTTATTAACTCCTCCATTCTTTTGGAAATCAAGATCCTGGTGTTAGTACTACTATGCACTGCTGTTTGAGCTACAAGAATGCTTGTTGGGATGGTGCTGATATATCAGTTGCACCGTGCTGCAAGTACTACATTGATAAAGTGCTGTAAAATAGCCTCTGTCAAGCCTGAGCTGGCCATCAAGCTGCAGTGCCTGTCTGTTCAGCAATGTATGTGTCTAGTCTCGGCCATAAATGAAATCTGAGTTCCAACCAGTCTCCATAATGGTGACAAACAGGATCTTCTTTATGTCCAACCATTCAGGTGAGGGAATTTACAATTGTAAGAGTATCCTATGGTTCTTAATTTTGACAATACGTGAATTATTCTCAACAGGTTTACTTGAGTCTAAATTTACTGTGTAAACCTAGATTATGGATTGGGTGGTGTGCGTTTGTGTGTGTTGGGAAGAGTGTAAGTTAAGGGGTGTGAGAGTAACGATTATCTGTCAGTGCCAACTGCAGCCCACATTCTATGAATTCCTAATAGACGACAGCGTGGTTGGACCTCGTCCATGTACTACCAGGGTGGTTCTTGTAAACAAGACTGAAAACAAACAACAAACACGTTGAGGACTTGGACAAGAGGGATCAGCTGTTTACCCTCACACAAACACATCACACTTTAACTTCTAGTCTCTTGGTGGTCAAGCCCACCTGCTCAGACTCAGTAAAGATTGTAGTGATACTGTGAGGTTAAGTGTTACGAGGTATTATATAACATAGGTGACTGTAATCATAGCTAGGGATGACTGGGAGGACAACTGAGAATCTAAGCTACAATAATGCCTAAGAATGAACATTTTGGACAATCACATTACAACCAAAACAGTAAGAAGAGACCAATTTTAATATTACACCTGTGACCCTACAGAGGATAAGCAGTTTGGTGAATGAACTGATGCACTAACAGTGAGTGGTTCCCGAAGTTTTGCTATATAAGTTTTCTGGGTGTTTTTTTAATGTGTTACTATGTGGTCATGATACTCTTGTGAACGTGCATTGAAGGCTGATACGGGAGTGAAGAAATGGTAGAATAAAGTCATTATTTTTGTTTTCTTTGTGCACAAAAAGTATTCTCGTAGATTTGTAAAATTATGGTTGAGCCACTGATGTCACATGGACTATTTTAACAATGTCCTTACTACCTTTCTGGGCCTTAAATGTGGTATTTGCATTTCGGTCTCTTGGATTTCATCAAAAATATATTAATTTGTGTTCTGAAGACGAACAAAGATCTTACATGTTTGGAACGACATGATGGTGAGTAATTAATGACAGAGTTTTCATTTTTGGGCAAACTATCCCTATTCCGTTCATGACATTTGATGATGCATCGCTAAAATACAACCAAACACGGTGGCAATGAACAGTGATGTTTGCTTTTCTTCTTAGCGTGTCTTTGGTTCTTAACCTCCCATCCGTCATTGGATCTCACAGTGGGTCCCCAGTGCAGATTTCAGGTGATGTCTGTCTCTAATGGCTTTAATGGCTTTATCTGAGTCTAGGTCCTGGTGTCAGTGTGTGTTTGTGCTCTGTGAGCGAGGTCCACGTCTGACCTCAGTGTTTGGGTTAGCGGTGTGTGCTAAGGTTGGAGGCAGGGGCTGAGGGTTCAGCGTGCTCACACACTGATGTGCACTGCGGGGTCCGGGGGGACCACAGCTCCGGCTCCTGTTACCGGGGATTTAGTCACGCTCTGCTGATTTATGTGTGTAACGGTAGCGAGGCCCCGGAATCTGAGCACATACTCTTCCCCCCAACCCTCAACCCATTCCTACAGTCACCTCACCTTCATTTTACACACACAGTTTTATAGCACTGCACCACAATACCATCTTTTTATTTATGTCTGTTCACAGAATATATGGGAATGCACATATAAGCACATTTTCCCTAGTGGAACTAAAAATATGTTGCAGTAGTGGCAATATATAACAAAGTGATGGGGTCTACCTTGCCGTTTCATCTCAGAGGTGTTCAGAAGGGGTTCAAAGAACCTTTTCAAATTGCTGTTGTGTATGAAGTATCATTTGAAAAATATATATCACTATTAAACAAAAAATGTGAAACCAGGTGATACCAGGCAAGAATGGCAACTATAAATTGACTAGTAATCTCAGAATATGGCAGAATATTGATCTAGTAATTCTTGGTTTTTACTATGTATATTGAGAATAAAGAATGGTGGCCTAAATAACCATATTTACGCATTCCCTGGATATTGAACTCATGAATGGAGCATTGTTAGTGCCATAATTCACAGTTTAAGCTAAGCTTTAGCAAGAGTATTTGTTTACACTAATCTAAATAACATTGCAGTAGATGGACCATATCAAACCAAGTGGCAAATGCAAACAGATGATACTGTTCTGACATTTTCTCAAAACTTACTTAATTTTTTCCAAAAGTAAGTGACTTGTATGGCTTAATATAATGTAAATTGTGTCTCTTGAAATATGTAGAAGAAAACCCATGAAATATTTACGTTATTTAAAAAATCCACACATTTTATACATATTTTGGATTATGGGGGGCACCATTATTTCGATGACATGAAATGGTTGCACTCACTGAGCTACTGCCACTACCTATCGCTATTTTTACCGCAGCACAACTCGGAAAATAAAATACTGAGACGATGACCACAGCTACTGAAAGAGTTTACAGGTGATGATGGATTTAAGTGTATGCTTAAACCAAAGGCCGTACCATCGCTTTTTCCCTCATAAGGAGTCTAAATGCTCCCGGATATCAAGTGAAATCTGTGCTGAGAAGCTCCTTCAGTGGCTGTGGCATAATAACAAGCATCGCCATGTTTACATCCTGCCAGGATGGCATCTAGCATTTCCTGTTTCTGCTGTTTGTAAGCTCTTTCTTTTGTTGTCGTCTACTAAAAGCCTCAAAGGGCATCAGGGCTAAAGTGGAGAGAATAAAGATGCGGGTCTTTTGAAAGTTTTATTTGTCCACAGGCATCTTCCCATTCTTTTCTCCTCTTCTTAACCATAGGTATTTGTCTTCATGGCAAAAAAAATGTATCTACTAAAACCTAAACAAGTCTTTATTGTGAAACATATAGCTTGAACAGCGTGCTTGCGATTTCATAACATAGCTTTCATAGTTAGTTTGATATTTTCTTATCTAATGCCACGGCATTTATGAATTTTATAGGGTGACTAAAGTATTAACATACTTTGTAGCGCCTCTGTACATATTTGGACATGAACAGCTTACATGGTTACCATGAAAAAGGACAACATAAAACACATTTATGTTTTTTCGACACACAATGGAAGCTACTGTGCTCAAAAATCAGACCACACAGGAGGGCAAAAGTTTTTTTTTTTTTCAAACTTCTGCTGGTTTTCGGTGTCATTTGGAGGGCCACTGGTTAATTTGTTGTTTCACACTGTGTAATGGAGGTGCGGACAGTCTGGTTGAGGACAGGACAGCCCTCTTGGATCTCCACTGACCCTCTTCACGCAGGGCACGGGGGACAGATGGAGGACAGAACACCACACACGAAGTCAACACTTGATCTGTTAGACCTCCAGTGGATATATTCACACCTCATGCAGTTACACACAAAAATGTGAGAGTTCCATAAATGCTTCTCAAAAATCAACTTAAATTGAACCATCATCATTACATATTTCTGTATGTGAATTTGCCTTTCTAGGTAACAAAAAACTTGGGTCATTAAGAACAGGTCACAAATAGCTAGCGAAAACAAAGCTGCGGATTCCACTTTGTTTTATCTCCATCCCACCCACCGTGACACAGTGGGGCGGTGTAACTTTAGTGTCTCAGAGCCGCTGTGGATGCCGCTTCCCAATCATCATCATGCCCACCAGCACTGATAGCCCACAAAACTAGCATTTGCCATTGTTTTTGCTGCCGAACAGTTTGTGCTGAGACCCACTGTGCTCTCTGTAAGCACAAGCCAAGAGGAAGTTGCTGATTATGTCATGATGGAGACATCCAACTCAGCAATAACATTCCCAGTGACATTCATCACAATGCAGAATGCTTTAAAAAGCAAAAAGCTGTGTGTGAACATTCTAGCAGAATGTTCAGAGCAAAAGATACGGATATGTAAGCGTTCCAGTAGATAGTGTAAGGAGACAAATTGCTGATCACCAAGCATGGCTTGTTCTGTGGAGCATTCCTATGGATTTGCTCATCTGGTCATGCTCTTCACAGAGTTTGGCAAGATGCCCTGATTGGTCTTCAGATGCCTAGATGCTGCAGAGTGGGCGGTCAACATCAAATATGCAATGAGGATTTGTACAAGTACAAGAATAAACATTACAACTGCAATGTTAAAGGGATAGTTCATCCAAAAATTTAAATTCTGTCATTAATTACTCACCCTCAAGTTGTTCCAGACCTGTAAGACCCAACACAACTGACAGGATCAAAACCCAGAAAAATAGTAAAGACATCGTTAAAATAGTTCATGTGACATCACTTGTTCAATCGTAATGTTATGAAGCGACAAGAATACTTTTTGTGCACAAAGGAATATAGTGTGTTATAGTGCTTATATATCAAGACTTTTGAGGGTGTTCTGATGATTTTCAAAGGGGAGGAGTTCACTGGCTGTATCAGAGATATTACATCAAACATTGTCACCAAAGGACAAATAAATTGCTCCGTCTGCCCAGATGCAACTTGCTGAAAGATTTCATGATCTGAAACATAAAAGCTGGATGAAGCCGAAGTTCGCTTCGTTTTTATTTCAGCAGTGTAAGAAGAGTTTCAGGCATGTTGCATCAACTGCCAAAGAACTGGCTGAGGGGAAAAAAGGATTTTTCCCAGAGACTCACCATCTTAAATATAATCACTAACGTAGGTAATTTCACACTTCATACGTCATGCGTCAATAAAGATGATGAAAGGGTGAAGTGGTTGCTGTTAGGTAGGTTTCTCTGAACCTTTGTACCTCAGTATCCATCTCCTTTGGGAGTCAGGAGCACTGGGGCTTTAGAGATGACTCAAATGGGCAAGAGGACGGTGTAACTCACCCAGAACTTTTTGAATACACCAATAAACGAAGGCACAGAGTAGTCTAGATAGGTGGGAAAGAGATTAAGCACAGCTATCTATTTCCAAACCAACCTGCAAGACTGATTGTGCCTGTGCCATTTCGGATTTTGTGTGCGTAGTTGCATCATTAACTCATTTACATAATTTTTAGAAACACAGGTGCTAAAGAAACTAAAGGTGTATTTCATTCTTAGTGATTTCTTTTGCCTCAGAGTGTTTGTTACACTGTCAAGCCCATGTTCGTTTTGTGCCATGTTTAGGTGGAGGATCTAATGGAGGGGGCTGGTTTTTTGGGCTAGGTTTCAAAGAGGAGCACCGAAACCTGTAAAAACAAACAGAGGTCATGGTGAGGTCAGTCTCGGGAACCCCGACCCTCTTCTAGGGTCAACTCCTCCTCACACAAACCCCCGTGCCGGCCCTTCATAGGCTATCAAATGGTCTCAGCGAGTCTCGCAAGGTCAAATCCATAGTAACATTTCACTAATGTGATATGACCTAAAAATATTGTTGAGTTCTTAAAGGCACACTAACAGTTAGATCTCACAATCTTATAACATACAGTTAAAGTCAAAAGTTTGCATATACCTATCTGCAAAATGTTACTTATTTTTTCAAAATAATATCATACAAAATGCATGTTATTTTTTTTATTTTGTAATGACCTTATATTTCACATAAAATAAATTTTCATATAGCCCACAAGAGAAAATAATAGTTGAATTTGTAAAAAAAAATGACTCTGTTCAAAAGTTTACATACAGTGTTGTTACCTGAATGATCCACAGCTGTGTTTTTTTGTTTAGTGATAGTTGTTTGTCCTGAACAGTTAAACTGCCCGCTGTTCTTCAGAAACATCCTTCCGGTATTTGTACCCTTTACAACAATGACTGTATGATTTTGAGATTCATATTTTGACACTGATGACAACTGAGGGACTATTACAGAAGGTTCAAATGCTCACTGATGCTTTGGAAGGAGCTGGGAGTGAAAACTTTTTGAATTTGAAGATCAAGGTAAATTTAACTTATTTTGTCTTCTGGGAACATTTAAGTGTCTTCTGTAGCTTCTGAAGGGTAGTACAAAATGAAACAAGTATGATATTTAGGTAAAATAAGAAAAAAATGCGATTCTGGCTCTTAATGCATCGTTTTACCTTCTGAAACATCAGTAAGTGTTTGAACCCTCTGTAATAGTTGCATATGAGTTCCTCAGTTGTCCTCAGTGTGAAAAGATGTATCTCAAAATTATACAGTCATTGTTGGAAACGGTTCAAATACACAAAAATGCTGAAAAACCAAATAATTTGTGGGACCTGAAGGACTTTTCTGAAGAACAGCGGGCAGTTTAACTATTCAGGACAAACAAGGGACTCATGAACAACTATCACTAAACAAAAAAGAAACTTTTGTGTAAACTTTTGAACAGGGTCATTTTTTATTATTTTCTCTTTTGGACTATATGTTAACATCTTTTATGTGAAATCTTATTCAGGTCAGTATTAAATAAAAAAACAACATGCATTTTGTATAATCCCTCTTATTTTGGTAAAATATTTAACATTTTGCAAATTCTGCAAGGTGTATGTAAACTTTTGACTTAAATATAACCCAAAATAACCTAAAGATAATTAATTTTACATTTTATCTACATTCAATTAAAAAACAGAAGAACATGCTGAAAAAAATAACCCCTTAAAAAGATGTCACATGATACCAAGCTCTAATCCAATGAATACACAGGTCATGCACCCATAAATGTAAGCTCTGGGAATGTCTTATTTTTAGAGATATATGGTCAAATCTGACAGTTTATTAGGTATAAATTATAATCTGCATTTTGCAGGTCAGTCTGTCTAACATCTAAATGAACCTTATTATTAGGGTTGAAGGACTTGGGTTACATGACAAATGACACAATGATCAGATCACTTTACCACTCACAGATGAGCAGGATGACCCTTAAGTGAGCTGAGAGAGAGACCACAGATGACTGAGTCACATCTGAGACAAAATCTTGATGTATTGTTATTGTTGATGCGTCAAAGATTCAAAGAGTAAGAAAAAATAACTTGTATCTAATTTGATGGTCCTATTAAAATACTTTCTAATAATATAACAATGCAAATATCATCATATTCTGTCAAACCTGATTAATTTTCTTTATGCAAAATATAATTTATTTTTGTTTTAGTCTGTTTTAAACATTACCACAATATTAATTTTAAAATACAACTAAACCAAAAATGCCTACTCTAATAAATGCACTACTACTGTTTGATTAAAAAAACACACTGTACTGAAATACTGAAAGCATTTTGAAACCCTTTGTTGGGTTTAAAACAAAACTGAAGTTGTGCCAAACTTTTAGACTCAGCAGAACTGCTTGCCTGCCATTAAAAAGTGTTGATCTTTGGTGTGATTCATGCCCTGTAACCAATGGAGGAAAAGTTAGCCCTCCGACGGGCAAGGGCGCATTTTTCTCAGCAGATTAGCTCTCTTTGATTTATTGGGATTTACCTCAGAAAGAGAAAACAGCTGGCAGAGGGACAAATACCAGTGCTGGAAAGGCATAAATCCAGTTGAAGAAACCCTGGCTCATTTGTTAAAAAGCTAAGCTTTCTGCAACACTGGCTATTTACTCACTTCCACTGGCTCAAATGCCACTACACATCACTAAAATTGTACATCAGAGACTCTTACAAATGAATTCTCTACATTTTCATTTTCTTCAATGTTCCTTAAAAAAATAGTCTGTAAGTCTAAGAGACTGTTAAAAGGATAATATTAACAGACCCAAAATTATGTCATAATTTACTTATTCTCATGTTGTTCCAAACCAATAAGACTTTGGTTAATCTTTGAAAAACATTTAAAAAGGCACTTATCATGACACTTTTAACAAGATGTAATGTAAGTCGCAGGTGTCCCCATAATGTGTCTGTGAAGTTTTTGCTCAAAATACCCCACATCATTTTGAAAATGCTTATTTTGAGCGTAAGCAGAAACATGTTTTTCAGAATAGGGCTGTGCCTTTACAGCTGATACTCTGCTAAAAAACATCTGTTTGGTTTTGATTATTATGTCTATGCTGAAATCATGTGTTTTAAAGGAACACTCCACTTTTTTTGAAAATAGGCTAATTTTCCAACTCCCTAGAGTTAAACAGATGATTATTACCGCTTTTGAATCCATTCATCCGATCTCCGGGTCTGGCGTTAGCACTTTTTAGCATAGCTTAGCATAAATCATTGAATCTGATTAAACCGTTAGCATTTTGCCCTAAAATGACCAAAGATTTTTGATATTTTTCCTTCTGTAGTTACATTGTGTACTAAGGCTGACAATGAAAAGTTGCAATTTTCCAGGCTGAAATGGATAGGAACTATACTCTTATTCTGGTGTAATAATCAGGGAACTTTGCTGCCGTACAATGGTGTTTACGCAGCGCCTGAAAATAGTCCCCAGCTAGGTAACTTCCAATGTGACCAGCACTAAGCCACTAAGCTAATAGTAAAATAGCTGGGGACTATATCCAGGCGCCGCATAATATCATTGCACCTGCTGCACCCATGGTACGGCAGCAAAGTACCTTGATTATTACACCATGAGAGTATAGTTCCTATCCATATCAGCCTAGAAAATCACAACTTTTCATTTTCTGTCTGTCTTAGTACACGATGTAACTACAGAAGAGTCAAGTTTTAAATAGGAAAAATATAAAAAAATTTTGGTCATTTTTGAGTGAGATGCTAACAGTCTAATCAGATTCAATGATTTATGCTAAGCTATGCTAAAAGTGCTAACGCCAGACTCTGAGATTAGCTGAATGGATTAAAAAATGGTAAAACTCATCTGTTTAACTCTAGGGGAGTTAGTAAATGAGCCTATTTTCGAAAAAAGTGGAGTTTTCCTTTATAGCCATATCAGTTTAAACATCTGATATGCATTTATTGGAGTGCGCACATCTAAAGCACATGCACAGAAAGCAACTAAAGAGTACTAAACTAAGTTCTCTTTCATGTCTTATTGCGCTTAAACTGTCAAATACACTCAAGTTTATGTTAAAACACAGGTAAGTTATAAAAACACAGTTGTTTATATCTATGAAGGTTATGGCATTAATAAAGTTGATCATTATCCATAAAAGCTCTTATTTTCGCTTCTGTCGCCCCAAATGAAGAGTCAGATTAAGCAGACACAGGTTTTTTTTCCGGTCTGAGTTTCTGAATATGAGTCTGGCCCGTGGAGCATCTTACAGTAGTGTCTCTATGGACTGGCTGTATTAAAGCCAGCTGAGGCTCTGCTAGGTGAGCCGGTGTAGTGTGTGCGATGATGTTGCATAGCTGATGTCTGACAGATGTGTTCGCTCACTTCATATTCTGCCCCTCTCTTCTGTCTTAGCTCCGTCTGCCCTCTGTTTCTTTCCCTGACTATCTTTCCACACCTTGCACAGACCGGAAACCTTCTATGCCGGTAAGGGTGGGCTGCACTTGACGCATATGTCAAAATGAGTGGGTCATGACCCCATGGCAGGCAGCATTTCCTGTTGCTGTAAAAGAGGCCTAGCGGGAGCAGTAGAGATCAGAGTGGGCCCAGCAGCACATCCGGAACTGGATGGGCTGCAGCCGTCCAAACCAATACATCAGCCCAACAGTAGCGAATGCGGGTGGAAAAATGGGAATGGGAAGTTTTTCTGGCACAGTGGAATACTTGGAATGGGAGCTATATTCTAGTATGATTGTACTTAAATAGCATGCAGACTTAGAGGCATAGTTCATTTCAATTGAAAATTACTCACCCTCATGTCATTCCAAACCCATAAGACCTTCGTTCATCTTCGGAACACAAATTAAGATGTTTTTGATGAAATCCGAGAGCTTTCTGACTCTGCATTGACAGCAATGCAACTGATGCGTTCAAAGCCCAGATATGAAGTAAGGACATTATTAAAAAAGTGATTCAACTGTAATTTTAAGAAGCTACAAGAATACTTTTAGTGTGCAAAGAAAACAAAAGATAACTTTATTCAACAATTTCTTATCTTGCACATTATGACATTACAGTTGAACCACTGATGTCACATGGACTATTTTAACAATGTCCTTACTGGGTCTTGAACGTGGTAGTTGCATTGCTGTGTATGGAGGGTCAGTTATAGTAATAGTTATAGGTCAGTATTTTTGAATATGATATGATTTTATTTTATTTAAAATAATTTAAAACAAAGAGGGCACCATGAAAACACAGGTGGAATGTGGAGCTGGAGTTAGTGAGTTCCCTGACCTGGCTGTGGTATTTCTGATGCCTGTCAGTGGTTGATTTAAGATTATTTTTAAATCAGCAGTTCTGGAGGTGCAGGGCAGGCATGGGGTATCAACACAGCCCCAGAGGTCTTATAAATTTGGGCAGTTTACTGGGTGAAAGCGGCCCTCTACTCATTCTGCAGTCCAGCTAGTAATCCCAGTACTTCCTCTAGCCCTCTCTTCTGCTCTCCGCTCCCCAGCCCAAGTCCTAATTCATTTTCTGTAACTAACAGCCGTTGTTTCCCGATTGTCACGCTCCCATCCCTTGCTGAAGGAATGTAAGCGTGTGTGTATGTGTGCGAGGTTTTGGTTTTGACCTTGGCCGTGTGAGTGTGTGATGACTCTTTGCATTGTTCTGTGTGTGAGGGGGGTTTCTGGTGTAATTACTCCCCGGAGAGCGAGGGATTGGTTCGTGTACTCCTCTTGACATGACCAGCACAGAACCATTAAAATTACAGGGCAGAGTGTTGCCAGCAGATCTGGATATGTCATTATTTTTAACACCTCCCCATAACCCCCCAGCCACACACTTGCCTTCCATCTATACATTGTCCTATAACATGGCACAGACAGAAGAGCATGTTAATTTTGTCTTGATTTTGCAACAGCCTCATCCAGAGATGACCATCTCATCTCATTCACTCCTAAAAATAATGGTTCCAAAAAAAGTTTTGCAGTGATGCTATTGAAGAACTATTTTTGGTTTCCTAAAGAACCTTCAGTAAATAGTTCCTAAAAGAACCATTTTTCTATTTTAGTTTTGAAGCCATCTATGATCCATTTTTTATATAAACGTATATGGGTGTTTCTTTAACTAGGTGCACTTTTTGCCTTGTGAAAAACCTCACTTAACACAGTCTCACAAGTTTAAATAACTTGTCTAGTTTTAAGCTCTGTAAGAGGACAAACTTAGAGTAC
Source organism: Cirrhinus molitorella (assembly GCA_033026305.1). Lineage (NCBI taxonomy): Eukaryota > Metazoa > Chordata > Actinopteri > Cypriniformes > Cyprinidae > Cirrhinus > Cirrhinus molitorella. The sequence goes on from CM065128.1 coordinate 20,196,834, forward strand.
AAGAGGAATAGTTAATATTTTAATTTTTTTCTGACCTGCAATGAACAAATGTCATTTCCACCACATCTCAATATACAGCTGTTATTTAAAAATAGAATAACTTATGGCTCTCAAGAATTGTCTAGATCGTTTTTTTTTTCACAATGTACAATAATTATACATTTGTCAGTGAGATAAATTAACTGCCCTAAGGACCAAATGCTGAACTGTACACCTGTCACACTCTAAAATTACATATTGGTTTGGGAAAGAGCTTATTAGATAATAAATAACTTGATTTTTTATACTAAGTAGATCAAGATCTCATCAATTGTGGATACATTTTTAATGTGTGATGAGAACTTTTTTAATATTTAAAAAAAAATGTGTGTGATGATGGAAATGACAGGGTGGTGGTGGAAATGACTGTGGTGGAAATGACATTTCTGTAGTTTTTTGTGAAAAAATGGAAGACAGCTTCACTGATTAGCTTTGAATTAATACTTAGCTTTTCATGTATGCAAAATACTCTTATTTAACTTAAAATGTTTAACTTTTTAAAAAATCCTTGAAGGTACAGCATGTTTGGAAATGACGTAGAATAAATATATTAACTGATCAAGCGATATTTACCTTGATTTTTCTTAATATGTTGTTGATGTAAATTTAAATTCCCTCCATGTCCAACATGTGCTCTGATGCCACTAAACATTTCCATAGAAACCACCTAAACAATCTTTCACACAAACTTTTTAAAGGGACATTTCATTGTTGTGGTGGAAATAACACCAATACTGTGCACAGCTATATTTTGTATAAAAAGTAACATTAATAGTGGTCTCACATTAAATACTATAATGTATTTTAATTCTTTTACTAGTGCTTAATAGTGCTCAGATACATTAATAGTTACCAGATAAGTCATTTTTAAACTGTATTTTCATTGTTGAAGTTTAAAAGTATGGGTGTGCGACAAGGAGAAAACAGTGATTTTGACACCTATAAGGAGGTTAAAAAGTATGAAAAAATCATAATAGGAAGGTAGTAAAAAAATTTAAGGTGGTTTTATTGTTAGTTTGACAAAGAAAGAGGAAGTTGTCCAAAATTATATGTATTTTTAAAATTATGATCAAAGAACATAAAAGTGCCCATAGTCTAAGAATCACCCATATATGTATAACACTCAGTAAATGTAGATCAGGAGTGCCAAACTCTTGGAGGGCCACAGTCCAATGTTTAGTTTCAACCCTACTCCAAAACACATAACTGTAGTTTTCAAGTAAGTCTGAAGGAATTTATTAGCTGGATTAAGTGGGTTTAATTAAGGTTGAAGCTGCTGCTCTCTAGATACTGACCCTGCATCCAATTTGTCAAAATTAATAGTAAAAACAGTAGCCGAAAGTACCTGGATGGCTTACTATTTCCACCCAGATTCTGAAGCATGCATCCCACGAGGCCACAGGAGAGGATTTATAAATGGCAGTGAAGCAACGCTTCTGATGCTGGTAACGTAATAGTAACAACATGGCCAACAGAGTACAAAATGAAAATGACCCATATTTTTTACTCACCCTCAAGCCATCCTATGTGTACATGACCTTCTTCTTTCAGAAGAACATTGGAGTTATATATATATAAAATGCCCTGTCTCTTCCAAGCTTTATAATGTAAAGCTCCAAAGGGTTATAAATGCCTTCTGAAGTAGTTTGTGTAATAAAAATAACCATATTTACAACTGTCATACATGAGTCATTCTATATTTAGGGGTACATTTCAGGGCAGCTAAAAAGTCAAGAAATCAGTTTGTTTTTATGATAAATAAACTAGGTGGTTGAATAATACATAACCTTAATGTGCTAAACGAATTATTCGGCAAACTTAAGCTCTAATGACTTTTCAAATATGTTAATGAAAACACATTTGATTCATTATTTTGTCAATTATGTTACGGACAAAACTGACCATGGACCACAAAACCAGTCATAAGGGTCATATTTTTGAAATTAGGATTTATACGTCATCTGAAAGCTGAATTAATAAGCTTTCCATTGATGTATTCCATTGTGTTTGTTATGATATGACAATATTTGGCCAAAAAAATAAAACTATTGAGAAAATCTGCTTTAAAATTACCCAAATAAAGTTCCTAGCAATGCATATTACTTTTCAAAAATTAAGTTGTGTTATATTTATGGTAGGAAATGTACAAAATATCTTCATGGAACATGATCTTTACTTAATATACTAATGATTTTTGGCATAAAAGAAAGTTCAATCATTTTGACCCATACAATGTATTTTTGGCTATTGCTACAAATATACTCCAGCGACTTATGACTGGTTTGTGGTCCAGGGTCACAAATGCTGTGTCAAATGAAACATGAATGAAGTACCACATGTTTGATAACACATTTGTTTGAAGGTTTTTGAGTCTATTCACCAGAGTGTTTGAGGTTATCTGTCTAACTGGTTAAAAAATATGAATTTGGGGCTTCATAATGGGCGTTCTGTGGGAGGAAGGATGTAACTTTTCTTTAACATAAATCCACAGTATGCTAAATTTAGTGTTATTCACCACCCTTACCCAAGACTTCCATCTCCGGAGATATCCCCATCTTTTTTCAGATGGTTTAGTTCACATTTAAAAGATTTATGACATTAAAACCACAAGTAACACAGTTGACAAAGTAACACAGTTGACAAGAGTAACATAGTTGACAGGACACATTAGAAGAAAAAGAGAAACCTTTATTTAAGATAAAAACCTTATTTTAGGTTTCAATTACATTATATATAATTTTAGGTTTAAAAAATGATTAGGTTTATATAGGTTTAAATTATAAATTCATATTATAATTATTTAAATTATAAAGTATGGTCGTGATTAGATCAGTTAAGTTTGGTTAAGTTATGGTTTTAGGTAATTCCTATGTCATTCCTGTGTAATGACAATAGTTTGTGAATATTTTTTAATCAACAACACTCAGTATAAGCATAAATTGACACTAAATTGCCAAAATTGGCAACCCTTGTCAACTGTGTTACAATTAATGGGTAACACAGTTGACAGGTAACACAGCTGACATTTCAGTCATTTTAGGGCCTTGTGCAAACTGCTGACCTTGGACTAGTTAATAAATTACCTTGATTAACTTATGTTTTTATAGCCTTTCTCTACATATTTATAAATATAACATGTGATGCAAGTTTACCAGAACATGTTGATAACACAGTTGACAGTGTCAATTAATCTACTCTATGTGCAGACAATAATATAGATAAATTATTGAAGAGGAAAAGTTATGACTTACCACACTGTCTTCAAATTTCCCTCCACAAAAGGAAACTGATGTTGGAAATGTGACTTTGGAACAAACCATTGCTGATTTATAGGGGGTTTTATAGGGAGTAACACAGTTGACATTGATTTCCCGGACATACACAAAATGGATGATTCAGTGTAGATGCATGAGCAAAATATTTTTAAAAACACCTTTCTCATAATTTAATGATTATTTGGACAAATATTTATAAGAAATATATACAGAAACATGTATTTTAGAGCTAATCTGAAAAGCAAAACCTCACAAAATCAGACAGCACAAAAACAGCTAATTCCAGTAGAGAATATGGCATTTTTGTAAGATAAAAGATGGGTATCTGTCCCAGAGTATGACATAGGATGTAGGTAAGCGCAGTAACGAACATGGAAGAGCAGAGGAGAGAGCAAAACAAAACACACGCAGATCCTACGTCATCCGCTGGAATGCCACTCTTTCATTAACATGCATATGACACTTAGCGGAAACTATAGATTGTGGTTTATAAAGATTTAAATATGGATATTTTTGTTATACAATGCATTGTTTCGCTTCAGAAGGCCTTTATTAACATTAATCACCATTTTATTTCCCTCACTAGTTAATAAAAAAACATTTTTCTAATAATATGAGATAAAAAAGAAATAGAAAACTGCATGCATATTTATCATAAAAGATTTACCAAAATGCTTTTTAAAATAGATTTACATTTACATCACAGCTTTCCAAAAATATTTAATGTCAGCCTCTAACTATGCTGTATGCAAAGATAGAGTGACATAATGTGTGATGTATGGAACCATGAAACCCTACACTTGACGAAATCCGATCACAAGTGGTCACAGGAGACATATTTGAGATGCATGTTACTACCGGGTGTAAACAGTGATGTGTCACGGCTGACCACTTGTGATTGGATCACCCAAGATGATATACAATGTAAAGAGGTCCTACGTGCCACTGTACTCCTAAAGGCAGACAAAAAATTATCAATAATATTGATGGCATTAGCTTATCCACATTTACCAATGTCATGATCTCTAAAATGACAATGTCCCTCCACCTAACACAGACAAGTATCAAATCGTTTTTGTAGGTTCTGATGTAAACTAAAGGGAAAGGAAGTGAGCTTGATTGTGTATATTGAATGTACTTGTAATGTACTTCAAATCTTAGTATTTTAGTAAAAACTGCACTTGTAAATAATATATTACTGAAATAAAAGGCCACTTAAAGGGATAGTTCACCCAAACGTTGTATTAGAATCCAGCTGACCTCACTGAGATGTGTGTGTTTAGATCACGCAGCTTCCCGTCCCAAGGGAACACAATCATACGCCCTGTGAACTCAGGCTGAAGATCAGGTATCGGTTGTGGGTTTTGTAGAGGAGCTGACCCTCACCTTTCAACCCGTGACATCTCACCTGCCCTGACCTGCTTCAAACACCTTCCAAGGCCACGTTCACTCATACTAATACTAACTCTGAGCCTCTGAGAGCATGAAAGGTGAACGAACGAGAATGAAACTAAATAAATCTTATTTCTACACTTTCTGAAGGAAATGTAAATGGTGTTTCCAATACATAAGACATTGAGAGTCTCTTCATTTTTATGTCTGTAGCCCTATCCACTTTGAAATCGGATTGGTCTAATATTCTGCTTCAAATAACTGTATATTAAACATCAAACATCTCCAGATCGACTTTGATAGTGTGGCGTTGTGCAGCCATTTCAAGCTCAGCCAAATTTAATGAGAGGACAGAGATTTTACAGAACGTGTGAGAAACAGTGTGCTGTTTCCAAAGATTAAAGGTCCAGCAGTTTTTTTTTTTTTCTTTTCAGTGGGACTAATTCCCTTTTAGTTCAAGTCTGGGCTAAATGCATAGAGAATGAGTCAATGCTGGCCGCAGTGAGCATGACTAACTCACACTGGGTCAATAACTTGATCTCACTCTCTGACTACATATAAATAAAGACAAATCTGTGAGTTTTGGCACTGTTTCTGTCATAGCAATGCTCTGTTTCTGTTTTCCAACGTTGTCTTTTTTCACTTCAAAGAAACAAAGAAAGCTCTGTGAGACAATGCTCAATGTGGAACAAACCTGTAAAGATGAATCACTCATCATTGCAGTGTTTACCATTGTTCCACTGTAGAACGCTATGGAAAACATGTGATAGCATCCCAAAGATCAGAGAGGTGGCAGTGAGAAATCAAAGCTCTCAACAGAATCCTTGTCAAAAATGTGGAACTAATCTTGCTGGTACCAAATATAAAAATATACCGAAAAATCTGCTTAGAATCAAATAAGAAGCTATTGGATGTGCTAATATTAGGCTTCAAACAAATGCCCATAAAATCAATCCCCAAATAATATTCTTATAGCATTCTTATTTGATAAATTTAGGTCTGATTATGATGATGAGAGCCCAGCTTAAAGGAGAAGCTCACTTCTCCAAAATGTGCAAAAATCCTTTTTCTTTAGTTGAAAGGAAATTAAGGTTTTTGAGGAAAACAATGAGTTGAAGGTCCAAATTGCAGTTTCAATGCAGCTTCAAAGGGCTCTACAAGATCCCAGCCAAGACATAAATGTCTTATCTAGTGAAACGATCATTTGTTTTCTTAAAAAGAAATTTAATTGATATACTTTTTAATCACAAATGCTTATTTTGCACTAGCTAATCACTGGAAAATCCTGGATTTTTTTCCTCAAAAACATAATTTCTTTGCGACTGAAGAATGAAAGACATGAACATCTTGGATGACGTGGGGGTGAGTAAATTATCAGGAAATTTTTATTTTGAAAGTGAATTTATCCTATAAACCATGCTAGATGGCCTCCCAGACAAGCCAAGCTAGTTAAAATAGTCTGTTTTGTTTGGTTTTAGAATTTTTTTGGCCACTCCAGTTGACAAATTATCATCTTGGTCAGGTTGGAAGACCAGCAAGACCATCCTAAACCAGATAAGACCAGCAAATCACCTTTTTCAGCATGCATTCCATTAACAGTTCTTAAACAGTTCATGTCATTTTATCAAAACCAACACAAGGACATCTACATGTGACACTTTTTCAGCATTCCACCATTAGCCCAACTCCTCCCTAATTTCTCAGATCTAATTCATATTCATATATTCAAGGGATGGAACTTAGAGCCTGAATCACGTCTCATGCTCGAGTAGCCGAAATTCGAAAACATGAAAATGTGAACTTGTGAAAGATTGTTTTGACCTACTGGTTTAGATACTAAAGAGTGAATAACCAAAAACAAAAGGGTTTTGAATACAAATGGTGGCTGTTTAAAATGAGCTTTATAGATCTCTAAGAGGAACTAACCTACTAAAACAATCACCATCAACAGGAACGATCAAACCAGACTTTACAATGGTACACTTCAGTGATCAAAAGAGGTGTTATTAACAAGCGCCATAATGAGCAAACCAGATCTACGTTTTATAGCAATGTATGTATTATATGAACAAGCTAAATATGATCTCCGCTGCAAGTTGAGGTCCACCATAAAGCACAAATATTATACTCTGACTTTGAAGCCTTGAAAATAATCCATATTCACCATATTCACACTCGAAGTGCCAAAGTTGTGATGGCACATCTGTTGAGTGTGTTATAGCCAAAAAGGGAGTGAAAGGAAGACACTGGGTGAGTGTTTGTGTGCTGGATAGTGACAGGCTGGTATAAAAGCGCTTTGGCAGGAGTCCTCATTATCTCATCGCAAAACAAACAGCAGCGTGTCGCCCAAGTGAGCTCCATTTCCCCCACAATGGACCCAACATCTGCCTGACTGCTGCTACTGTTCAGCTACCTCTCTCTCTCTCTCTCTCTCTCTCTCTCTCACACACACACACACACACACAATCTTTCTCCACTAATTAACACCCTTTGCTTATTGTTACACATCTTACAAACACACCTCAGCATACACAGGGCAAAAGGTACCGTGAGTAAGTGTGAAATGCAAATCTCACAAGCCTCTTCAAAGCACCATTGCTAACAGAGGGCGTTAAGGTGGAGGGAGAAAGATGGGATGACAAAATGCATCCTGACTCTGCACCTCTGGTGTTTGTGTAATTAGCGGCTGGAGGGCTCAAGAAAGGTGCTAAAGTAGGAAGAAAGGGTGTAGATGAAGGACAGAGATAGATAGATAGATAGATAGATAGATAGATAGATAGATAGATAGATAGATAGATAGATAGATAGATAGATAGATAGATAGATAGATGGGCATTTCTCACAGACCATCAGAACTGTTCTGTGAGAACTGTTCTGTTGTATACAACAGCTCAATACTTCAAACTTTCAAATCCTCATATTCAATGTCTCATATTCAATTCACTGTAGATGAAACTTTTGTTTGCTGTATGATCAATGAAGCTGTTGGTTGAGTACCTGAAAGGCATCAGTTTCTCAGTCTGAAGACTCTGATGTCCTCTCAGCTTGTAGTTGTGCCTCTGGGCCTTCCAGTTCTCTATGTCTGTTAGTTAGATCCACTTTGCTTTCGTCTGTCAAGACAGTAGTGCCCATGGAACAGCTTTCATATCTCAATAGAACAATAGATTGATGAGTTCAAGAGAACGTGGTTTATAAGCATGAGCTAAGACAATAAGAACGTTTCTCTAGTACTAAGTTAGCACAATAGAATAATAAGATAAGAATGAAATAAGTGTTTTGTTGGAATACTAGACTAATGACTGCTTAAAATGGTGAGTGCCAGCACAGAAAATGATCAAATTTATAAGTTAATTAATAAAACTGTACACACAAAATTGTACACACATATAAAGACATAGTATCCACTTAAGTTTAGTTGAGAATGGCCATATATATGAGGTTCTAGAGACCCCAGTGATGTACAGTGCCGTATAAACGTTTGGGAAAGGTACACTGTAAAAAACAATTTGAGTCAACTTAAAATAATTTGTTACCTGGCTGCTTTAAAATTTTAAGTTCAGTCAACTCAAAAGAAGTTTAGTCAACTTGAAATGTTCCATTTTACTAAGATATTTAGTTGGTTCAACTTAAAATTTTAAGGCAGCCGAGTAACAAAAAATTAACAGTTGTTAAGTTTAACAAACATTTTTTTTAGTTTAGTCAACTCGAATATCTAAGTTGTCACTTAGTACAACTTAACATTTCAACTTGAATAAACTTATTTGAGTTGACTGAACTTAAAATTTTAAGGCAGCAGGGTAACAAATTATTTTAAGTCGACTCAACAAATTGTTGTTTGTTTTTTACAGTGAAGCTTTTAAATGGAGTCTCTTATGCTCAGCAAGGCTGCATTATTTGATCAAAAATACAGAAAAAAAACTTAATGTGAAGTTTCTAATATTGGTTTCTTATTTTAACATACTTTAAAATATTATTTATTTCTGTGATGCACTCCTGAATTTTCATCAACCATTACTCCACTCTTCAGTGTCATGATCCTTTACAAATTTTTATGCTGATTTATTATCAGTTTTGAAAATTTTTTTGGGGGAACCTGTGACCGTTATTTTTTGATTCATTGATGAATAAAAAGTTTAAAAGGACAGCATTTATTTAAAATAGAAATCATGATAGAGATACTCATTCACATCAAAATAGAGATCATGTGACACTGAAGACTAGAGTAATGATGCTGGAAATTTAGCTTGGCTTCACAGGATTACTTTAAATATAAAAGTATATTAAAATATAAAATTGTTTCAGTGTTTTTTTGATAAAATAAATGCAGCTAAATGTAATGCTTTTTTAAAACCACTTAAGTTTTTATTTACAGATAATTTAGTCATTACTTCTGTTCTCTTTAAAATATATTTAAAGTGTACAGTTAAATGTACTGACAAGCATTTATGGTACTCCAATTTAATGTAATTTTTAATTAAAGTTTTTAATTGAAAAAATGTACAAGTTTTTAATTGAAACTTGTAAGTCATATTTTTTAAAATATTCATAACGATGAACATGCTGATACACATTTGTATATTTAAAATATATCAAATTAATATTCTGTTATTTACTACTTGATAAGATGCTACTGTTAAAATTACAGTCAAGTACATTGTGCTTTATATGTTTTTCAACATATTAAAATAATTTTACTTCTTTAAAGCATATAGCAAACAAACATTTAAACAATGATACAGTAAAACTTTAAATTTTACATTACTGCTTTTTAAAAATCTATTTTAGTTTGTAAACACACACACACACACACACACACACACACACACACACACACAGTCATGAAGTGTGCTCTCTTTATATAAGTATAATTTTGTGGCTTTTTTATGTTATATTATTTGCAAGTGCAGTCTTTTAGAAATATACTGTCAACTTTTTCACAAGGATGTGTCCATTCTAATAATGCTGCTTCTGTTTAAGGGCAACTTACTGAAGTGTACCTTAACACTGTGTACACTACTCAGATAAAGTTATTAACCATTGAGGGTATCAAACAGAAGACAAGGGTTAAAATTACTTCTATAATACTTTGAAAATTATTTCTTAACTTAACACAAATTGTTCCTTTACCTTAACTCAACAAAAAATATCATTAGCATAAATTAAATCTGACTGATGATGTCCTGTCCTGTCCGTCTGTCAAACTCATTCTAATGGTATTTATTCAAGTGATTCTTGTAAAAGAGCACCATCTAGTGATGAGAATTATAAATGTATCATTTAGAAAAAAGGCTGTTTCACATCAAAATCGATCTTGGTTTTTACGTTTCAATCTGAAATACTGTTAGTTGGATATTTATTGAATTTTGAGAGCATTAGCAGTTATTCTGTAACGTTAAACCTGAACCCAATTTCTGACAATGATTCAACTAAATGATTAGTTTAGAGGTCAAAGCATGGTAGCATGATTTCAAAGCATTTGTTTTTGGATAAATAATAAGTATAGTAATGTGAATGATTAATTCTCTCTATTTTAACCTGTGCATTAAAATTTGTGTGAATAGACAGACTATGTTTGCTTCAGTTGTGAAAGGAAAACGAAGCAACGCATAATTGTGTAGCGAATAAAAACTATAATTTTATTATTATTTTATTTATTATTTATTTTATTTCATATTAATGTATACACTTACGTGAATATTTGTTGTTTGTAATGCTGTGAAATGCTAAGAATTTATTAAAATATCTTCAGCAGCTTCAACTGTCGTAAACTCTCTTTAGCGGATCACTCTTTTACGACAGCGCCCCTGCTTTTGCGCACGGGAAACCCTTGTGCGGCCTCTCCGAACAGCGCTCAAGCACTGAAAGGTTCGTGCCTCAAGTGGTTCTCACTAAAACACTAATTTAATGAACATTTAGGCTTACATTAAACCATTATCATTCCGTTTTTATTCCAGAATCATGCCAGCCAAAGGTCCTCTACAGTCTGTCCAGGTTTTTGGACGTAAAGTGAGTATTTGAAGACTGCATTTCTCATGTGCTCAAACACGGCATTGAGGTTAGCCGGCTATGCTAACAGATGTACGCTGTTGTAAATGACTGCGATGCCAAATATTTACTTAGTTTATGTAATAAACGTAACATTTAGTTGTCGTAAGCACTCAACATGTAAAATAAACCAGTGTTCCGATTAGATTGACTGTAAGTGATGAATATTGTGCTGGTAATGGTTGTTTGCTGACACGTGGGACAGTGCAAATCTTGTATATACAGCTTTAGTTCATTCAAAACGGTAGCTTTTGCATCTCCATGTTTTCTGTTGCTAAATAGTTGATATTGATAAATATATTGGAGACAGTCTTGGTTGTATTGCTAACTGCTAGCCTGTAACGTTACTTCTGCTAGGCTGTAACGTTACTGCTTCCCAATACTTAAATGATGTTTTCTAGTACCAAAATTGATGAATTGGGAGAACGTTCATTTAGCCAGTGTTCCGTAAAGAAGCCTCTTAATAGTGTCATATGTATTATAAATTGTGTAACAGCACGGATGTCAAATCTGTTCCTGATTTCTGGAGATGTCTTGGCTGATCTGTTTCTCTTCATTATCAACAGAAAACAGCCACTGCTGTTGCCCACTGCAAGAGGGGAAATGGACTTGTTAAAGTTAATGGAAAACCTCTTGAGATGATTGAGCCTGCCACTCTGCAGTACAAGGTATTTTTATTAAAGAAATTAAATGCATAGAATGAATTAATGTGTTCATTCAGATCTCTAGTTCAGTAAACGTTTAGATCAGGGATCCTCACATCTGGCTCGCGAGATCCACTTTCCTGCTGAGTTAAGTTCTAACCCTTATCAAACACACCTGAGCATGCTAATTAATGTCTTCAGGATCATTAGAAAATCACAGGTAGGTGAGTTTGATCAGGGTATTTTGTGTTCACCAAGCCAAAAAAGGTACAATTTTAAAATATTTTTACTATTTAAAATGTTTTCTATTTGAATTGGTATTGAAATTCCTGATTTCAAACTAAACTTTTAAGATTATGACACCAGTCATGATTCCTTAGAAATGATTTTAATATTTGGATTTGCTGCTCAAAAAACATGTATTATTATGTTAAAAACCGCAGAGTAGATTTGTTTTTCAGGTTTCTTGGATGAATAGAAAGTTCAGAATAACAGCATTTATCTAAAATAGAAACTTTTGGAACATTATGTCTTTATCATCACTTTTGATTTATTTGAAGCACCCTTGCTAAATAACAGTATTAATTTCTATATAAAATATATATATATATACTGACACTGACTGCAAGCTTTTAAATGGTATAATGAAAAGAAATCCTGGAATGTACTCAACTGTTTAAAACAGAGGTCTTCAACCCTGTTCCTGGGGACCCACTATCCTGAAGAGTTTAGCTACAACCCTAATCAAACACACCTGAAGCGGCCAATCAAGCTCCTCAACACTGCTTTGAAATTGCAGGCAGGTGTGCTGAAGGTGGTTGGAAATAAACTTTCCAGGAGAGTGGGTCCCCAGGAGCAGGGTTGAAGACCTCTGGTTTAAAATATTGATGATAAAAAAAAATTTTGAACAGCAAATCAGCATATTAAAATGGTTTCTGAAGGATCCTGTGACGCTGAAAACTAGAGTAATGTAGCTGAATTTAGCTTTGATTACAGGAATAAATTATTATTATTATTTTTTTAATATTCAAATTGTAAAGTTATTTTAAATAGTAAAAATACTTCTAAAGTGTACTTTGGATCAAATAAATGCAGGCTTGGTGAGCAGAAGAGACAAAAAAGAAAAACATATTCTATTATTATTATTATATTCAAAAACTTCTGATTGGTAGTGTTTGATAGCTTTGTGTGAGAGAGACCACGCTTTAAGCTTTTGTTCTCTTAAAGGATAACATCCTCTACAGTACTTGCGTTTTAAATAGAGTAGTAAAAATTTGCAATGTATTGATCTACAGTAGTCATTTGAAGTGGATCAAAAAAAGTAAATCAAAGTTGTCCCAAGATGAGAACAGATTTTGTTTTGGTGAAAGGTTTTGATCCACATCAAATGTTGACTACTATATTTCACAGAACTGGTCTTAATTTATGAATCAAACCAGTCCAGTTCTCAAGTTCAACTCAATGATTCAGTCTGGTCGCAAAAGTTAAAAGGCCCGCCGGAGGAGAAAATTATTAGTGAATACCTTAAATTTGTCCTGTTTGTCAGACTTCAAAAGTCTTTGAATAGAGTCGGACGAGCCGCTTTAATATTTTATGTACTTTAATAATGTTACTAATATTTTAAGTACTTTTTGGAAGTTGGAAGCTTCCATTCACTTGCACTGCAGTTGGAAACTAGTGCATTTATTAAAAAACATTGTGCTTTTGTGTACGCAGGAGACATAAGGATGTGCAAATGTTAACAGAATTTTCACGTTTTGAAGATTAATTTTATTTTATGCATCTGCTAACAGAATATGATTGTTTCCTTTAGCTGCTGGAGCCTCTTCTGCTGCTGGGTAAGGAGCGCTTCGCTGGCGTTGACATCAGAGTTCGCGTGAAGGGTGGTGGACATGTCGCACAGGTTTACGGTTAGTGATTCTAAGTAGTAACATGTAGATGTTTGTTTCTTGTTATAAATGTATAGGGGAAAAAATGGAATACATCTGTACTAATGTTTCATTTCCTCTCACAGCTATCCGTCAGGCCATCTCTAAAGCCCTGGTTGCCTATTACCAGAAATGTAAGTGTGACTCTTTATGGTTAAATTATGGAGTAAATTGTACAATGTCTTGTTTAATTGTCCTAATTTTCCATATTCCTCTTTTTCCAGATGTGGATGAAGCCTCCAAGAAAGAGATCAAGGATATCTTGATTCAGTACGATAGGACCCTGCTGGTCGCTGATCCCCGCCGCTGCGAGTCCAAGAAGTTCGGTGGACCTGGAGCTCGTGCCCGCTACCAGAAGTCCTACCGTTAAAATCTCTCTGTACATTTTCATATAATAAAACTGAGGGGGAAAGTATTTTGTAGTATTGAGTTATTCTTTAAGATTTGATTTGACGCAAAGAGTTTTGATGTGTTCTGTGTTCAGTAGCTAGTTTACAATTTGTTACAGCTTTGCTGATTTATAATGTTGTTTGTATGGAATGATTGTCATGGAACAGTTCAAATAGTTAAAATGTTAATTTTACCAAAAAAAGAGGGATCATACAAAATGCGTGTTATTTATTATTTAGCACTGACCTTAATAAGATATTTCACATAAAGGTTTACATATAGTCCATGAGAAAATAATAGTTGAATTTATAAAAATGACTCTGTTCATAAGTTTACATACACATGTTCTATAGAAAAATCCTTCAGGTCCCACAAATTCTTTTGTTTTTCCCTTTCCATCAATGACTGTTTGATTTTGAGATTCATGTTTTCACACCGAGGACAACTGAGGGACTTATATGCAACTATTACAGAAGGTTCAAATGCTCACTGATGCTTTAGAAGGATTCATTAAGAGCCGAATCAGGATAAATCTAACTTCCATTGTCTTCAGAGAAGCATGTTCTGTAGCTTTTGATAGGCAGTACTAAATGACAAAAAATATATTTAGGCAAAATAAGAAAAATGTGCACATCTTCCTTCTGTTCAAAAGTTTTCACCCCTCATTTTCATAAGTTCCTCAGTGTGAAAAGATGGATCTCAAAACCATACAGTCATTGTTGGAAAGGGTTCAAATAAACAAAAATGCTAAAAAAAAAAAAAAAACTAAGAATTTGTGGGACCTTAAGGATTTTTCTGAAAAACAACACTGGATCGTTCAGATAACAAAACAGCATTAATGAAGTGTATATATAAACTTTTGAAAGCGTCCATTTTTATAAATTCATTGATTATTTTCTCTCGTAGACTATATGTAAACGTCTTTTATGTGAAATATCTTATGCATTTTGGTCAAATAATTAACATTTTGCAGATTCAGCAAGTCGTATGTAAACGTTTGATAAATTAAACTGTAAATTAAACAGTGACAGAAATGATCATAAACAGAAATCATAAACAAGGTAGAAATAGAGTTGTATGCTGTTCCAAATTCAACAACAAGTAGAAGTAGAGCATCTAATGAAGTGTAACTTTACTTATGGAAAGTTATGAAAACTGGACATGCATGCTGTAACAGCGCCCACTACTGGTGAAGGTCTCTGAATTAAAATGTCTAACACAAGAGGGCAGAAGTTTGCCTTTTTACTTAAGTAATTTTAAGAGCCATTTCTTTGGTTTTGAAGTGGCTGATGAACTGTAGTGTGAATATTTGTAAGAACGTTTATTTCAGAAATATAGGTTAGAAACTAGTATAGTATGTTTAGTGTACCGTATGTTTATATTGCTATAACAACAAAATATCTCTTTTGTGTGTATCTTGAGCAGCATCACAGTCATACAAGGTTAACATATAGCTAATTCTCTTGGATCCAATATAAGCGCTGTGTATCCACTAGAGGGAGCCAAACTTAAAGAGGCATACGTGTTGAAGCTTTTTAACGCTGTTATATACCATAAATAAAATGTAGATAATTCAGTTTGGCCGAATGCTTTTAGTCAGTACTGATGATGATATCTGAAATTTCCTGAAAAACGGGTAAAGCATTAGCGTGATCACAAGGGAGGAACGCAACACCAAATACATCCAAATTACAGAAGCATGCATACTTGTTTTGTTGGTTTTAATCCCTACAATACATCCTCAGTGTGATTCAGCAGTTGATCTGTTGCTCTCCAGCCACGCAGATTCTGGGTGAGGTAAGACAGCAAAAGCTAATGAAATAAGAGCTGGCTTGCTGTGCACTGCTCAGTCTGAGCTGCTTCACTTAGGGTAAATGGCTGGTATTGATCCATTACTGGCAGTTGGATCACCAAGTGGACGCAGATGGCGAAGACACCATCTCCCAGCTCTCATCTAACATTTGCATCCTGCTGCTTTGCCTGAGGATGCTGCTTGCATTCCATTACAGACTGAGTCATGTAGATGAGCTGTGTTGTTAGGAAGATTATTAATGGGATACTAAACATGGAGTAAGAAATTGCATGAGTTGGATTCTATGATGCTGTCTTAAAATATGTGAACCGATCACCTATGCTTAGGGTAAGGCTTAGGTTCAGAATGAAAATGAACAAATACTGGGTTTCATTCACTAGCCTTGCTGCACATATTTGTGTGTGAAATATGTGTACAAGTGTTTCCAAAGAAAAACAATCATGATTAATCATAATTAAAGTTCGCACCTTAAACAAGTCTAATGGCCTAGAAATAGACTAACGACATGATTTTACACAGGTTATAGTAGAGTAGCAAAAATATAGGCTTATTTAAAATGGTTTAAAAGGATAGTTCACTCAAAAAAGAAAATTCTGTCATTAATTACTCAACCTTGTGTTGTTCCAACCCAGTCCTTCGTTCATCTTCTGAACATAAATTAAGAAATTTTAAATTAAATCCAAGAGCTTTCTGACCCTGCATAGACAGCAACGCAACTACCATGTTACCATGAGGTAGTAAGGACAAGCACCGACGTCACGTTGACTATTTTAACGATGTCCTTACTACTTTTCTGGTCCTTGAATGTGTTAGTTACTTTACTGCAAGGTTAGAAAGCTCTCGGTTTTAATCAAAAATATCTTCATTTGTGTTCTACAGATGAATGAAGGTCTTACGGGTTTGGAACAACATGAGTAATGGTGAGTAATTAATGACAGAATTTGTTTTTTGGACGAACTATGCTTTTAATATAGATGGACTGGTTTGTATTGTTAGCTGCAAGCAATATCCACTTCTCATTGCTGAGTTTCAGACAGAGGCAGTCCTGACCTGAGGTCAGACTTAACCACAGAGTGCAAACGTTTCACCACTGCTGCTGAGCTTCCTGGACAAAGACATGAGAACTCTGTTGCTGTTCGCATGGGACAGAGGAAGTGTACGGACAAAAACAGAGTAAGACAAACTCAGGGAAAGATTCCACGGTAGTATCTCTTAACAGACAGATAGACCAACACATGTTGGATTTTGGATGCTAGTATGCTGGTATGGTATTCCTACAAGGAAAAACATAAACTTTAGACTGAAGTAAGCATCATGAGAATGTATTTTCAAGTTGTTGAGAATGTTTTTGAGTTTTAATGAGAACATGTGTCTTTTATAGTTATTAGCTCTAATACAAGAGATTGGCATAAAAGAAGACATGGTATTGTTGCATTTTTACCCACTTCAAGGAGGAGCACTCCTACAGAAAGAGGAGATTGGTCAGTCAAATAAACAGCTGCGGGCAGACAGATTGTATCTTGAGAATCTGTACACAGCAGCATGACTCATACACTTACCTTTCTGTCTGACATTAACATAGCTCCATGAGCTGTTTATAGAGACAACAGGAGTTGGACAGCACCTGGCTTCTTTTGCCATCACAGACGTCTCCCTGACAACATAACCCATGTGTTTAAAGTAAAAGTCCTCATCCAGAAACAGCTCGACCTTGCTAAGGTAAAACCTCTAACATAACTCATCCCATATCACTGTGCTATGGAAATGAGTGTTACCTAAAAGAGAGGTGTTTAGCAGTGCAAGGTAAAAATGTCTGTTTTCAGTTAATCTGAAACTTGCACCTCCCATCCAATACATCGCAATAAGCGCTGTGCTTTGTTACCTTTAATATGTAACAAAGTCTCAGATTTCAAATTCTGTATATTTTATCACTGTATTTGAACAATAAATGCCGTTTTGGCGCTGTTTAATGTGGAGTGATAGATCGCTGTAACGCCAGTTAAAGAGAGACGGCATCGTAAATCATACGTGAACTGATCACCTCCCCCGCTTTAATATCAGTTTCAGCACGAAATAAACTTGAAATAAACATCTGAAGGTATGTTAAACGAAAGAGTAGCTACACCTTACCGAACTCGTATCCTGTCGTTTAACTGCTAATTCAGTGTTTCGAACGCGCAAAGACATCAATGTAACAATGTAAACAGTGTCACGTTTACCTCAGAACAAATTTAGTGACCATAAACTCCTTAGTCAGCTTAAAAAAATTAAATATATGTGGTTTTTGGTATTTTACAGGAATAGCTGAGAGATTTTTTTTCCTTGAGAAAATTTGGCATGAATCAGAATCAAACCGAATCTTGAAATTTGTGTCAAAACTCAGTCCTAGTGTTTAGACATACACTTGTCACCTACTGGATGATTAAAAGATCCATGTCTTAGGAGTTGACTTTTTTTTTTTTTTGTTGTTTTGTTATTTGAGCCAATGAACAACCACTGAGTACCTCCTAGCGACATAGCTACTAACCCATCATAGCATAATTTTAGCAAAGTTTTGTACCATTCACATTAACTTCAGAAATATGAAACTAGTTAATATTACTCAACATGATAAAAAGGCCAAAGGCTGTAACTAAATACTTACAAACTTACAAATGACATTTCACACATGACTTATTGGTCATACTCATTACTCCAGAACAAGTTGCATTAGTATTAGAAATTTGAGATGAGTGATTTCCTTAGAAGTTCACTGCAATTATCACGGATGTATTACCATTACATTTACTATAAAATAGACACATGTACATTGCTAAATCATTAGTAACATATTTACGTATATATACACGCAGCACAAAAAAAAAGTATAATACTTATATACAAATTTACAGTTTACACTACTGTGCACATGTTTTAGGGTCAGTAAGATTCTTTATAGTTTTTGAAATATGTCAATTATGCTCATCAAAGCTGTAATGAATCAAAAATACATTAGTAAAACAATTGTCAAATTTCCTTTCCTTTTTCCCCCTAAAAAGTTATTTATATAAATAAATGGCTTTTATTATGCTATTCGCACCAAACTATTTCCAGGTCTTGCTTGTTTCTGTTGCAGTCATTTTCCTATTATTATACCATTTTCTTACCATTTTTCACTTAGTATTAACTCTTCAGTCTTAATTAACACGACACACAAAGAATGACAAACGCACATAGTTATTTTAGTGTACTTAAACTGGTCTACTGAGGTTAGTGTAAGTAATATCTTTGCAGTTCTCTCTGTCTTTGCATCTGCTTTTCGTCAATATCTGTTCTGAGAATCGTCCTTCTCCAGCACTTCATCTCCTCTCGCCCCCGCTCTGCTTTCTCACTGTTTTTTATCTGTATCTAACATCTCTCTGGCTCTTATCAAGGCTGCTGTATCACAGTTTGGTTGGCAATCATTGTAACAGCCATTTTGTTGAACAAATACACACACGTTTGTGTTTGCTAATGCAGCCCCTTTGTGTTTATTGAGAGATTAAGAAAAGCACCAGGCTTAAGTATTGATTTCAAACCATTTACATTTCAGATCGAGCTTGCATTTGAGTGCCTGAGAGGTGTGTGTCTGGTTTAGTCAGCTCTGGGCTTCATTTGCATCACTTGCTTACTACAGTACAACTTCAAAAGATACAAGATTTGTGGCTGATAATGGCCAGACCAGCCGACTTAATACATCTGACAAAATATGCTGTGCAGAGCTTACTGTGTGGAATACTGTATCCCACAATGCATTGCACTTAACCCTCATTTTCAAGTGTGACAGAAGCGATATCAACAGCCTTAACTCATTAGTGGATCGGTTTGCCAAAGCAAAGATCTTTATATATTAGGGCTGTCAAATCGATTAATCATGATTAATCGCATCCAAAATAAAAGTTAGTGTTTACATAATATGTGTGTGTACTGTGTATACAGTATTTACAGTGCCTTGCAAAAGTATTTATTATTTAATAATAATAAATACTAATGAATACATTTATTATTTTTTTTTTTTTGTATTGTTATGTTGCTGCCTTGTGTTAAACTGCTTTAAAGTTCTGTTTTTTCCACATCGATCTACACTCCATACATTATTATGACAAAGCAAAAACAGAATTGTTACAGCTTAATAAATTCATTAAAAATGTAAAAACTGCAATAAGGTTTTCTCCATACATAATGCTTGGAATTAAGGTTCATTAGACCAGAAAATATTGTTTCTCACAGTCTGATAGACCTTCAGGTGCTTTTTTGCAAATTCCAAGTGTGTTTTCATGTGTCTTCACTGAGAAGAGGATTGTGTCTTGCCAAATCACCATAAAGCTCAGATCGGTGGAGTGTTACAGCATTGTTTTTCCTTCTGTAGGTTTCTCCTATCTTCACATATGATCATATAGCTCAACTAGAGTGACCATCAGGTTTTTGGTCACCTCTCTAGCCAAGGGCATATTCCATCAATTGCTCAGTCAGTAGGAAGAGTCGTGGTTGTTTCAAACTTCTTCCATTAAGGGTAAGGGAGACTACAAGCTTCTGTGAACCTTCAGTGCAGTAGAATTTCTTTCTGAACTCTTTCCCAGATCTGTGGCTTGATGCAATCCTGTTTCCGAGCTCTATAGGCAGTGTTTCTCCTCTGTTATGCATTTTCAGCTGTTATACTTTAAATTGAGACATGAATGCCTTTCCAAATCATACCCATTCAATTGGATTTGCCACAGGTTAACTTCTGTCAAAGTGTAGTAATGCCTACATGCAATATGAAAACTCCTGAACTAAATGTTAACTGTCCCAGATAAGGGTATGAATACTTATGCAATGGAATCATTTAAGCTTTTTATTCTAATACATTTGCAACAATGTTACAAATCCTTTTTTTTTTTTTTTTGCTTTGCTTTGCCATTATGATGTATGGAGTGTAGATTAATGTGGGGGAAATGTCATTTAAATGTAAAATTTAAAGCGGTTTAACATAAGGTAGCAACAAAATGTGGAAAAAAATGCAGGGATATGAATACTTTCACAAGGCACTGTATATGTAAATACACACATGTATTTTGTAAATATATAAATGTATATGTGTTTATTTATATATATATATATATATATATATATATATATGCAAATATACAATGCACACACACATGTACTATGTAAATGCAAACTTTTATTTTGAATGCGATGAATCGACTTAAAATTTCATCCATCATCCATGGTGTGAACAGCCTAAAATTCTTTTCCTATTTTTGCAATATAAATATATTGTAGAAATCAAGTAATATGGTAGTATGCTTTTCTGAACGTAGCCACTACTTTTATTAGTGAGTCATTGAATCATTCATTCAACCAGTGCTTTCAAAGCAGTATAACACAGTCGTGCCTTTTCCACCATCAGTCTGCGAATCCATTGCTTGATGGCATGATTTCAGTTCCTTTTTCCATTACCTCCATAACGTATGATTTTGCTACTACTAGATGCTGTAAAATAGTTACGTTTTCTCTAGAGATCAGGTCAGGAAGCTCTCGGGTTTCATCAAAAATATCTTAATTTGTGTTCCAAAGATGAACAAAGGTCTTGCGGGTTTGTAACGACATGAGGGTGAGTAATTAGTGACAGTATTTAAATTTTAGCGTGAACTAAACCTTTAATTGTATGATTTATGGGAAAAAAAATGTAAGTTTGAAGGTTCATAAACCTGCCAGCAGACTGTATGAATGGAATTGTTCAAATGTATTTGAATTAACCACAAATTTGTCTAAACGTAACAGATTTTTCATAAAAATGATGTGTAGTATACAGTGCATTTTAGTATTCTAGTATAACATAACCTGTCACAAAACCCACATGGCCTGCTGCTGTTAGTGTGCTGTCCCTGTCAGCCTTTCCGAACGATCTCCAGACTCTCTCGCATTACTGCTAAAGTCCTGGTATTCCAAGGCTACGTCAAGCTCCTAGGTTCTGCACAATCATCATATATCTGACCCAGTTCATAAATGGACAAAAGGAGACATTTGCAGAAGCATAAACGGCGAAGACATTTGCTCTGCACCTACAGTACTGAGCTTGCGCAGTCTGTCCAATTCAGGCTGTACAGTTAAACGGTCACCTAGTAAAAGGCAGGAGAATGTCATAAATAAAGAACTAACCATATATGGTCTTTTCCTCTGTGTGCACAGCTCTATGGAAACACATCACCTGAAGGGCCGACCCGGTGACCCCTCGCTGTCACTGCACTAGACGATGGGTGCAGATTTACGCTCGCCCAGGCGCTTTTCTAGCCTGCCATGTCGTCTCGTTTGACCGTAATAGGTACTGCAGCGGGAGGAAAAGTAATTGAAGTTTCTCTCTGCGTTCGAAGGTCTGCCAAGTGCGGAGGTGGGGGCTCACTTTAGTGAGGGATACAGTGCTGCTGTTGGCATGGCAACAGGGAAGCACTGTTTGGGCATCGCTTATTTAGCAGAAAAGCGAAGATAGAGAGACGGTGTGAATAATTGTGAATCGCTGTTTGCCTGCCAACACAAGTAATGGGTATAGCAACAGGTCTGCCTCGCTATATCTCCCATTGACTTTCACCCCATCTGACTCTGTACAGAGTTCAAAAGCATGAACTTTTAATAGACAGAGATCCATGTTTAATTAAACACGAATGTCAAAGACTGTTTGTGCTCACTGATAATCATTGATAAATGCATCTATTTACCTCTTTAGAAAATTTGTTGTGGGTAGTTGCCGGGGTGTTGCAGTTTGGGTGCTAAAGTGTGGTGCATCTTTAAGGCCCGTTCACACCAAGAACGATAACTATAACTATAAAGATAACGTTCTAAAAATCGTTTCAAATTTAAGAGAATAGCAGAGTTCACACCATAACTATAACGATAACTATACAGGGCAACAATATTGTTGGGATCACTTTCAGAACAATTTTTTTTTTTTTACAGCTGATGAATGATAAAACACTGACAGCTAATCAGACTTAATTCAAATTTAAAGGGCTTGCGTATTTGAAATAGCAGGCAACATTGTAGAGAAGCAACAGACCTTGCATAGCAAACAGTAACATAGAACATAAAATTACCTCAGGAATTCAGTGCTAGTTTGGACACCATTGTCTTGCCTCCACTGAAGGTACAGTAGAAAAGAGTCTGTATTGTTTTTATTTTAACTACATTGATTACTTTATAGATCGGATAGTTAACGCTAGAGTCACTGTTTAGATGCGCTTGCAACAAGCATGCTGAGGACATCTACTGGTTGAAGTTGTGTAAATGCAACAAAAACAGACAGTTATCGTTCACTGGTGTGGACACAAATATAGTTATCGTTGCAAATATACTTATTGTTATCGTTCTTGGTGTGAACAGGCCTTTGATTATGCAAAGTGGTTTCTAGTTGGTTGCTTACTAGCCCAAGTCAAAAGAGCCCACCATTGTCTGCCAGATTGTTTGTCCTGAAAGGGAAGCCTGGGTATTAAGACTTATATGGCTTAATATAACGTAAATTAATCCACATTGTTTTATACATATTTTGGACTATGGGTGGGGGGTGGCGCAATTATTTTTATAAAGTCATATGATTGCACTCAGTGAGCTACTGGCGTTATCTGTTGATATTTTTACCACAGTACAACTTGGAAAATAAAATACTGATACAATGATCACAGCAACTGAAAGAGTTTACAGGTGGCAATGGATATAAGCGTAGGCTTAAATCAAATGCTGTACCATCGATTTTTCCCGACAAGGAGTCAAAACACCCAGGATATCGAGTGAAATCCGCACTGCGAAACTCCTTTATTGGCTGCGGTTTCATGAAAAGTGTCAGCATGTTTACATTCTGCCAGGATGGCATCTAGCATTTCTTGTCTCTGCCGTTTGTAAGCTGTGCTCTACCAAAAACCTCAAAGGCATCAGGGCTAAAGTGGAGAGAACAAAGACGCAGGTCTTTAGGAAGTTTTATTTTTCCATAGGCATCTTCCTATTCTTTTCTTCTCTTCTTATTACTAGGAAGGCAGTGAAGACTTCTCTTGTTGCCCTTTGACTGAAATTTACAACCAATAGCTACACATGTCCCACTTGGCATTGTACTGCACAGCATTTTCACCCCTTGTCCCGCACGTCGCATATTGAGAAAATGTTCTGTTGGCTTTTAATTGTCATATTAAGAAAACCTACATACGTTTTTTGGTCTTTTTAAAAATGTTTTTTTTTTATATTTTTTGCAACACAGTTTCTGCGCAAAGGATGTGTGGACCTCATCAAGTGATCTAGCACCACCGACGGAAATGGTCGAGCACACAAGGAAAAACATGATATTCTCTATTCCTTTTGACCAATTAAAAAAATCGATGCAGCTTTCAGACACAACTTTCTTCTTATTTTAATAGTTTGTTTGATGCAGTTTCTTAAGCGTTATTTTGCTGACCAGAGCACATCGATAAAATGCAAGGTGCATCAAAATGCAGGTGGATTCTCTTCACTCTCTAATTTTCACCCTCAGACCGAGTTATTACATTTTGATAAAAATTTACAAGGTCAGTCATATTTCAAAATAACAATCAACAAACAATAGCATACATTCAGAAAATCAAAAGGGTTAATTTCATTCGATGCTGACGTTAATACTTGGTTAGTGGTTTGTAGTTTAGCTTTATACAGCAAATGAGTAAATGGACAGCTGTTGTTTGTTCACTTTTAAATTTAATTTGTAATTTAACTCAATTGGATGTGCGACATGCACTGCTTGTAATCTAATGTAATGCATTGTAGTTTTGTAAGAACTAAATATAAAACAAACAATCTGAAAGCCCCTTTGATTTAGGATTTTTCAAATAGGGATCAGACTTAACACAAAATAATCCTTGTCCAACATGGAACAGCAGTAAATATTGCTCTGTGCTTGTGTTGAGTCTCAGACTGGGTTCTCGGAATGAGCCAGATTTAGCCTCTTTGTTAATTTGGTTATTTTATGTTTGCACTTGACACGTCGCTGCCAGCCAAAGCAGCTGTTCCCTACACCAGGTTACTGAGTTCATCTTGCTTAACCAAGAATCATGTGGAAGCTGCGCAGTAGCATGAAGAAAAGTTTGCGTTAAAACATATACAAGCATTCAAGTGTTTAACATCCCATTAAGGGTGCATGTACACCGATTTGTTTAGGTTCGTACCATACGTGAAAGCACCCTTATGTAAATAGACATCATTTTTGACAAAACCAGAATCAAGTATTTTATCCAGTAGGATGTATATTCGTGTGATTTATTGACTAGAGTCGTTTCAAACTCAATACATGACCTTCAAAAGCATGATGAGAAAATTGGCTGTCATGTTACCTAATCTGGTTTCTCAGTCAAGTTATTTCTGTGCTGCTTGTATGATGGGCAGCAGTGCAGTGGCCTGTGGAAACTTTATGATTCATATGACTACCTTCAAATTCACAAACACAAACCCACTGTTACAGCTTATGATGAAACACGTCATGTGACGCCAGGTTTACGTGTGCAAGAGCTGTGCAAGACAAAAACATAGTGGAATATAATAGAAATACTCCCCATAGACATTCACATTTTACAGTTTTACAGCCGTAAATTATTGCACAATATTTTTTTTAGCAGTTTACATATGAAATTAATTGAAAATATGATTTTTAATGTTTTAACGGAAAAGTGTCAAGGTAAACACAAAACTGACAAATTTAAGATTTTTGCACTCTTAGAATGAATGAAAATGTGAAAGAGACAACAGGTTTGAATATAGAAACAGTTCAATCTTATAAAACTAGAGTTTTTTTTTCTAAAAATTTAAAGGAAATTGATGTCATTAGTTAAATTACACTACCAGTCAAAAGTTTTGTAAGATGTAAGATGTTTTTTAGCCTCTTCTGCTCACCAAGCCTGATTATATTTGATCCAAAGTACAGCAAAACGGTAGCATTTTGAAATATTTTTACTATTTAAAATAGCTGTTTTCTGTTTGAATATATTTTAAAATGAAATGTATTCCTGTGATTTCAAAGCTGAATTTTATCATCATTACTCCAGTCACACAACCCTTCAGAAATCATTCTAATATTCTGATTTGCTGCTCAAAAATCAGCTGAGTAGATTTTTCAGGCTTCTTTGATGAATAGAAAGTTCAGAAAAACATTTATCTAAAATATAAATCTTATGTAACATTACAACATTTATTTATTATCACATTTTATCAATTTAAAGCACCCTTGTAAAAAACTAAAACAAAACAAAATTATATTCCAAGCTTTTGAATAGTATAGTGTATAATGTTACAAAAGCTTTTTATTTCAGATAAATGTTGATCTTTGGATCTTTCTGTTCATCAAAGAATCCTGAACTATTTCAGTTTTCAACTGTTCTAAATATTAATTAATAATATAGATTATTAATAATATACATTAATAATAATACTTTTTTTTAACAGCAAATTAGAATGATTTCTGAAGGGTCATATAACACTAAAGATTTGGAGGAAATTTACATTTGATCACAGGAAAAAATAACATTTTAAAATATATTCAAATAGAAAGAAGTTATTTTAAATCGTAAACATATTTCACAATATTACTGCTTTTGCTGTATGTTGGGTCAAATAAATACAGGTTTGGTAAGCAGAAAAAAAAAATCTTTAAAAAACATAAAAAATCTGTTCAAAAACTTTTGACAGGTAGTGTATGTTCATCTAAAACTGTACTATTTATTTATTTATGTACTTTATTTATTCCAATTTATTCCATGGAAGAGAATTTTGAATAAGTTATGATAGAATTTTTATTTTTATATAACCCTGTCCTCTAAAATCATCCAACCTGACAGTGTTTACCATGTACATTTGTTGTGTGAATATACTGTGATTATTTTCTATCCATTTGAAATGCTGTTTGTTTCCTGCAGCATATCCCTTTTTCAGTAATTATAGTGAGCTTGTGTGAAACTGGGCCAGCTCCTCATAGACTCCGCAGGAGCTCTCCTTAAAAGGCCAGGATGGATGATGTCTACTGTCTTTTTTCCCTTCCTCTTTCTCGCTCTCTCACTCTTTTTTTCTCTGAGGAGAGGCCCAGTAAGCTTTGGGAATCTCATCATGCACTTCAGAGAAACTCATGATATGATGACTTATGGGAGAGGAGGTGTGTTACCACATATGCAGATGGCCATGGTCACAAAAGCACTCCATTAGCCGAAGTGGCAGAAAGAAAGAAAGAAAGAAAGAAAGAGCAGTGAAAGAAAGAGCAGTGATTTCTTGTAATAATGCAAATTCAGGTTTTTCACCTGGTCACTTTATGCATTTTCTCTGTTTGGATACGTGAAAAGACCAGGTGTAAATGCCCTCCGAAACGCTTTTGAGATGGATTTAAATCAGTCAAACCACTTCAGGAGGTGGTCTCCTTAACTTTACTTCTTCCAAAATATTACAATAGTTAAGGTGTGAGAGCATTTTACAGCTATGACATGCTATAGTCACATATGACAGCAAATCATATAGGTTTTAAATTGAGGGTGACTAAACAACGAGAAGATCTTAATTAGCAGGTGAACTATCCCTTTAAGTTTTGTGGTCAATAGTCCATATTTCTTGGAGTGACTCACACAATGGTTCTGGCTCATTTGCAGTTTTGGATTGAGCTCAGGAAGAACATGTCATTAATAAAAGCATAAGCGACTGCAGCTCAAGCATATCGCAGCACCACTGGACCAGGGTCAGCAGGTGCACTTTTATATTAGGGAAGTGAAATGACTTCCCCCTCATTGCAAAAGAACAGAACAGCACAGTCAGGAAATCTCTGTAGAACAGATATATCACAGCTCCGAAAGGTGAATTATGAGAAAACAATACTCTCAAAGAAAACCCACAAGTCATTGTTTCATGTGGCTTTGAGAGTCAAATAATAAATAAATCAAAAACAAAGCATCCAAGTGTTTCGGCATGTTCAGTGTCCAGTTCTTTAACCGTGGCTTGCTTGAAATCTGTCAGGATAATCTGGCATAAATCTGGGATATAGAATAGTTAGCCTGATAGGGGCCAAGTTTGAGTGGTCGTGCTATGCTAATATTGCTGGCTAAACTTATATATCAAATTTAACCAAAAATATCTTAATTTGTGTTCTGAAGATGAACAAAGGTGTTACCGGTTTGGAACGACATGAGGGTGAGTAATTTTGGGGTGAACTATCCCTTTAAGGATTAGGGATTTAAAATTCAGAAATTTTGTCCAACTTAAATTTGCTGTAAAATGAGAATATCCCTCTCCATAATAGTTCCTGCCTAGTTTAAGTCTTTGACAACAGCTATTGGCTATATAAAAAAAATGAAAAGTTCTTCAGTGTCCCCCTCAACTTCCTGTTACAAGTTTATATGTCAACAGAGGAAAATGGAATCTTTAACTGTGACCAACACTTTTAGCCACCATAAAAGGGTCTGTCCATTATAAGGCTGCAGACAAAGGGAACATGCGGTTCTTCAAATCACAATTGCTAAGCTAGCACTTTCAAGGATTCTGACACACTCTTTCCACCAGGACGTTTGAGCTGAATGTCAGATAGTGCTTCATGTACACAATGAAAGCGTAAAGGTCCTCCCTCTTCCAGTCTGGAGGATGTATTATGTATGCTTTTGTGCGTCTGGGAGCAACTGCACCTTGGGCCTTACGATGCTCTTGTCTGAAAAAGTGTGTGTGCGGGCTGTTATTGTTTCCCTTGAAGAGAGCAGAATCTGCTAGCCATCTGCTGTTATCTGTGGAATGCCGGACTTCGCTCATGGACATATATGTACCAGCGCGTTGACGTTTCTTCTATTTTTAGCCGCTGCCCGCCGCTGGAGGTTGTCGTGATGATGTCATAGCACCTCTCAAAATATATCCGAATGTTTATCTTGGGCTGCTCTTTGGGCTAGCTTCTCATGTCATGTTTGTTTGTGTTTATTAGTGGTTTTCAAATTTTTTTCCACCATTACGGGGTTCCTCGCAAGTAGTTTGCCCATTTCTTCCGGCTGTAACATGGACACAGAAGCAAAAACTTGTATTAGTTTGTGGTAAACATACCAATTTTGTGAGAATGGTATTATTATTTGTGGATGTAATGGCGTGTGCAGACCAAAAGCGAATGTAACTATTCGCGCAAGTAGATTACATATAAAGTGATTGCCACAAAGTGCAAGTTGAAAATTTGCATGATGCGTTGTCACGCAAGCCAATCAGGGACGAATTTATTGACACGTCCTTATGCTGTGTGCACACCAACTGTGAAGCGAATATTTGCATCGTGTTATCACTAGGGATGCACCAAAATGAAAATTCTTGGCCAAAGCCGAAACCAAACAAAATGAAACTTCGCCCTCTGGCCGATTACCGAATACGGAATTCTTTTCGGGTTTTTCCCATGTATTTTGCCAAATTTTTTTCACCATTGCATAAAATTAAAAAGCCAAAATGTGCTTTTTACAGTTTTGTCTTGCTTTTCAAAGAAAAAAAAATTACAAAGCAACCATTTAAAACTATTTACTTAACACTGAACATTTTTAACATTTTAGTAGACATTATAGCCTACCATTAATTGTTATCATTATTTTTGTCTTACTTTTCTATTTTATTTTACAGAACAACAGTAAAATTACAGTACTAAAATGTATGAATGTTGACTTTTATTTTGGTGGAAACCCGCATAAGACATTGTTACTTCATTTGTTGACAGGAGCAGATTTATGAATGTTTCTCTCATTAAGCTGTTTCAGCACAGATTTTCCTTGCGCTTTGGACTTTGAACTTTGGCTAACGAGCTCATGCAGCGCTGTCAGAATACATACAATTTGTGCGTGTATTAGAAAAAATAACCTTCTGTAGTTTATTTACTAATGGTTTAAGGCCATTTCGCCATTTCAGTCATCATACAGCAACCAGTAACATCCACCCGTTCAGTCTTTCGATGTTGGTGCTTGGAATGATGTTTGTGTCTTTCTCATACAGTTTAAATGCCTCCACACTATGGACATGTTTGCTACATTAGTGCACACCTCTATTTGATCACGTCAAGTTATTGTTCGGTATAATTTATTTGGTCTTTTCGCTTATTCACCGAACACCGAAATAATATAATTTTGGTTGCCGAACATTCGGCGCATCCCTAGTTATCGCTCTAGATTACTCGCAGGCGATAAAAATGACACAAATTGGGCTATGTGATTGTTGTTGTGATGATGTCATAGCACCTCTCAAAATATATACGAATGTTTATCTTGGGCTGCTCTTTGGGCTAGCTTCTCATGTCATGTTTGTTTGTGTTCAAACTTTTTCCACCATTACGGGGTTCCTCGCAAGTAGTTTGCCCTTTTCTTCTGGCTGTAACATGGACACAGAAGCAAAAACTTGTATTAGTTTGTGGTATACATACCAATAATTTATTCGGTCTTTTCGCTTATTCACCGAACACCGGAATAATATAATTTTGGTTGCCGAACATTTGGCGCATCCCTAGTTATCTCTCTAGATTACTCGCAGGCGATAAAAAAAACACAAATTGCGCTATGTGATTGTCACAAACGTGATATTGCGTGTCTTTCGCGCAAGTTGAAAAATGTTACCTCGAGTGGAAAATTTGCATGACACGTTCTTATGCTGTCCACAGCAAACGTGAAGCGAATATTCACATTTCACGCGTTATCGCTCTAGATTCCTTGCGGGATGTTTTTTTTTGTGTCGGTTGTGCCAGAAAATGGTGGAAACTATTATGTGATGATTTTTAATTGCACGAGTGACACAAAAAACAAGTAATCTAGAGTGATAACAGATGATAATATTTGCTTCGCGTTTCGTGTGCACACACTATAAGATTTGACTGTTTATTTGGGATCGAAAAAAAAATTTCGGCACAAAACTGTCGTATGATATGTAAAATACATCTCATATAATTTGTTTTATTTCGTCATTAGTGTAAAATACTTGTAATTTAAACATAACAGACAAAAATCAAATAACAGAATCCCAGTAAAGAAATACATTATAATTCAATAGTTTGGGTTCAGAAAGATTTTTTGTTTATTATTTTAAATGCATTTTTATTTACTTTGAAAGTATAGTTTTATTTAGCAAGGATGCATTACATTGGACAATACTAAAAATAATTTGAAGGGTAACAAAATATTTCTTTTCTAATAAATTGAGTTCCTTTTGTAATGTACATCTAATTCATGAAATTATTAAATAACTCAAAATTATAATAATAAATTAAGTGATAAAATTACCTTACAAATCTAAATATGCACGTGTACATTAATGTGTTTCATACGTACGTTTTTACATTGTACACATATTTTTAAAAATATCTGCATGTAATAACATCTGTAATTAATTTCTGTAATTACATATATAATTACACTGTTGACCTACCCATTACACCTTAAAGGGGACATAACAAACACAGTTTCACCCAATCTCATGTCAATCATGAGTACCTGTAGAGTAGTACTGTATTCTTTATATCTCCAAAAAGTCTTTAGTTTTATCATAGTTATAAAAGAAAGATACAGCTTTACGATTCTCTCTGAAAAAAGCAGAGCTTCTGGAGGCGCACCGTGGTTCGACGAGCACTCACGCTCGGATTGGCAATAAAACACAGACATTTGATGCCGTTTCACTTACCATCTGCAGTTCTGAATCATGACCGGGATCTTTTATAGCTGGGACCGCTCCATCTTTTAGTATCAAACAATGTGCAAATCCAGTGTTGAACTGGGCCTTGTAATGAAATGTTCGTCAACAAACACACTTGCAAAACTCCATTGCTGCCCTGGAAAAACAAACTGCATCCACTGTTCACGTAACGCTGGGTTCTTCGGAAGCTGAGCAAAGTTATCTTTGCCTTACAACCAAAACCACATTTCTTTAGAGACATTCTTCCCGAGTGAATCCGTTGCAGCAGTGCTGCCGAATGAAGCGCGTTGATGGGCGCGCTTTTTCTCTCACTCTGGTCGACGTGATTGAGAAATGCTCATATAAGGAGTTCCACCATCGTCTACGTCCTTAGATCCACGATCGAAAAAAACACATTTGAAACTTGTACCAACCTGGAAGTCATTCATCCAAATAAATTTTTTAAACTTTGGCCATGTTTAGCATGAGAATCCAACTCTTTAACACTGTAAACAACTCTGAATACACAAAACACCATTGTACCCCCCTTTAATCAACCCTTAAAGCTACCCATACCACCAGACCTGTCCTAAACCTTACCCGTATCCCACCTCAATAGCAGCAAAAGTGTTTTGCAATTCAATATTATCACAATAAGTACATTGTTCTATTTTTTTATGTAACTACATAGTAGTTAAGGCCACCTAATATAAAGTGGAACCCAAAAGAAGTTTGTAAAACCTCTTCAGGGTAACTCCTGTGTTTAAATTTCTTGCATTATGTAAGTATTCCAGTTATTTGTGGCATTCATGTGTGTTATTTGTGTTTTTTGCTGTTGGAGTATATAATATGTATAATTATATGGTTGCCTTGTATACCTCTATATATATGGTGTGGTTTAAGGTGATGTGTGTGTTTGTATACTTTGTTTGGCATGTGCATCTGTAGGTGTGCATTTGTTAGCACATCTGATTTACGATGTGCTGACAGTGGAAGTGCCCGAGGGAGTTCGAGGAGTAACACAATGACTGGTTCTACAAGTGCCATGTCACACACACATATACACACAATACTGCAGTCAGGAGCAGATCAGAACTTGTCACAGGCCGCTGATAGATTCCACTGCAGATTGAGAGGCGTCAGTCTGCAGCATATACACAAGCCGTGAACTCTCTGGCCACTGTTAATGGCCTGAATGACCTTACTCTGTGACCTAACCAGGTGCGACGTGACAAGCTTCCAGCAACAAGTAATAAGTCTATTCATGCTGAAAGCAAAAATGCAGTGGGACGAGACACAGTGACAGACAATCAGTGAACTAATTGGCTGATTGACTTGATTTAATTTGCCATTGCATTCGTTCATCTTCGCAACACAACTTAAGATAATTTTGATCAATTCTGAGAGCTTTCTGATTCTGCATAGACAGAAATGCAACTGAAATGTTCAAGGCCCAGAAAGGTAGTAGGACATTGCTAAATAGTCTATGTGACATCAGTGATTCAACTCTAATTTTATAAAGCTACAAGAATATTTTTGTGCACGAAGAAAACTTTTTTTGGTACCCTCATGTACGCACATCGACTGACACGGAAGTAAAGAAATTGTTGAATAAAGTCGTTGTTTTGACAACCATGTCACATGGACTATTTATGTCCTTACTATGCCTTTAAGTATATATACTTGTGATTCAGCTTATAAGACTTTCTGTGCAATTTCCACTACAGCCAACCTTGACCTAGTTTATCCAAGTGACTCTATATTTAAACTCTGTCCTAAAACTTCCTTACACACTCTTACTGTGACATATGCCTCTAGGTTTGATCTCGTCTGCTAAAATCATTGGGTCAGAGAGGGTTTAGTGCAGAACTAGCTTTGTTCTAATAGTAGGCCTGGTATTAATTTAAAGGGGTCATCAGATGCAATATTCACTTTTACATTGTGTTAGCATATAAATGAATCTTAGCAGTGTGTGGACACAACCACCCTACAATGATAAAAATCCATTTTGACAACCACTGACAGGCTGTCAGCATATTTCCGCCTTCAGCCAGTTGTATGTTGTCTGCCATTTTCTCTGCACTCGAGCAGCTGTAGCGACAACAGTGTCTTTTTTGTATTTTGAGTCTTTATTTTCTCCCGACATCAGAACCTCTGAGGACGCAGTAGATTAGTTTTGTATCTGATGGTAACGTGCCACCGAATATATATAAAACAGAAGAGAGGGGTAGGGTGAGCAGAGCACATTATCATTTAAAGAGACATGCACCGAAACGGGTCGTTGTTGACAGTCCAACACAGTACATTCAACTTACTGTTCTTCTGTGATTGGCCACAGCCAAGAGAGGTGTTAGTGAGGCCAGTAGGGGGTGCTCACCCTGTGGTCTATGTGGGTCCTAATGCCCCAGTATAGTGATGGGGACACTATACTGTAAAAAGCACCGTCCTTCGGATGAGACGTTAAACCAAGGTCCTGACTCCGAGTTCTGTGGTCATTAAAAATCCCATGACACTTCTTGTAAAGAGTAGGGGTGTGTCCCCAGTGTCCTGGCCAAATTCCCTCCTTTGGCCTATGTCTATCATGGCCTCCTAATAATCCCTTTCACTGAATTGGCTCTATCACTCTCTCCTCTCCACCTGTAGCTGGGGTGTGGTGAGCGCACTGGCACCGTTGAACTGTGGCTGCCTGGTGGTGGTTGAGGAGAGATCCCCTATATGATTGTAAACTGCTTTGGGTGTACGGCAATACACAATAAAGCACTATATAAACGCCTCATTCATTCATTCATTCATTCATTCTTTACCACATTATTGAACAAATAACAAGTATTGAATGTAAAGGTAAGCTCAGCTTTAACTGTGTTAGTGAAAGTCAGCTTTAGAATAAAAACGACAGGAACCATGTAAAATAAGGGAAGAGTCAATTCTATTTATATCTGCAGTTCGAGTAGGAGGGTAGTGCTGTTACCGAGATATGAAGTACAGTCATGCACACGTTTCCTGCTTAAAACTGGAAACCTGTTACTGTAATCTAATCATGCGGTAGTGAGTAAAAGAAATAACCTACTAACCTAACCACAGAGAATCTCAGGCTCAGACGCCTGCAGTTTGCCCAATGGCCGTCTGATGCATATTCCAAACATAACATTTGCAGGTTAGTGGCACCAAGTTGTAGAAAGTCTTCTTTGGGAGCCTCAGTTTCAAGGTAATCAGATCCAAAAGTAAAATCATTCATTCTGCTGAGTTCTACTTGTAAAATAATCGGTTCTAAAAAAGACAACTCAAGATTTTAGCATTGTAATGGATATGACGATGTTAATGTATTTGGTCTTGGTAGAATAGATCTGCTACACGGCTGAATTGCTGCTACTGTTGTTGTAGATTATTGCTGCTGCAAAACAAGTACAGGAACTTGCTCCCGCCAATACATACGCAGATACAATGCTGTGGGTATTTATGACATACAGCTGCTGCACAAGTAGAATATTTAATAACCCATAGCAGATCTATACAAGTGGAGCTGGGGAGGTGGAGGGTTTCAATGGAACCCTGGAAGTGCGCTGTGAAATGCTGTAGTAAATGCTAACCAGTCATTTAAATGTAAAGCAGTAAGCTGATTGGCTGTGTTTGCAACATGAACTAGTCAGCTTGTGCCAAGTAGATTAATGCTGTGAATATCATCCCCTAGTTTCACAGACAAGGCTTAAGCCTAGTCCTAGACTAAAATGTAAGTCTGAGCTGTTTCAACTGAAATAAACTTGCACTGACTATTCTCAAAATATATCAGTGCCTTTTTTTGTCTCAAGATGCACAGCAGTAATGTTTTTTTCAAAGACACAAAGACAGTTATAAAAATTACTTAAATATCCTAATTGAACTATGGCCTAATCCTGGTTTAGGCTAAGCCCTGTCTATGAAACCGGGCCCATAAATTTAAATTATGGTTAATTAGTCTGCGTCGTCTAGAGTTTTATGACAGGACTCTGCATTTCTTATATGTTAGAAGAGAATGGACAGGAAGTCAATAAACACTTTATACAGTTTCTTTTTCTGTACAATAATTTATTATAAATAAATTATTATTAATTATTATTATAAACAATTCATACAACAAATTAGAAATAATAATTACATTATTATACAGTAATAATTACACAGACAAAATACTCTTACAGTTGAGGTCACAAATTGACATACACCTTGCAAAATCTGCAAAATGGTAATTATTTTATACCAAAATAACAGGGATCATACAAAATGCATGTCATTTTTTATTTAGTACTGACCTGAATAAGATATTTCACATAAAAGATGTTTACATATAGTCCACAAGAGAAAATAATAGTTGAATTTATAAAAATTCACATATGATGATACAATTGATTCTTAATAATGTGATTTTACCTGAATGACCACAGCTGTTTTTTTGTTTGTTTGTTTGTTTGTTTGTTTGTTTGTTTTAGTGCTAGTTGTTCATGAGTTGTTTGTCCTGAACAGTTAAACTGCCCACTGTTCTTCAGAAAAATCCTTCAGGTCCAACAAGTTCTTTGGTTTTTCAGCATTTTTGTGTATTTAAACCCTTTCCAACTATGACTGTATGATTTTAAGATCCATCTTTTCACACTGAGGACAACTGAGGGACTCATATGCAACTATTACAGAAGGTTCAAATGCTCACTGATGCTCCAGAAGGAAAAACGATGCGTTAAGAGCCAGGGGTGTAAACTTTTGAACACATTTTCATTTAGTACTGCCCTTCAGAAGCTACAGAAGATACTTACATGTTTCCCAAAAGACAAAATAAGGTAAATTTACCCTGATCTACAAATGCATCAAATGCTCTTAGTGCAATGTGTTTCCTTCTGAAGCATCAGTGAAAGTCAGCTTTAGAATAAAAACGACAGGAACCATGTAAAATAAGGGAAGAGTCAATTCTATTTATATCTGCAGTTCGAGTAGGAGGGTAGTGCTGTTACCGAGATATGAAGTACAGTCATGCACACGTTTCCTGCTTCTGAGCATTTGAACCTTCTGTAATAGTTGCATATGATCCCTCAGTCATCCTCAGTGTGAAAAAAACGCATCTCAAAATCATACAGTCATTGGTGGAAAGGGTTCAAATACACAAAAATGCTGAAAAACCAAAGAATTTGTGGGACCTGAAGAATTTTTCTGAAGAACTGCGGGCAGTTTAACTGTTCAGCACAAACAAGCGACTCATGAACAGCTATAACTAAACAAAAAAACACAGCTGTGAATCAATCAGGTCACAACACAGTATTAAGAATCAAGCATATGTAAACTTTTGAACAGGGTCTTTTTTTTTTATAAATTCAACTATTATTTTCGTCTTATTATTATTATTTTTTTTTCTCTTTTATGTGAAATCTCTTATTGAGGTCAATACTAAATAAAAATAGCATGCATTTTGTATGATCCCTCAAATTTTGGTAAAATAATTAACATTTTGCAGATTCTGAAAGGTGTATGTAAATTTCAACCTCGACTGTATGTTGAAGATACAATGTAGGAAACAGAATGCATCATTTTCCTGTGGAGTGACCCCCTGACCTCTGACTCTTCACCTCTCAGAGAGACCTTACTGTCAACCCTGCTCTTGACAACAGAATGACAATTTCATTGCTGCACTGAATATTTTCAGATTAGCAACATATAAGCTCTGCAAAAAGGTTCTACTTAAATACGGACTGACCCTTGGGACAACACTGATTGAAGCTGGAAAGATTTTTTACCAAACATCCAACGAAATGGCTGTCTCTCTTCCCTTGAGATAAGTAGTAGCAATCAGAGGAGCTCAAGAGCTCTTCAGCGAGAGAGACTCAAAACACACTGCACTGGTGCCACTTATCATCTCAAGCCGATAACACAGGAATACACTAATGTGAAAAATGGCTATTGTTGATGTCTGAGGCACTCTTAAGCAGAAGCTCATTAGACTTCACAAATTGCCTGCACCATTTGAGTGAATACACCAGTGATTGCTAATGGAAAGGATGATAGATGTAGCTGGTTCACATTTTTTGCCCACTGCACCCTTGAATTGTTTGCGCAAGCCACGGTAACCATGGTAATGAGTGGGCATAAGTGCTTCCTCATCAGAAATGTGCAGAACTACATGTCCGTGCTGTTAGCACCATCATTCACCGACAAAACATAATTCTATAGCTTAAAACAGACTCGTTTGGCCTAGCAGTGCGAGCCTATTAGTCCTGTCCGCTCTCCTCTGGATATACACTATAATTAGCTCACATCTCAATGAAACAAGGTTATTCTATCCATGTCTGTCACTTCTATTTCTGCCACCTTGAGAAAAATGTGTGCCTGCTGAGTTCAGTACGAAGCATACTTTGCACATGAATGGAAACACTTCTAGCTACGCAGGCTTGATTTCACACGCCTTACGTTCAGAAATGTGTTAGCATACGTTATGTAATTCAAGTTAGCGTTACCATAAACTTGTTGGTCCCAGTTATTTCAGCCAAAAATGAAAATTCTGTCATAATTTACACACCCTCATGTTGTTTAAACCTCATGTATTTGTGTTTTTTGGATGTCCCAAGAAGATATTTGGAAAATGTCTCGCATTCCATATACCTTTGGAACAGCATGAGGG
This sequence comes from Cirrhinus molitorella, assembly GCA_033026305.1. NCBI lineage: Eukaryota > Metazoa > Chordata > Actinopteri > Cypriniformes > Cyprinidae > Cirrhinus > Cirrhinus molitorella. Next base: position 20,234,639 of record CM065128.1, read on the forward strand.
TGAGTAAATGATAACAGAAATTAAATTTTTAGGTAAACTATCCTCTCAAAGTTAGTTAAACTGACAAAATTATTATAGATTGCTAGCTAGACACTTGAGGTTAACTCTATAGCTCTCTTGAGTATTGAGGTTTGTTACTGTTACTGCTAATGCTGAAGTGATGTTCACACCTACAATGATTACAAAACAGAACAGAATGATATTGTTGGAATCACATTCAGAATGTTTTTTTACAGCTGATGAATGATGAAAATATTGACAATTGTAAAGAGCACCCTCACGTTCCAAACCTGTAAGACCTGTGTTAATCTTTGGAGTGCAAATTAAAATATTTTTTATGAAATCCAAGAGCTTTCTGACCCTGCATAGACAGCAGCACAACTGACACGTTTAAGGCCCAGAAAGGTAGTAAAGACATTGTTAAAATCATCCATGTGACATCAGTGGTTCAACCGTAATTTTATGAAGCTACAAGAATCCTTTTTGTGTGCAAAAAAACAAACAAAAATAGGTTTAATAACGAATTTATTCAACAATTTCTTATCTTCCCTGTTAGTCTTCAATACGCATTCATGACAGTACCACACATTTCTTTGCCCACAAAAGTATTCTCAAGATAGATATGTAAATGTATGAGGTATGAGTACCCCAGAAGTTGTCATCATGCAAAGTATATATTGGGTTTAACAGTTCAGAGGCTTCTTCAGAAGGATGACTGTATCACATGTTCATTTAAAGTACACATGGAACATTGCAAGCCAATTAGAGACTATTTGGGTGGCAGTGTTTATTTAGTCTTTAGAGACCGTCATTAATTGTACTGTAGCTTTAAATGCTGTTAAGTGAAGAAAGGGACCCTATTTCTGGCCTGGGTTAAGACTCAGCTGTTGTCTGAGTGGGGATCAACTCTTGATCACTCATTCAATCATGCTCTAGCATTCCCTTGGCCTCTGAGGTCATTTTGGCAAAGGCCTAGCCAGTGAAATAGCAGTTAGCACTGATGGCTCCATACAGATTAGCTGAATAGCATACATGGAAAATCCTGTATTCTCTGTACTCTTATATTTGGTTTTGTTTGATAAACACGATAGCAAATACAAAATCTGATGAATAAGTGTTTGTAAATTTTTTGACTTTCTGTTCCATAACAAGTGGGTTTTGGTGCAGCATACCATACTAAACGAGGTAACCTCTGTATTTCTGATATTCCATAAGCACCACTGTCAGAGAGACAAATCACAGAGAGACAACAGACAAATCACATGCTAAAATCAGATCAAATTTTCTTGCTGAACATTTGTGTTGGTTTGAATAAAGCCTTTTTTATTTTATTCTTTTTGGTTGTAATTTTCAATCTATGGGTAACAAGTAAAGCAATTGCTTTCTTAGCAATAAGAAGAGGAGAAAAGATTGGGAAGATGCCTGTGAATGAATAAAACTTCCCAAAGACCTGCGTCTTTGTTCTCTCCACTTTAGCTCTGATGCTATTGAAGCTTTTGGTAGACCACAGGTACTGAAAGAGCTTATAAATGGCAGAGACAAGAAACGCTAGATGCTATCCTGGCAGGATATAAAAATGCAGATGCTTGTCATAACGCTGCAGACACTGAAGGAGTTTCTCTGCGTGGATTTCACTCAATATCCAGGAGTATGTACACTCTCTGTGGGGAAAAATCGATGGTACGGCATTTGGTTTAAGCCTACACAAGCTCTTTCAGTAGCTGTGGTCATTGTATCAGTATTTTATTTCACGAGTTGTGTTGCAGTAAAAATAGCAACAGGTAGCACCAGTAGCTCACTGAGTGCAACCATTTGACATCATTGAAAGAATGGTGCCCCCCATAGTCCAAAATATGTATAAAACAATGTGTTTTTTTTTAAATAAAGTAAATCTTTCATGGGATTTTACTACATATTTCAGTAAGAAACATAATTTATGTTATATTAAGCCATACAAGTAAAAAATGAGAAGACAACCCAGACTGACTTGAGGAACTTGTGCACACAAACAAACGCACAGCTGAACTCACAGCTGCAATGTCGTAGCATATGACATTTTCAAATCAGGATGCTAATATTAGTGAGAAGCAGAACTTTCAGTCACTGAACAAAGCCTACACATATATATGAATACAATGATCAGCTGACTGATGCGTATTTCCATGTCTATACATGCAATGGAGCATGACTAATACACTTGCCCAAGCCCAAATGTATGCAACCACAATTCGATCTTACATCAGAAATGAACTTTGCACATTATGTGGCAGCTTCGTGTTTTAAAAGAGATAGTAATGTTTGGCTTGATTGGAAATAGTGGAGTAGTTGCCTTCAAAAATGACATAAGGGCATCACACTGATATTGGACTGGAAGGTTAAAATGATCCGTTGGAATCTTTGTGTATTATGCCATTACTCTTAAATCCAAGATAAGATCAAAGGCGGGTTATTTCCATCAAAGTGATAGTGAAACACTTTAAACCAGTATCGTATAATGGGTGCCTGGGTTCACACATGTAGATGGTCCTTATTTGTGACCCTGGACCACAAAACCAGTAATAAGGGTCCATTTTTTCATCTGAAACCTGAATAAATGAGCTTTCCATTGATGTATGGTTTGTTATTATATGACAATATTTGTCTGAGATACAACAATTTGAAAATCTGAAATCTTACTTTTATATATTACATATTACTTTTCAAAAATTAAGTTTTTATATATTTACAAAATATCTTTATGGAACATGATCTTCACTTAATATCCTAATGATTTTTGGCATAAAAGAGAAATTAATAATTTTAACCCATACAATGTATTTTTGGCTATTGCTACAAATATACCCCAGCGATTTATGACTGGTTTTGTGGTCCGGGGTCACATTTGACATGGCTAAACCACTGGCCCTCCAGTCCAGAGTAGTTCATTCACCCGTTAACACCAGGATCTTTCAGATAATGAGTAGTTTATGCATGTGTTGTTTTCTGTGTTGCTTGATTAGCTGGTCAGGCTGGTCTTAGTTGGTCAGGACCAACCAGCAAAACCAGCTGAACACCAGTTTGGCAGGCTGGGAGACCAGCTTGACCAGCTTACACCAGTTACTTCCAGTCCATATTAAATTAACTAGACAACTAACATAGACTGGTTTTAGTTAGGGAGTTTGATTGACAGGCAATTTGACCAATCATAATGCTGAATCTGCCAGGAGAGTAGATTAACTTGGTGGATTAAAGGGTTACTCCACTCGGAACGCAATTTAAGATATTTTGGATGACAGCCGGGAGCTTTGTGGCTGTCCCATTGACTGCCAAGTAAATAACACAGCCAAGGCCCAGAAAAGTATGAAAGACATTGTCAAATGAGTCCATCTGCCATCAGTGTCAAAAGCTACAAGAATACTTTTTGTACACAAAGAAAACAAAGTCGTTATTTTTGTTTTTTTTGCGTACAAAAAGAATTCTTGTAGCTTCATAAAATTATGGTTGAACCACTGATGGCAGATGGACTATTTTGACAACGTCTTTCATAATTTTCTTGACAGTGTTATTTATTTGACAGTCAATGGGACAGCCACAAAGCTCCAAAATATCTTAAATTGTGCTCCGAAGACGAACAAAGCTTTTACAGGTTTGGAACCATTTTGGGGTGGAGTAACCTTTTAAACTTAAAAAATGGTGCGTATTGACATATTTCCGTGGTTGAAACACGATACCTTCTGATGTTCATTCATGTTTACTTCATGCTATAACTAACGAGGAAGAAATGATCGGTTCACATGGCGCTTGAATTGAGGCGCTACATTTAAAGCTGAGGCTTTCTTTCATATTTAAAGTAACTTGCTCTGCCTTGTTTGATGGTGTGTTGTCGGTTTCCTCTTTGCGCCTCAATGTATTTTTCCTACCTGATCTTAATGACGAAATCGCACCTGTGGTAACTTTTTCAGGAGATATGAAATACATACCAATAAGTACATATCACTGCAGTTTCCAACAGAAATAAACACTACAGATGGTAAAACATCAAGCACTTGTAATTGTTTTTGTATACAGTTAAGATAACAGCTTAAAACATTTTGCTATCCAGATGTAACAAGCTTGCTCGGTAGCTCAGCCAGCAATGGAATTGGACTTAGGATGCGGAATCTTTGGGTACGAATCCTGTAAGAACGTGACTCATGAGCTGAAAGATAAGAGATTGAAAAACAAGCTTAAACAGCATGCTTGCGATTGGATTTTTATATCACATTAGCTTTTGTTTAGATGTAGTGCAGATGGTACGTTATTTTAAAACATCACCAAGCATTAGAGTTAAAGCGCCACTCAATGGACATTTCAAGTCAGAACTGAGGTGACGCATACAAAACCAATGTCACATGTAACATTTAAGTCGGTGCGACGAAGTGTGGGGCGTTATAGGATGAAGTGTAACAGAGTTACTGGAAGTTGTAAGTATAAACAATAATAATACTGGTATTTGCTTTAGCCAGCACCACTCGTAAAAGCCTTGGTACGTGGCCATGTGGATCCCACAACAGCAGCAAACCTCTGCCACACTGAAGTACTATTTTATTAGGTTTTACAGTCAATCAGTACAGGAAGGATTTTGAGAAAACTCCATTACACTCCAAATACACCATCAAACAATGTTTAACCTCGACAGAAACAGTTACAGAGTCTTATCTAAGTGACAGAGAGGTGAGTGGGGAACACAGCTGCCTGCTAAACAAAGAGCGATGAGACTGTCTTTCCGATGCGGTCAGGTTTTTGACGCTGTGTTACAAGAAAGCTCAGCACAACAATGGGAATACAGAGTAAGACTTAAAGAGAGAGATTTCCATTCAGCCAAAGCTATATTCATGACTCTAGTACTAGAACTAAAGCAATACATGCAAATACAATACCAGTCAAAAGTTTTTGAACAGTAAGATTTTTCATGTTTTTCAAAGAAGTCTCTTCTGCTTACCAAGCATACAATTATTTGATCCAAAGTACAGCAAAAACAGAAAAAAAATGAAAATATTTTTACTATTTAAAATATCCGCTTTCTATTTGAATACCCTTGAAAGTTTAATTTATTCCTGTGATTTCAAAGCTGAATTTTTAGCATCATTACTCTAGTCGCATGATCCTTCAGAAATCATTCTAATATTCTGCATTGCTGCTCAAAAAACACTATTATTATTATTATTATTATTATTATTATTATTATTATTATTGTGTAAAAAAAAAGCTTTTATTTTTTCAGGTTTCTTTGATGAATAGAAAGTTCAGAAGAACAGCATTTCTCTAAAAATAGAAATATTTTGAAACATTATAAATGTCTTTATCATCACTTTTGATCAATTTAAAGCATCCTTGCTAAATAAAAGTATTAATTTCTATAATTTCTTTCCTCAAAGAAAAAATATACAGACTCCAAGCTTTTTAATGGTATAGTGTATAAAGTTATACTTTTTTTTCCTCAGATAAATGCTGGTCTTTGGATCTTTCTATTCAACATAGAAAAAATCCTGAAAAAAATTACTCAACTGTTTTAAATATTATTATTAATAATAAATGTTTCTTGCAAATCAGCATGATTTCTTAGAATGATTTCTAAAGGATCGTGTGATGTTGGGGACTGAAGGGTTTGAAGACATTGAAGAGTAATGATGCTAAACAAATTGATTTGATCACAGGAATAAATTACATTTTAAAATATATTTAAATAGAAAACTGTTATTTTAAATAGTAAAAATATTTTATTAATATTATTAGTATTAATGTATCTTAACCTAAATGTTTTGAATAGCAGAGAATAAAGAGAAATATACCTGTAAGTGACAAGTATATAGGTTTTATAGAAATCTAAGTTTTACAAAAACCTCCATAAAAATACCTGGGGATTTGAATATTATGAAGTTTATTCGTATTATTATGTTCATTAATTTCATAGTGTCTGCTTTTTTTATTTTTTATGCTCTGTCCTAAAATATGTAATCTGTGCAGTGAACTGTCTTGGGGGAAAAACAGTGAGGAATGAAAATATGTAATTTACAGTATCTTACCTGACCAGTTAGAGACAATGACGTGCCACTAATCCCTGACTATTTTAGGATTCACATATTCAGGCTAATTTCGTTTTCAAGTTATATAAATACATAAATACTACTGTTCAAATCTAATTCTCAGAATTCTCAGACTGTCAGTCAGTTTTGATCCCTTGAACTCTGAAATGTGTTTGTGTGGATTATTTTTAAAGAAAATGCTTTAATCACACTTTTTTTGAACATTTGTTCATATCAAACAATGAATGAAATCACATAATCACACATCTGCCACATTTGACAAAACCACAGCAGTGCCATTCTCAGAATGAAAGAGTCTGTGTTTAGGCATGGAGTTGTGGTTTTAAGTCATGGAAAAGTCATTGACATTCACTGAACCCTGAAAGATATGCACATTATAGTGTTTAACTGAAATGGCTTACTTTGCTGGTCTGTGTTGTCAGTTTGACTCATTTTGTGAATCAACACAGCAGTAAACAATCAAATCCAGTGCACAGACTGTGTTTGTACTGTTCTACTAGTTACACATCAGGCCTACTCCCAGATACCGCTGAATAATAGGCCAGTTGCGTAAATACAGTTCACGTACAGTATTTGTATGGTTATACACCCAAACAGTTGCATCAGGAGAGGAATGGAGACATATAGTTGTGTCACATGACAGTCAAGATGACCAATGTTATATAGGGTTCAAAATTAAATGTGAAGGGATGGACTCACCACGGATATCCCAGGGTCAGTGCAAGTTCAACTCATTATACAGCATTTGTGGCATAATGTTGACTACCACAAAAAGATTGCTGTCATAGACTATTTTAATGATGTCCTTACTACCTTTCTGGCCCTTGAATGTGTCAGTTGCGTTGCCGTCTATGCAGGGTCAGAAAGCTCTCGGATTCCATCAAAAGTATCTTAATTTGTGCTCCAAAGATGAAGGTCTTACGGTTTTGGAACAACATGATGGTGAGTAATTAATGACAGAAATTTTATTTTTGTGAGAACTATTCCTTTAAATCTTGAATCATGGATCAGAATGCTGAGGATGGAGAAGACTGGCAGAGCGGGTTACACAGATGGATATCACAGTTGAGTTCTCCACCTGCTCAACACCAAGGCCAATTCCTCTCATCATGTGGTTAAAATTTCAAGATTGTTCTTTTGGTCAACAGTTTATTGGAAACAATGAGAGTTTGTTGTATAATAAAAAAGCAACTTTACTTTACTCTTAAGCTGTAAGAATGATCTAACAACTAAAAAATGAGAGCCTTATTATAAGTAACAATCTTTGACTTTAATCTGTTTGTCCAAATTTCATATACAGATATTGCATTATAGATCATTTAAATGTAATTTAAACGACTGACATCACAGACATAGTTCCTCATGGTTCTCAAATAGCAAGTTGATTTTGGTGTGCCTGTAAATCTAATGGACCTGACGTATCCAGCACCCACCAAGAGTGTATCTTGGCATGCGTTTCTGGCCCAGAGATGATTTTCAAATCAACTATAAAGATCAACACACACACACACACACACACACACACACACACACACACACAGAGAGAGAGACGTGCCAGCAGCTGATTCATGCACTGATTGTGTTGAAATCCATTAAAGTAAGACTCCTGTCCTGAAAAGTCCAAATGAAAACACAGCAGCAAAGAAAAATTCTGGTAACACTTTGGATTAGGGAACACATATTCATTATCACTGTTTCCCCTCAAAAACTCCTAATTTGCTTATTTATGATAGTAATTAAGCTAGTTGCAGTAGTTATGTTTGGCTAAATGGATCTAGAATATGGTCATGCAGAATAAGGCATTAATACGTGCTTTATATGAACTCATAAACAGCAAATGTGAAAGTAATATGCATGCTAATAAGCAACTAGTGAGTAGTGAATGATTTTGAGATCCATCTTTTCACACTGAGGACAACTGAGGGACTCATATGCAACTGTTACAGAAGGTTCAACGCTCACTGATGGTTTAGAAGGAAACATGATGCATTAAGACCTGAGGGTGAAAACTTTTTGAATTTGAAAATCAGGGTAAATTTTATTATTTTGTTTTCTGGGAAACAAGTATGTATCTTCTGTAGTTTCTGAAGGGAAGAACTGAATAAAAAATATGATATTTAGTCAAAATAAGAAAAATGTACACATCTTAATTCTGTTTAAAAGTTTACACTCCTTTCTCTTAATGCCTCGTTTTTCCTTCTGGAGCATTAGTGAGCGTTTGGAACTTCTGTAATAGATTCAGTCCCTCAGTTGTCCTCAGTGTGAATAGATGGATCTCAAAATCATACAGTCTTTGTGGGAAAGGTTTCAAATACACAAAAATGTTGAAAAACCAAACAATTTTTGGGACCTGAAGGATTTTTCTGAAGAACAGTGGGCAGTGTAACTGTTCAGGACAAACAAGGGACTTATGAACTACAAACTCAAAAAATGGACAAAAAAAAAAAAAAATTAAGAATCAAGGGTATGTAAACTTTTGAACAGGTTCATTTTTATAAATTCAACTATTATTTTCTCTTGTAGACTATATGTAAACGTCTTTTAGGTGAAATATCTTATTCAGGTCAGTACTAAATAAAAAATAACATGCATTGTGTATGATCCCTATTTATTTGCTAAACTAATTAACATTTTGCAGATTCTGACCTCAACTGTATACATTTGTTAAACATAATTTTATTTACTTCTTAAATCTAATCTTAATTTTAAATCTAATCCTATTTTCTGTCATGTGGTAATTATAGAAGTGTACATTTCAGTTAATCTACGGACAGAAAGTACTGTAATCAATCAAGACAAACTAAGTTTAGCGCTATGCTCAATCGTTGCACGAATACTTGATGACGTACACATCTGGATCGTCTCCCACTTAAATTAGTTGGGCAATTACATTGACACTTATTGCACTTCAAGTCATAAAGCTCATCATGATGATTATAGCTAGTAAGAGAGATGGCAAACATCTGAACTAGCCTGCCAGCTACACGCAACCTGCACAAACCACACATACATGGGCCTGTGCCAACAATAACGCATCACAGTGCCAAAAGAAAAATAACACTCTTTACCGGCCCGGTAGAGCGGGACCACCCCAGTCAAAAGGTTTCTGTCAACTCAATTACCCAGATGAGGATACTTCTAGAAGCCGTCCAGGGTTAAAAATTGCTTTTTAAGTAGCCTTTTTTTTCTGTTGCTGTTAATCATCTGCTTTTTAAGTAGCCAGTAATTCCGGTTATTGCCATCTAAATCACTTTTAGTGTTGTTCTCCCAAAGATATATAAAAGTATTTTGAAAAACAATCGATAAAAGGACATAAAAAGTATGATATTTTAAGTCTGTGGGCACATTAAATATTAAAGAAGTAGAATACAATAATAAGCAGTTTTGATGTTGCGTAAGCAATCTGTACTTTCACAATACACCAGTTTGAATATTTAATATGAATGTCATCTTTTTACGTTCTCAACCTGTGCTCAAAAAAGATAAGAAATAAATTCAAATATCCAAATAATTATGTAACTGTACCAAATATATAGATAACTAATCACTTACTTGGGTAACATTATTTGTATTGTCTTTATATGACATTATTGATACAGAGTAAACTAAACACTAAATACATTTGTTTTTCTAGATTTATTCATATTAACATAACCACACTGAAAAAAAATCTTACATGTACATGAACACATGTAAACATGTACTTTAAATCATACCAAGTATAATAGATTATAAGAGTACAATAATAAAAAATTAAGATCCATTAATATCATATTTTAATAATATTATTACATTCTTTAATAGTCTTTTTTGACATCTAAACTATTATTATTTAAATCTATATTTAAATCTAAATGTATTATATACACTACCAGTTTTTGAACAGTAAGATTTTTGATTTTTTTTTTTTAAGAATACTCTTCTGCTCTCCAAGCCTCCATTTATTTAATTCAAAATACAGCCAAATATTTTGACTATTTAAACTGCTTTCTATTTGAATATATTTGTAGTTTATTTTAATATAAATGTAGTTTATTCCTGTGATCAAACCTAAATTGTCAGCATCAATACCCACGCATTCTGTCACACGGTCCCTCAGAAATCATTCTAATGCTGATTTGCTGTTCAGGAGACAACATTATTATTATTATTACTACTATTATTATCAATATTTAAAATAACAAGATTCTCTGATGAAAAGAATGATCCAAAAGTCAGCGTTTTCAACATTATACACTATACCATTCAAAAGCTTGGAGTCAGTATATATCTATATATATATCTATATATATATATATTATTCTTTTTTTAATGATAGAAATTAATATTTTTATTTAGCAAGGATGGTTTAAATTGATCAAAGGTGATGATAAATACATTTATAATGTTATACATTTCAGATAAATGTTGTTCTCCTGAACTTTCTATTCCTCAAAGAAACTTGAAAAATTCTACTGTTTTCAACCTAACAATAATATATGTTTTTGAGCAGAAAATCTGAATATTAGAATGATTTCTGAAGGAGCATGTGACTGGAGTAATGATGCTAAAAAATGAACTTAAATCACAGGAAAAAATACATTTTAAAATGTATTCAAACAGAACACAGTTATTTTAAATCGTAAAAATATTTCACTTTTTTTGTTTTTGCTGTACTTTGGATCAAATAAACGCAGGCTTGGTGAGCAGAGGAGACTTCTTGAAAAAACAAAACAAAAAACATTAAAATCTTACATTTCAAAAACTTTTGACTTGTAGTGTACACAAATTTATGTTCTATGTCAACCGTAAACACCTTTTTTTATGTAGACAACTGCTGTGCATTTCTTCTCCACTGCCCCATAAAGATGACGTTATGCTGCAGATCCGGGGCTGACGTCGCTCGCTCTCGCGATATTTCGGCGTAAACCGGGTTTTGAGCCTAACCCCCCCTTCCCGTACCGTCCCCTCCCACGCCCCAGCGCGCTGTGTTGGGATAGTGGCAGTATAAAGTATATCTTCCATCCGAGACAGATAAGAAGCGCCAGGCTAGAGGGGATGAAGATGGCGGACGCCAAGCAGAAAAGGAACGAACAGTTAAAGCGCTGGATAGGCTCGGAGACGGATCTTGAGCCGCCCATCCTGAAGAAGAAGAAGACGAAGGTGAAGTTCGACGATGGCGCCGTGTTTCTGGCCGCCTGCTCGAGCGGCGATACGGAGGAGGTGCTGCGAATGCTCGACCGCGGCGCGGACATCAACTACGCCAATGTAGACGGACTCACCGCTCTGCACCAGGTAAGAGAGCGGCTCCGCGGCTCCTGTTGTGCACAGATCCGTATATGAGGACGGTTTGCTGGCTGGCTGTGTTCACTCAGCCCGACACCACTTCCAGCACCAATACCACCATCATCATCATCACCATCTTCGTCGGGCCGTTTTGCGGAACCACGTAGCCGCTGAAGCTAATCGGGCTCTGATTGAAACGGATATTAGCTTTCTATGCGCGCTGTGCTGGATCGATTGTCCCGGAATAATCGTATTTGTGTGCAAATAAGTTTGTGAAGGCAGGAAGAGCACTGTCTGACTGATTCTCGGGTGTGTGTATGTGTTAGCTGCTGGTTAGCCTGTTAGCCGCTCGGCTCATAGATAAGTGCAAATGGATCTAACGTTACAGCGCAACAACAGTTGAATCTGTTTATAAACGCGTCAGGTGGATGTGCATGGGTTTTGTCATGTATAGATTCACGGAAATCTCGTAAATGTGTTTTGATCAAATGGTCACCATTGAAATTAGGCTGCGAAGGTGCATAGCAACCATTTAGCACGGCTGTGTATTTGTAAAGAGGCTACCCAGTTGACACGTATGTTGCGTTAGAAATTATTGACTGAAAATGTGGCTTTTGTCGGGAAAGACTGTATAATATAATTTCTGTGTGGCATCGTGGATAATATAAAACGATGAGCGACAGCAAAATAAAAGGTCAAAGTCGCGCAGTTTGAAACGATTAATTCAATTAAATCACGAAAACGCAGTCATAACTGTTGTAACGAACTCGTATGACTTATTGACTTGTGTGAAACTTCAAAGATGATAGTTGGTAGAATGACAGCTCCAGTCACTATTCACTTTCAATGCATCTTTTTCATACAATGAAATTGAATGGAGACTTGCGCTGTCAGTTCTTAAAAATGATTCTTGACATCTACATTGGCGATCCACATGAGAAAGAAAGCCAGGACGTTTCGAAACAGGGAATTTAAGTATCGTGACAGAATTTTCCGTTAATTTTTTAGTGAGCTGTCGCTTTAAGACGTAGTTTCCTTGGCTTGACTGTAAACATCCGTGAAAGATGCGTCACTTTAGTTTAGTTTTTCCATTAATAACTGTTCAACGCACTAATGCCTTTTGCAAAAAAGTATGTGTGGCAAAGATGGATGTGTTGTTGCAAGCAAAGCCACTTTCTGTCAATTTACTAATTAAATTGTCTACTAATTTCAGGAAAACAAGGATAATATAAAATACTGTTTGTGCTTGGTTTGAATGATTAAGGCTAAATGCTTAAGTAATTCAAAGTGCATTAAAGTGTCTTAGGTCTCTAAAAAGTATTAGTATCATGCATTTTCAAAAGTAAGATGTGGCTTTTTGACATTGTAAAGCCTAATATCCAAGTCCCTGCATTGAGTCTAATAGGTTTGATGTAGCTGTAAGTGACTGCTGGAGGTTGTCTGTACAGGCTCATGCGTTTAAAAGCACTTGCCTTTTTTTGGGCCGGTGTTCAGACAGGGGGAGGAAAGAATTTGGATGCAGCTCTTGAGACCTAACCATGACTGGAGAGGCTCCTTTCTCTATTGGGTCTGCTGTGTGTGTGTTTATGTATGTGGACATGTGAGGGAACAGAGAGTTTTAGCATGTGACCAGCAGTCAGTGAGTTCAAAGTGAATGGTATTTGTATTGAAACATGCTGATTTTGCTATTAAAGACACACAGGTTTAGCTGTCCTGGAGGTATTTTGTATCTAAGTTATGTACGTATTTTGAAATTGTGCTTGGTTTGACAATCGCATCAAGAAATGTGAATTTGTGTGTTCGCAAAAAATGGGTCACAGGTCTGTTGCAACTAAGAGTATAATTGTATAAAGTTTGGTGAGTGGCTTATAAAAAAATCTAACTTTTCAAGCAGAAGAGAAGATGCTTTCTGTATTTGTTGCTGGCGTCAAATCTTATGCGTCGGTTGTCTCTCTTGCAGCCGATTCATTTGTAACTTTGTGACTGATACAATTCTTTTTTTACGAAGTTCTGCCATTCTGCCTATGTCATGTTAATAATGTTAAATTATGCAATTTCGCACCTTTCAGTTTCCGATTATGAGGAAGGAAATCGGTTTACGGACATTGTTCCACAAACTGAGTATAAATGGACCTGAACCTTTAGAAATCTGCACATTATCGTTACAATACATCGATATGGATCGAGGCGGTTATCAAATTACATAATATATGCATTTATTTGATCCAAAATACAACAAAAGCAGTAATACTGTGATATATATTTACAATTTAAAATAACTGCTTTCTATTTGAATATATTCTAAAATGTATTTTATTCCTGTGATCAAAGCTACAATTTCAACATCATTACTTCAGTCTACAGTGTCACATAATCCTTCAGAAATCATTCTAATATGCTGATTTGCTATTCAGTAAACACGTTTTAATATCAATATTTAAAATGGCTGTTTTTTCAGGAATCTTTGATGAATAGAAAGATCCAAAGATCAGCATTTGTCTGAAAAACACTATGTAATTTAAAGGCTTGGAGTCAGTATTTATTTTTTGGGGGGAAAGAAATTATAGAAATGTATACTTTTATTTAGTGAGGATGCTTTAAATTGATCAAAAAGATCATAAAGACATTTATAATGTTACGTAAGATTTCAGAAAAATGCTGTTCTTCTGAACTTTTTTCAGAAAAAATTCTGAAGGACTGGAGTGATGATGCTTAAAATTCAGATTTTAAAGCACAGGAATAAATTAAATTTTAAAATGTATTTAAATAGAAAAATGTAATAGTACGAATATTTAAAAAATGTACTGTTTATGCTGTACTTTGTAATAAATAAATGCAACTTTGGTGAGCAGAAAAGACTTCTTTAAAGAACGAAATTGTACTGTTCAAAAACTTTTGACTGGTAGTGTACACACAACAAACATAAAGTATATATATATTTAGAGAACTTGTTTGACTGTTATAAAAAGAAGTTAAATTTTTGACGACTTCTCAGTTTTAACAACTTTATTTGTGAATTTTATTGTGTAAAAGTGTTAGGCACAGTTTGTCATCGCATTTCTCAGTGATGAGCTGTCATCGTACAATTTGATGATCTCATATGTGACTTGTTCGCTTCTTTTTTTTTTTATAATGAAGCAAACTTGAAGTGTATTTTTTATTGTCGTTGGATGTCCAATTTAACACTTTTACATGTTACTAGAGAAACTTGAGGATTTAACAAGCTGCTTGTCTGGGTGTTGCACAGTTTTGCTAGTACAGAATGATTAATTACACTTTTATTGCGCTTCCCTTGTTTAAATGCACAACGGTGTTTGTGCACTGCAGGCTTTTTAATTGAACAATTCCCTTTTATTTATGTAACATGAGACTTCAATTGAACAGCAGATTGCAACCCTCAACTTGACTATAGATATATTTGGGTCAGTCCAAGTTGGTTCAGCTAGTGTTTTGGTCGCCCATCATAACTCGAATGTCACATGAAGACTTTAGGAAGAGGAAATAGACAGCTGTGTCCCCACAGCAGTGTCTTGATTGAGCTCCAAATAGGTTTTATTGCTTTTACTCATGCAAAATGATGTATTGACTGATAATTTTCATTGTAATATGCAGGACTTGATATGTTGAAGATGTGACTCATACTGAAGGTAGCGATTCGTCCCCATTCGGGACTGTTTCACCTCATCTTTGCTGCGACAGGTAGTGACCTCACTTTTAGCGCTCTGCTGTGTTTATCCAGGGAGGGACATGGTGTGCTGGTTCCAGTGACTGTTGTAGCAGTACGGCTAGGGTTATAAATATCACGTGCAGACTGGCCTGCAGGCAAGTGCAAGAACGCTAACTTTAGCACCCAGTCAACCCACATTCTGCGCTGCTCAATCTCATAGTTAAGAAACCTGGCGTGGGCTTCTGATGTCTGTTATTCACTTCATTGAGGTTTCACATCGAAAGTCGCTTTGTTAGAGCCATGGCATAGTTGGTTGCATGTGCTCTTGTCATGTTTGAATTAGTCTTGCATCATGTTGTGATCATCCAGTTTCTTGTGCCTCTCAAATTTGTGACAGAAAATGCTACAAAATGACTAAATAAATGAGTGAAGCGTGCAAAGCTAATTGAGAACATGTCCAGGTAAATATTCACCCCCAAACTCAAGTAGTTTTGCAAACAAAAAAATAATTTTTTTACAGCCACTGCACTGACATAAAAAATATATATTTTTACACACTATTATACTTATATGTACTATTAATAGTAAATTTGTGTAAAGATTGCATGTGCATTATTTCAGTTTTATATTTTTAATTAGATTCATAAAAATATACGTAAATTGTTTCATTAAATCAATTTTTACGACCTTTGATTTATGATTTAAGCTCAGAAGAACAGCATTTATCTAAAATAGATAATCGTTTGTGACATCATAAATGTTTTTATCATCACTTTAAATCTATTTAAACCATCCTTGCAAAAAAATAAAATATAATAATGCTGATCTTTCTAATCATTAGAGAATCCTGAAAAAAGTATGCTCTACTGTTTTAAATATTAATAATAACAGTAATGTTTCTTGAAAAGCAAATCAGAAGGATCATGTGACACTGAAGACTGGAGCAATGATGCGGAAAATGTAGCTTTACATTTTAAAATATATTTAAATAGTTAAAAAGTTATTTCCAATGCTAAATATATATTTTACAATATTACTGCTTTTGCTGTATTTTGGATTAAATAAATGCAGCTTGAGCAGAAGAGTTTTTTTTTTTAAGGTAGTGTACACTTTTAATTTTACATGTTTGTAATAAACTATATTCACATTTTGCATAAAAAAGGCTATGGTATTTTTTACAGTCTTTGTATTGACATGATTTCCCTGATGTACTTAAAGCATTTTTAAAATGATTTATAACAAACTATTTAGAGCACCATTGAACTATTAAACTATCAATTTATGTTATATTAGGGTAAAATGTGACACGGTTTGACCATATAGGAGTGATGGCGGAAATGTGGTTTGTCTTTCATGTATATAATCATTCCAGTTAACCAGAAAATGACTGAATTTATCTAGTGGCTCAACAACTTTGTGGAGGCGGTATGCAAATCGAGGCGAGAAACAGCCGATTACGCCCGAAGCCTGAAGCGTTGGTGTCTGCAAGACTGTTCCTTAATGTTTTCCAAGGATGAGTGTTTCATAACTGCAGTATTTTTTGAATTTAAGGTTTACGTTCGCATAATCCGTTTGCCCTGGTTATGTAGGCAGAGTCCGACGGTGGCCTTTTAGTCTGAGTCGTGTCACTTACAGCATTGGTGGAATCTTCTGCAGTGCTGTCAGCGGTGAGGTCAGAGTTTAGGTAGGTTTCAGTAAGAAGGTAAGGTGAAGATATGCGCTTGTGTGTCGGGTGGGAAGGGTTGAGGCTGTGTCGTCCTGTGCCTGCATTCCTGTCATGTCTCTCTATGGAAACCACGGCAGACCCAGAATTCCTCAGCTGTCACTTACGCCCCCAGCCAAAACAGCCTTCACATTCACACCGTTTTTACTCACAAACGTAGGCACATGATGAGGCGTCATTAAGGAGCTTGTTAAGCAAACAAACAATACGTTTTCTGCTGTTCATTTTTTTTTAAATGTGTCATTCTGTGATCGAAAGCATATTGTTGCATGAGTCGTGTCGTGTTTTTTGGCCTTGAACAATGGTTTCTGCAGTGTTACGAAGAGGTGATGCATAAAGATGGCATGATAACTCATGAGCTGAGCTGACAGCACTCAGGAAGCGAAGCAGCAACTCAAGGAAATGGTGCTACTCTGAATGAAACTGAACGACTTTTGTTCAATTCTGTCATTTACTGACCTTCATGTCGTTCAAAACTGGTATGACTTTTGTTTTTCTGAGGATCTCAAATGTTGATATTTGTACATCATGGAAGCATAGCAATATTCTAAGTCTGCCTTGGTGAGTTCATGAGAAAAGTATTAGTATTTGTGTCTCTGAACTGCATAGTACACTCTTAAAGTGTACAGCGATGCCATAGAAGCAGCATTTTTGATTTTACAAAGAACCATTCTGTCAAAGGTTCTTTAAAGAACCATCTCTTTCTTACCTTTTTATAATCTGAAGAAATTTCTTTCACAACAAAGTGAAACCGAAAGGTTCTTCAGATGTTAAAGGTTCTTTGTGGAGCCATTAGACAAAAAGAGTGTACCACGGGTATATTTGTAGCAAAAGCCAACATTGTATGGGTCAAAATGATCTCTTTTCCTTTACTGCCAATAAATATTAGGATATTAAATAAAGATCATATTCCATTAGGATATTTAGTAAATTTCCTATCGTAAAAATATCAAAACTTAATTTTTGATTAGTAATATGCATTGCTAAGAACTTCATTTAAACAACTAATTCTGATTTTCTCAATATTTTGTATTTTTTGCACCTCAGATTCCAGATTTTCAAATTGTTGTATCTCGGCTAAATATTGTCCTGTCCTAACAATGCATCAATAGAAGGCTTATTTATTCAGCTTTCAGGTAATGTATAAATCTCAGTTTCAAATTGACCCTTATGACTGGTTTTGTGGTCCTGAGTGACATTTGTTGAAGAATGTAGAAGCTGCTTAGACTGTTTCAGATGCATACTTTGCAGTATAGTGCAAGTTCTTTTTTGTGGTAGAATAAAAAAGGCAGATAGGTTTGTAACGACATGAACGTGTGTAAATGAGTTTTATGTTGGGGTGAGCTATTGTTTTAACATCTGTCATCGTTCATAGTCATAGTACTGCAACACGATTACCTCAGCATGCATTGTGAATCCTGAGATTGCCAGCTGTCTCTTAAGCCGCCCATTCGGCATGTCAGAGCTGATATCTGGTGTAGATACTCAAAGAAACACTCCTCAGGATTCTTCTTTTTGTTGTGAACCTTTGTTCGCGAGGTCTCGTATTCTTTATGTTGTGAGTCAGCATGGACAGCCCAGTCATTCTTGCGTAGCCGTAATAGATGTGAATGATACAAAACGATCAAAACTAAAGAGAACTTGTGTTGTTTATTTAATCTCGTCTTGGACAATTGCCATCATCGAATATGCCAGTTTATGCCAGATTTATTTAGTATGCCTAGATAAACCTGTTTGTTTGTGTTCTTCAGAACACTATGAGGTGACACACATGTGGAATATTTTCACTTGAAGCCTCAAAAAGTGGTTTATTTTGGACCCTGGTTTTGCGGGATACATGCTTCTCAAAAATACCTGGAAACCACATGTGACCCTGGATCACAAAACCAGTCATAAGGGTCCTTTTTTTTTTTTTTTTTTTTTTTTGTTTGAAAGTGAGATTTATACATCTGAAAGCTGAATAAATAAACTTTCCATTGATGTATGCTGTTGGAATAGATCAATATTTGGCAAATCTGGAATCTGAGGGTGCAAACAAAATCAAAATACAGAGAAAATCGTCTTTTAAAGTTGTCCAAATGAAGTTCTTAGCAATGCATATTACTAATTAAAAATTAGGTTTTTAAAAATATTTACAGTAGGAAATGTACAAAACATCTTCATGGAACATGATCTTTACTTAATATCCTGATGATTTTTGGCATGAAAGAAAAATGTATAATTTTGAGCCATACAATGCTTTTTGGCTATTTGACTGCAAATATAGCCATGCTACTTAAGACTGGTTTTGTGGTCCAGGGTCACATATTATACAAGTGATTTTCATTGTGGGACACTACATATCACTTGATCTAAGCAGGAGATGGTTTGTATCAGGGCCTGAAATCTAAAACCAGGTCAAGGTAATTTGGACTTCAATTGGCCTTAAATTAGCCTGCGTTCCTGGGAAACAGGGAGATGGGATTCAGTGTTCTCTAAAAGGAGTTAAGAGCTCATCCCTTATGAAAACTTAACACTTCAACCCTAATTTCTAATACAAGAGCTGCACAGTAATATTGATTTACATTTTGCTTTGTTTTAGTGTGATTTATCAGATTGTGAAGGCTGTCATTTTACGTTTGAGTTGGTTCTTGTAAAGAGTAAACTCAAGTGTGAACAACTAGATTTTACAGGTTTTTCTTAAATCATTTAGGATAGCTTGCCCTCGAGCCATTTTTGGTCACACTTTAAGGTAGTTAAGTTTAAGGAATCTAAAATATGATCATGCAGAATGAAACATTACAGGAGAAGTTCGCTTCCAGAACAAAAATTTACAGATTTTCACCTTGTTGTCATCCAAGACGTTCATGTCTGTCTTTCTTAAGTCGTAAAGAAATAGTTTTTGAGGCAAACATTTCAGGATTTTTCTTCATACAGTGGACTTCAATGGTACCTGCGAGTTTGAACTTACAAAATGCAGCTTTAAGGGGCTAGCCGAGGAAGAATGGTCTTATTTAGTGGGTATTTGCGTGAATTCTTTGAATTTCCGGGTCAATACAGTTGGGTATGTCGAAAAACTAATTTTCTCCTCAAACTTCAAAATCGTTCTACATCGCTGCAGAAGGTCAAACAAAGTAGGATGATTTTGAAGTTGGAGGAGAAAATGAGATGGGAGTTTTTTGACATACCCTAACTTTCATGAACCGGAATACACAGTTCACGCAGAGCTAGACGAGCGTTTGAGTTTAAAAAGTATATAAATTGTAAATGCCTTTAAAAATTAATTGATTGTTTCACTAGATAAGACCCTTCTTCCTCGGCTGGGATTGTTTAGAGCCCTTAGAAGCTGCATTTAAACTGCATTTAAACACTTCTGAAAATGTTTCCTCAAAAAAAAATAATTTCTTTACGACTGCAGAAAGAAAGACATGAACATCTTGGATGACTAAGTACTAATAAATAGCCAATATGCTAGTAATATGCATATTAATAAGCAACTTGTTAATAATGAGAAGTAACACTTAAAATAAAGTGTTACCCCATTTTTCAGCTTTTTTCAAAAAAATAAATTTAGCTATTTCACCCTAAACTTTTATTTATGTATTTTTAAATAGAGCTATTCAATTCTTTTAGCGAAAACTTTTCATATTGCAAAATATATAGCAGAAAAACGACACAATGTAATTTATTTCAGAGTTTTGTGCAGCACTATAGAATACAATATTTACCACTGTAATAATAAGTCAGTATGTAATTTCATTCAAGATCAACAACAAAAAGCTTTCAGAATCTTTATTGTAAATCCGGATTCTGAGTGATGCCTTTAAGGGATAGTTCACCCTCTGAATATATTTGTCTGAAAGAAAGTCATCCATCTAGGATGGCTTGAGGGTGAGTAAATCATGGGGTAATTTTCATTTTTGGGTGAACTATCTTGGAACTGTCTTGGGAAAACATGGTCGACATTTTTTTGACCTTATTTTCAGATTTCTTTTTATTTCCATTTCCATTGCCATTTGCGCTAAATCTTAATGTCAGTTTGGCTGATGACGGTCATAGTAACATTATGTAAAAGTGTGATGGAGTCATGTTTTTCTCTTTGTCAGTGTATAAGCTCAAGCCTAAAGGAAATCAATCCTGACATAAATTAGGTGTGTGGGGCCTTATTTCCTCTCGGTTGGTGCAAAAGCAAGCTTTGCTGTGAGCCAAAAACTGATGTCAGCTCATGTGTTTTGGCTTTGACGATACCATGACTAAGGAATTACGGTTATTACGAGACTCTGTAAAAAGCTGAAGACAGGTCAGTGGTTTTGTGTTAAAGGTATGATATAATTTATGGATTTAATTTAACATAGTGGGTGGCTTATTGAATTGTAATGGAAATCGTTTCTGTGTTTTCTGGTCGAGTAAGTGCAAATGTTATGATGGCGTTTTGTCTTAAATAATTCATGTTAATTGTTTTTAAATTTGCTTTTGAAGGGGGCCATCCCATCACCAGGTTTCGCATGCATATGTAATGGACATGATATTTGCATGTCGGTCAATTATTCATTGTTTACGGGAAGTGGGAGGAGGCTGTCAAGACGAATCAGCATGGTACAGGTTTTAATCATAGGTTAGCAGGCTGTTCTATTGAGATTTTTATTGCCTTGGCCTTTCTCCTATGAATTATTATGCTAAGCAGGAAATAAAATGATACTTGGCCGTCACTGTAGGGTTATGTAGTCATCAAAGTCTGTGTACTGCTTGATTGACATGCTAATATTAGAAACCAGAACACCAACAGTTCATGTTTTACAGTTTGTAATAAGCAGGTTTGGCCCTGTCAAGCAGGCGGTGTTGAGATATTTTCAGTTGTATGTTTGAAAGGAACCCATAATCAAGGGCAGGAAGTCTGTTGAAGAAGTAGAGCTACAGCGTTGTGTCATCTGTTGTCTCTGAACATGTTGACTTGTGTTCCATGCAATTTAGGTTCCGCAGTGGCGTTAAAAAAAATAACTGTGAAGCCCAGCCTTGGTTTTGTAACGGCAATGTCAATTCCTGCATCTTAAAAAAGTGGTGAGCGAGTGGCGGCTAATAAAGTTTCTTTCTTTGATTGTAAAGTGGATTGATGTGGACTGTATGCCTTCCAGAATAATGAAAAGCTTTGAATGAGTTTTGACTTTTTAGGGGCAGTTAGTCTTATGTGATTTAATTTGATTGATTTATAGGCATGTTAATTGTAATTAATTTTTTGAGCTGCCACCAAACTCTGGAATGTCCTCCATCAGTTTGGATGACTATATGGTAGAGCAGGTGAGCAGTTTCAGACAAGCGTCACTGCAGGTTCAAACTGGTTTACTTGAGGATTGCTGAAGCACAAGAATTCTTAAGGAATGTTTTAGAGCCTGAAGCCCACCAGGAACACACTGATTGCTCTCTTAACCTTTCATGCGCTTGATTGCCAGCATTCTCCAATCAGCAACAAGTGTGAGATGTTCTGTAATTGGCTTTTTAATTAAATAAGAGCTTACTTTTTGAATGTTGGTGATGCTTAGTTGTGAACGGTGATGAGATATTTATGGGACAGAATCACTATTAAGTGATTGCCACTCAATGCAGTTTAGTTCTTCTTAGCATCTTCTTCCAGGAAACTCTCTAAAAGAAAGAATGAAATGTCTTTCTTGTAAACCCAGTGGCTTTTCATGTGGAGTTAAAGGGTTTGTTCACATAAAAATGAAAATTGTCATCATTATCCCCTTTCATTGTGGTTACAAACCCATAAGACCTTTGTGAAGCTGACTTTTTTTGAACCTGAATATACAATCAATGAACTAGGAGAGAATAGTGGTACACTTGTTAATGCACGTTGAAGACTGACACGGAAGAGAAGAAATAAGTTGAATAAAGTAATTATTTTTGTTTTCTTTGCACACAAAACATATTCTTATAGCTTCATAACATTACGATTGAACCACTGATGTCACATGGACTATTTTAATAATGTCCTTACTACCTTTCTAGGCCTTGAACTTGTCAGTTTGTTGCGGAGGGTCAGAAAGCTCTCAGGTTTCATCAAAAAATCTTAATTTGTGTTCCAAGGTCTTATGGGTTTGGAACGACATGAGGGTAAGTAATAAATTACATAATTTTCTTTTTTTTTGTGATCCATTCATGCCAGACTGAGTGAGCTAGATGGGCTGCTGATGACATCTTTTGCCAAATTATGCGATTGGGTGTACTGTAGCAGCTAGCCATTAAAACTGTTAATTATTGCAGTGCATCGTGGAACTGAATAAACACACTAGATAAGATCCACACTACAAATGGCTGCCCCTTCAGTCATTCTACTGAATTTCAGTTCTCAGAAAAAGCTGAGGAACCTCTCAGCTCAGACATGAGGCATGTCTTCTGCTCTGGGTCCAAGTAGAATGACATCAGCATAGGTTTTCCTTCGCATGCCTGTGTCTCTTTTTTCAAGGGTGTGAAGGCAGGGCTCTCTTGTTCTGGCTGGAGAGGGGTCTGCAGGATAGTGATAAATAGCTTGCATGAATTCTAAACTGCTTGTAGCTCAGTTTTGTGGTCCCGCTATGTGTTTGAAATTGGCCAACGTGGACTGCCTCTGGCAGTACCTCTTAAGCACAGTAAAAATGTTTTTGAGGCTAACAACTTCTAGGGATAGGTCACAGTGGACCTAGTGACTAGTCATCCAATGAGTAGTTGTTTTTTTATGTTTTGGTGTGTCTAACAGCAGTGCTTTAATTAGCCTGCAGACAGCGTGCTTTTGAAAGCAAGAATGCGTCTCGTGTTAGCTTCCAACCTAAGAAATGTGTCCAATTGGGGTCAATTACACAAGCAACCCATTAGTCATTTTTAAAAGTGTGTAGGTTTGCACATGGCTAGTATCTTCAATGCGTTTGCTTCCTTCAGCTCATCCTCACACTGTGTTTCAGGAATACGTTTAGTAAAGCTGTCGGCTGAAATGAACCTAATTTATTCAGTGTTTGTTTTGATATTGTAGTGAAAAATTTCTCTTAAACTACATTAAAATGAGAGCTTCTGAGAAAAAGAATGTCCTACCTGCAATTGACTCCTTTAATGTGTTTATAGAATAGCTCAAACAAACTTTTTTGGGAAGTGAGGAACCACTTTCAAAGAGTCGAATCGGAGCGGCTTATTTACAAAAAAATGGGATTAACTATTTGCAGAGGACTGTAATGATGCCCACTCGAGAATGAAATTGACGCATTGCGTCACAGAGACTCATTCTTAGATCAGATTGAAGCCGCATAAAAGCTCATTGAATTCTTACAAGAGATAATTTGTTTTAAAGCAGCAATGTATTTGTAGTCAGCTACAAAACCAGAGAAAATCGCCTTTAAACCTGTCAATAGAGGATTTATAGCAAATATTTTCTTTTTAGTATAAATGCTGCTGAAACATGATAAATCTATATTTACTAGCTCTCTAGATGGTTGTTGGACTAGTTTAATTTTGGCGCATTCCCAAGTCAAGACTGTATGCTTGTTGTAGTGTATGTTTTGTATTATAGGTTTAGAAGAACAGAACTAGAAGCTGCAATGGCCAACACAAGCAATGGCCCTGTTAACCATGCTGTTGTACCTTCTCAAACCCTATTACATGATAGATCCTCTCGTCACTCATGCTTCATGCTGACCATTACGAATCAGGGTCACACTCGTTAAGGTGGGCATGCAATCATGGTCGGGGTGTTTGATTACAGCCACCGATGGTTGAGTCACAACGGAGGAACGTCAGCAGCGGTCAGCGTCTTCAAAATTTACAAATGACTGTCAGCGTGTGTGGGCGTGGAACGTCATGCGGGCTGACGTGATTGTGAATTGCGCTCTTGTCCAGATGGAGCCAATCAAATGTTTAGAGCTTGTAGCTTGCAGTCACCAGATGTCGGAATGCTTGTTTGGGTTTTTCACAGATTGGACATGAGAAAAACTTGTGGATGAGGGAAAACATGTACACAAATTTATACAGTTCCAAAATGTCTATGGCACAGCAGTCACTTGGGGCGACGGTCACCTGCTTCTGACCGTCTCCCAAGCTTTTGTTTCTTGTTTGTGTATGTTTATTAGGTGTGTTCTTTTGTCATTTTGTTTGAGTGTGGGCTTATCAGACAGTAACGGGTGGAGAGGGGCGGTCAGTTGAGAGAGTGGAAAAGGGTGTTGAAAAAACCCTTTGTCAGAGTGGAACAGGAAGTGAGTGTTTATTTTTTCATTTCCTCACCAAGGCGTTACAAGTGATCTTCATCCACCCCTAGAGCTGGCTGTTAATTACCACCCTTTGCGTGCACTTATGCTCTTGTACCAGACGTGCATCATCTCGGCGCCTACACACTTGATTCTTGATTCAGAGTTTTTGGCTAGGATGTGGAGTAAGGTCCAGTCCTGTTCCTGGAAGGCCACTTTACTGCTTAGTTTAGTTCCAAAGTGAAACACTTCTGCTTGGGCGTTTCTAGTAGTCCTAAAGACCTGATCTCATGACAAAAACATACCTGCGGGAACTTTCGCAAGATGCAAAATACATCAGAGTACATGGCTGCAGTTTCCAACAGAAATGAACACTAGAGGCGGTAAAACGGCGAGCACTTGTAAACGTTTTCATACATCGTTATGATTACAGCTTCATATGGTTCTCTTTCCGGTGTTGACCCCCGCTGAATTACTACCCCCCTAGTATTGGTAGGTTTAGGGTTAGGTGTGGGGGGGATGAGTTAGGATTAGGCAATCATGATTTTTGAGATGAGGGTAATAATTTTGGTAGGGGGCTGAAAATGGGCACAACACCAGACGTAACAAGCGTGCTCCGTAGCCCAGCCGGCACAAATTGGACTTATCAATGTGGAATCCTTGGGTACGAATCCTGTGAAAAACATTACACACAATGAATGAGCTGAAAGATGAGAGATCGAAAAACAAGCTAAAACGGCATGCTTGCGATTTGCGTTTTTACATCACATTCACTTTTGTTCAGACTATCAGGTAGATTTAGGTGTAATGCAGATGGTGCGTTATTTTTAAAAAGTCATGGAGCACTCAACTCATCTCAGCGTACATTTCGAGTCAGAACTGCAGTGTACAAAAACAACGTCACATAAAACGTACCATCTGTTCTGGAGGAAAAAATTGCACATGCTTTTAGCGCCACTCAATGGACATTTCTGTTGTGATATACGCTCCAACAGGTACTTTTTGTCGTGAGATCAGGTTGCTTGGTTCAGGTGTTTACCAAGGGTTAAAGCTAAACCCTACCCCTAACATAGGAAAATGGAAGAGTGACTCTTTGCCTGGCAAGCAGAAGTTAAAGGGATTCGAACTTGGGCTGATGATCCATTGACCAAGAGGTTCCCAGATAGGTGGGTCCAGTTGTTCTTTCAGTAATCCAATTCAGTCTTGTTTTCGAGCTGACCTAGATCTTTCAATACCCCCTTCAAAATATACCCTACGCATTACGGTCCTCACACGCTCATGCTGAAATGCTCAATAGCGCATGCAAAATACACTCATCTACTCTCCCAGAACTTCTGCATCCTTCTCTATGTTTACACACTTTCCCACTTAAATCACCACTAAACATTAAAAACGCCCTTTCTCTTGCTCACTTTCTCTCTTTCATAGCCTCCTTCCTCCCGGTGATCTATGTCCTGTCGTAGCTCCGTCTGTGGAGGAAGCCCCACAGTCAGCTGGCCCGTCAGCATCTCCTAACCCTCGTCTTTCAGGGATGTGTAATTAAGCAGCTCCCTGGAGCATGACAGATCATAGGCACTGACACTGCTTGCAAGCCCTCAAACCTGACCAGACCCTTACCCTTGCACATCCAAACAAACGTACGCATGTAGAGGCCACCCTGGAGCCTGCACACTTATGGGCAAAAGTTAGCTTGTTAATTCCTCAGGAAATATGTGCCGAAACTTTGCCTTTAGCTTGTCGTTGTTACTTTACCTTTTAGTGCAGGGGTTCTTAAAGAATTAGTTCACTTCATGAATAAACATTTCCTGATAATTTGCTTAACCCCATGCCATCCAAGATGTTCATGAAGAAAACAAAATGAAGTTTTTCACCCTACCCTACCTTTTTGAACCAAAGTGCACAGATGAAGAGCTAACTGTGCATGGCCTTTACAACATGATTATGCAATGCATGAAGGCACGCGTGCGCAAGCTGAGCTAGACCAAGATGACCATTTGTGGTTTAAAAAGTGGTTTAAAAAGTATATACATTAAATTGACAACCATTTCGCTAGATAAGACCCTTAATTTCTCAAAATAAAAACTTACTTTTCAATTGAAGAAAGAAAGACATGAACATCTTGGATGATATAGGGGTCAGTAAATTATAGTGAATTTTTTTTATTCTGAAAGTAAACCAATCCTTTATTTCTGGCCCTCGAAATCCACTTTCTAGATCAGCCTCACCTGCCAGTAACTTTCTAGTGAGCCGGAAGACCTTGATTAGCTTTTTCAGGTGCTTTTTCAGAGCTAAACTCTGCAGGAAAGTGGACCCCGAGGGCCAGGGGTTACCAAGGGTGTACCTTTGAGGGTGCTGCCCAAGTGACAAGCTGTTGTACTCCTACGGTGCAGTCCTAACTAGCTGTGATGGCGACACACGAAATTTCTATTTTAGAAACCGTTTCTATTTCCGCAACGCCGTGGCTGGAACAACGTCATTCAAACTAATGACAGTGATAATCTCAGGTACTGATTATGTGCTTTATTCAAAGTTAAATTTGTCTACTATGACTACATCACTAATTTCACCATCTTCAAAACTAGAGTTTGAAATTGAGAACCATTTCGATTTTGAACCTTGTGAAAAAGTGCTGGTGCTTAAGCTTTGGAAAGGATTACGAGGACACTGTCCTGAAATGCCATCCCATCCAAACACAAATGGGTTGTACACTTTATTCTACGTCAAAGGCTAGTGTGTGAACGAGAAATGACGCTGTTGCAAAGGCTCTGCTTTTTTTTTTTTGCCATAGTCTAAATGCCAGGATGGGCACCAAGTGGTTACAGCATTATACAAGTGTACTGTTTACCCTGGCACTTCAGACCTAATACCAGCCAGCATCCCCCTCTATGGCCACAGCACATAGAAGCAAACTTGGCTCTTGCCGGCCGGTATTGTTTTGGCTGCTGGGTGTAAGCCGAAGTGCAACGTATACTTACAATCTCTTCCTTATTTTCCCTCTACCTCTACCCTGCCGTCTCTTTTTCCATGGGAATCCCAGGGCCATATATGGTCGTCAGCGGCTGGCGAGGCAAAGTAAGGCTTTTGCTCTTTCTCTCTTTCTCTCTCTCTCACTCTCTCTGTCAAGTCCAGCTGTAACCCTCTCTATGGCCTCCTGCAGTCGAGCAGTAGCTGTTCTTTTTTTTTTTTCTTTTTTTTTTTGGTGCTCTTTCGCAGTCTCGCACATCTCCGGGTGAAACGTTTCAAGAATATGCATGCGTCATACTTCACCCCAAAATTCCCTGAGCCTCTTTACTGAAGTGAGGTTTTTACAAATATTTTTTTTAAAAGGTTAGGGTTTGGGGCTAGGGTTATCTAAACTGTATTTTGATAGCTTTTGTTTTATGCATGTTTTGTGCTGTAAATGCATCATTATTAAGATACTATTATACACAGCGTTATAGTCCACTGTTTGAAACATGGATAACTAATATTTTTAAATATTTTGAAGAAAAGTCTTGTCTTTAAATCAATTTCAAGTTGAATCAACAGTTAACATTAGTAGTTAGTAGTTTGTGTAAACCTGAAGGTAGTCAACATTCGCAAATTTTTGCCCAGCTCTATTTGCATGCCTCAACACAGATATCAGCTGTAAACTATAGCTATCCCTTCAAGTTAGTGTTTTTTAAATATAATATTAAAATAGAAGTAAGATACATTCCCCAATTAAATATCTAATATTGTTGCACATGCGCCCTTTTTTTGTCTCTGTGTGCTGCTTTCTGTTTCTACGCACGCACACCGCAAGAAGGAATTCCTTTTGTGGAAGTGGCTGTGTGCTGGTGCGTTGATGATGTAGCTAGAGGAGGCGGGGCTCTTGCTGGCTTGGGGCTTAGAGCTGTGGTGTGTTACTTATCTGGGAATTTCTCCAGTGGTATGATAGAGCCGGCCCTGCTGCAGCCTCGCTAGGTGGCCTATGCTGCGGGAGAAAGCGAGACGGGAGTGGGTCGGCGGTAACGTCCGGGAGTATAGTATTATTGCTGGCGTTGCTTTATAAGGGAGTGAATTGGATTTCCCGTTAAAGAAAACATGCGCGTTATCTGACCTTAGACTGTATTCCCTATCTTTTGTTATTGCGTGAGCTAGGGCTGGCTCATAAAAAAAGCAGCATTATGGTTTTTATTTGGTCGCACGTGATATTTTGCATTTTGAACCAGCCCATTGATGGACTGTGTTTGGGTTTTAGTGACAGATACTCGGAGATTATCATGTGTTCCATTTGGTAATAAACATTTAGGACTAGATAATGACTTTAGTGATGGCTATAGCCAGAACATTGTGCTTGAAGATATGAGAAGCCATGAAAAGAAAGTTTGCATATGCTTTGCAGAAGTGTTTGTTTTAAAGTCGAAAGCTATCATAGCAACCAGCTGAGGCTTTTTTGCTGTTTGTAAAGAAACTTGCAAAGCAAATTATGTCACGCTTTGCTTAAGCACTAGAAGCCTTGGCCTCTGTGAATTCTCATATCTCTTGATAGTCATTATATAATGATATTATTGTCTCCTTGCCTGACTAAATGTCCAAAGTTTTTGGACCAAGCAATTTTTCAGTAGGCAATATTACAACATGGGCTCATTGAAAATGTGCATGTTTATACGTTTCTGCAAAACTGAAAACGTATCTAGATCTAAGAAGCATTGAAGTATTCAGTTGAAATGAACACTAGAGGCAGTAAAACTCTGGCAACTTTTATACCTTTTCACACAATGATTTACATGTACAGAGTTTAGATTAATGAAGCCTAATTTCACACAACCATTTGCAGAATATTATGTTATGACTTAATGTTAACATCCTGCGTGATTTGAAAATTAATACTTCTGAACATTGTACTCACATATACAGCATGAGTTTTCTATACAATTTGATACAACGTTGCACTTGAGTGATAAAGAACTCCGCTGCGAACCCCGTGAAACTACGATTCAACAAAACAGTTCAAATTCGCATAAAGAAGTTGAAATGGCACAGCTGCAACAAATGTGCTTTTATATCACTTTTGCATTTGTGCTCCTAACTTAAATTTAGGTGCACAGTCAATTTCACGAGCACCTTCTAATCAATATTCAAAAAATCTAATCAAAAATTTCTAATTAAAAACAACAGATTAAGAATAATTAGAATAAGAATAAGTTACCTATCAAATTAAATCAGTAATAACAACACAGCGGAACACAAGTGGTTTGTAGGTGTATTTTCATATTTTTATTGACGCTCAGAGGTGGCATGAGTGCAATCAACTTCATAAATTCATGCTGAGATTAATGTTTTAAATATAAAATTTTGAATACAGATACTTTTAAAAAGATACTTTAAAAATGAAACCAAATCTGCCAGTAGATGGCGGCAAGTCACTGATTTAATTACTGAATCATATCATTCATTTGATTCGTTCAAACGTCTGATTCATTCAGGAATAAAGCAAGTGACTGTCTTAACACATGTTCATTCATATTGAAAAAACGCTGTTTGATTGGAGATGCTTGGCGGCTCAATTGTGACTTGTTTCAGTTCATTTTTGATGATGAAATCAGGCAATAGTGTTATGGTCAGACAATGTAAGTCACTTAAAATTAACGTCTTGTTTATTTAACTGTTGTACTAAATCAATCTCATTTACAAACTCCCCTAAAAATCATTAAACAAAATGGTTGCACTTTAGAGCCCTGGGTATGCAATTACGATGTTGCAGAAATGTATTTAGATGCATGTATTTTCATGAGGTTGGGGTTTTACTTTTCTTTTTGAGACTAATAGTTATTTTAACACACATTAAGCTATTTTGAACAGTCTCCAACTTACTCTTTATCGTATAACGAATGCATTTAATGACACTGCACTGCCAACCGACAAAATATCATAAAAGTGTGTTTTATGACATGACTACAGGATTTTCCGGTGTAGGTTAACAATCCCCAAAGTTCTATTTAGGCGAGTTAACCTGTTGCGAAATCTAGTTTATTCCGTGACCTATTTGAGGGGTTCCTTACTTGTTAGCAGAATCAAAGGACTTGGAGTTAGTGTGTGCGCAGTCGATTTGACTTTGAATGATACATAGTTGGCTACTTAAACAGGGGAATGCCAAGGACAGTTGGCTCACACACCACCTCTGGCTTCTGGGCTTCATCACTTTGCCAGCTGCGGCACACACCTTTTCAGTTCACGTGCCTTGTCAAAAATGCTCAACTGCATGATGAATTTTAACCTATAATGAAAATTTGAATATTTTCTATCATTACTGTAAAAAAAGATAAAAAGCTTGCAATAGTAACTCGTACATCGATATTCATAAACAGTGGG